>VDFB02281492.1:854358991-854958991 GCA_007258455.2 Sequoia sempervirens | reverse complement strand
TTGAAAGTCATCCAAGTCAACTAGAGAATTCAAGCCCAGAACAGTGCATAGACATCGTCAAAATGCCCAGAAGGTCCAAAACACGAAGAACAACATTGCTCTTAGTCAATTCTGACACTTCCTACTTTTTAGGGATTTTGTTTTTTTGCTTTTTGCTTTTTCTATTTTTGGCACTTTTGGACCAATCTAGGATTTACTACTTATAGAAATTTTTCTTTTTGCTTTTTTCTATTTTTAGAAAGTGCCAGTGTCCCACAGGTAATGGTTTCAACGTTTTCATCTTCAGAAACAAGGTTTTGCACCTCCAAGAGTAAAAAAGCAAGGAAAATCATAAAAAGCAAGAGAAAATCACATGGCGAGGGTTTTGTTCCAGAAGATCCGGATAATTGCAAGAAATTCACCTAAGTGCCTATTGATGTTGTAGCTGCGGGCTACATACTTCCGCCATGTTGTGAACAATAAATTCATATAGCCTAACGGCTATTCATTTATTGCATTAATCAAAGTGAAGAGGTGCTTCACTTGGCAACTATATTATTTTTTAATTGGGCTGACCCTCCTTGTAATTCACACCATTTATTTGTAATTATATTTTCCATATATGGCCGACCTTGTTCATGAAGAGGTGTGACCTCTTGCTCACATTGTATATATACAAGTTCATTTCATTCATTCAAGACATCAAGTCAAGTTCGTCTATCATTCCATCTGCAAGTGCGAATCACTTCTACAGTAGTGCAAATTTATTCAAGGAGTGTGAATTATTCAGTTTATGTGTTGCTGGATATTGGCCTTGTGATTGGCCTCATTGTAAAGAGAATTGTTGCCATTATTTATATATATAAGAGAGTTGGGTTTTTTCCCTCAAGTGGAGGGTTTTCCCAGGGTATATGCTGTGTCTATGTGTTTAAATTTGAATTAAAATCTGCTTATTCATATCTGATCATAAAAACTAACATGGTCTTAGAGCGGGTTTAAGAAGATCGTGATCAAATTTCTATAAGCAACACTCTCATCCATTCTTCTTCTCATCTTCTTGCATCTATCTTATCTTCAAAAATGGTGAACGGGCTCAAGATCGAAGATAGAATTGAAGGTGCTTCCAAATTCACATCTTGGAAGTTTAGAGTAATGCTTGCATTGGAAGAAAATGAGATTGTTGAGTTCGTGGAGAACGAAATCCCAGAACCTTCTGATGAGAATGAGAAGTCTCAATGGAAGAAGAATTGCACTAAGGTGAAGAAGATTTTGGTAGACTCCATGAAGGATCACCTTGTGCCGGTCATCTCCAAGTTGAAGACAGCAAGGGAAATGTTCAAGACCTTGGAGGAAATGTATGAGATCAACAATACAAGTAGAGCTCTTGCATTAAAGCAACAACTTCATCATATCAAGATGGCGAAAGGAGACTCCCTCATCTCATTCTTCATGAAGATCACCGAATTGAGAGATCAACTCTCTACCATTGAGCATATGGTCGATGATAAGGATTTGGCTATGTTGGCGCTTAATGGTCTTCCTCAATCTTGGGAGCCATTTATCCAAGGAATTAGTGGGAGATCAAAGCTACCTAAGTTTGATCACTTGAGGGCAGATTGCATTCAAGAAGAATCAAGATTGGCTGTGAGAGGCAATGGGCAAAGTTCTACAAATGAAGACATTCATGTACTTGCCGCTCAATCTTCAAAGAAGAAAGGAAGAGAAGGGAAGAAAGGCAACTTCAAAAGGAAAGGATCAGATGGTGCCCCTGCATCTAAGAAGAAGGACCTCTCCTGCATACAATGCTTCAGATGTGACAAGTTTGGCCACTATGCAAAAGATTGTCCAACCAGACCTAAGCAGCAGGCTTCAATTGCAAATGTGGGTGAGATCTCTCCTCAGAAGGATTCAAGTGGTTTTCTATTCTATTATGCCTTATCAAGAAATGTTCCAACGGATAACAACACTTGGTTAATTGATAGTGGTGCCCCATGCCACATCACGGGTTTTAGAGAACATCTATCTAATTTGGTGGAAAGAGATTCAAGTATTCAAGTCATAATTGGAGATGATGCATGTTATGCTGTGAAAGGTGTTGGGACCTCCACTCTTCACTTAGATTCTGGTATCTCCTTGCAGTTGAATGACGTACTATTTGTACCAGGCATCAAGCGGAACCTTGTCTCTATTTCAGCCTTGGAGGACAAGGGACATCAAGTTGCATTCTCCGAAGGAAAAGTTCTTGCATGGCCAAAGAACTCAAGTATCAAGATTGCCCGAGTGATTGGAGTTCGTCATGAGAGTATCTACAGACTTTCCACTCGTCCATTTCAGGCTTTGTTGCATGATTCATCAAGTTCGTGTGAGCTTTGGCATAGAAGACTTGCTCACCTTCACTTTAGAGCACTTCCATCCATGGAGAAGATGATCACAGGCCTTCCTAAACTCAGCTAGGAGCATGAAGGAACTTGTCGAGGATGCGCTTTGGGTAAGAATACTAAAGGTCCATTTCATAGTAGTGAGAGTAGATCTAAATGTATTCTAGACCTTGTTCATTCTAATGCGTGTGGTCCAATGTTTGTTGCTTCTTTGAGTGGTTTCTTGTATTATGTAACTTTCATTGATGACTACTCTAGAAAGACTTGGATTTATTTCTTAAAGACTAAAGAATCTGAAGAAGTCCTTGAGAAATTCAAGGAATTTAAAGCTCAAGTAGAGAACTTGTCCGGGAAGAGGATCAAAGTTCTGAGATCTGAGAATGACGAAGAATACATCTCTGGAAGTTTTCGTAACTTTTGTGTTGAGGCAGGAATTAAGAGGGAGTTTTGTGTTCCCTACAATCCACAACAGAATGGTCTTGCAGAAAGGAAGAACATATCTATTGTAGAAGCAGCTAAAGCCATGATCCATGATCAAGACCTGCAAACCTTCCTTTGGGCCGAGGCATCTAGGACAGCTATGTATGTTCAAAATCGAAGCCCTCATCGTATCTTGGAGAACATGACTCCTAAAGAAGCCTTCACAAGTGAGAAACCTGAAGTAAGTCATTTGAGAATCTTTGGTTGTCCTATGTATGTTCATGTGCCTAAAGATAAGAGGACAAAATTGGAACCATCTAGCAAGAAGGGAATATTTGTGGGCTACAGTGAGTCTTCAAAAGTGTAACGACCTATTCTTTGCTTAAATTAAAACTTCCCAATTCTCACTTTATACATGTAAAGGTAACAAGTAACAAAGACAATACAATAAAAAATTTCCTTTCTTTATTGAAAAACACGTACAAGTTACATTATGTTTCCACATGCATTCCATTTTCATTACAAATATAAATCAGAGTTCAAAAGTAACACAGTTACATACATAGCTCATAAGCTTTTGCACAAATAGAAGTAAGAAGGTCCAGGTGTCCATCCTTTCAAATCTTGGTACATCGGCCACTTGTTGTGGAGGAGAAACATCACTCGGGCGCTTTTCCATCAACCACAGACTTATAATGCAGTCCCCCGCACGATCATTTTGCAATGAACGGCCCTCCCTTCGAAGAAGAGATTGGTAGGGTATCCTTTAACGATTACCAACTGAGCATAGTGTTGTGTCCTACACAACTAGTACCTTGCTATTTCACAATCTCGAACTAGTACTCGGATCACAATGAACTGACAGTGTAGTCTCAACTATCTCACACCAAGGTGGATGTCGTACCTTTCACTACTTTGGCCAAATTATTCTCATTCAGTACTTCGAATGAAGGTCATCTATCATAAACACTACTCAGGGCCGATTTGACTTGGGGCTTCCTTACTCTACACGTAGGTTGTGTCCTCCAATGGATGAATCCGTCACCCCAGACATCCTACATTCATACTAATCTACTGGAAATGAACAGTCTACAAGTGTCTTATATTATTCCTCCTATTCAGGAAATCTTTATCCTAGAAGAACTTAGCTTGACTCAGTTATCAAACAACCTAAGCTAAAAGACCATACTTGATTCTGTCTTTATTTCGAACCTAGTATTCAGTACAACTTAAACATATACTCCTCATATGGAGTTAATATTAAGCAAACACTTTATAATGTATCTAGGTTTCTAGTGTAGTTTGTACACTAATGCAAGCAATGCATACAAAAGAAAACATACAATACTATTTCTTAAATTCCACAACCTTATCTTTGATTACGAATTCTAAGTGCAATTCCTAATCTTTGCAAGCATTAAAGAATAGAACAAAATATCACATTCTTATCCTTGTACATTCAGTAAACAAGAATTCAATCCTTTGAACAGAAGCTCTTCTATAGCATGAACGAATAGAATGCCTATTCAACTTCAGAAGAATATTTTAGAATGGAATAAAAAGATGAATAGCTTGCCTGATATATATAAATATACTCTTCTGCAGATGGTGATTTAGATTGAGTCTGAAGCTCCTTTTTCCTTCAGTCAAAAGACCTCCAATCTCCTTGTTATTGACGGAGAACTTTCAACCAGAATGAAAGATAATCTCTATCCTTCAATGTTAAACTCAGAATTGATGACCAACAGAAATGAATAATGCAATGATACTCTCAGATATGATGAATACTCTCACAGTCAAAATTACTCTCACACAGTAAAATACTCAGAAAAGAAATGTTCTGCAGATGAATTCGCACACAAAAGCTCAACTCAGAATTAGCAAAAGGCGTGTTTTGTAGAATGAAGTAACCTCCTTTATATAGGGTCCCTGCTCAACTATTTTGCTATTAAGAAGGTAAGAAAAATGCCAGACATCTACAGAACGAACGAGAAGGAAGCAAGCGCCACCTGTTCAAGAAGTATTCATGAGCCGAGCAGACCCCACTGACCAGGGCGAAGCCCACAACCCTAGCTTCTAACCGCCCGGAAGAGCTTCGCTCACCGTTGGCCCCAACCCCACCAACCGAGGCTCCGCCACCATCTTGGCTCCGCCACCACCCTGCGCTATGCCAGGGGGGGTGGGAGGCTATAGAGTTGCTCCGCTCCATAGAATAGTAGGGGCCGACCTGAGGCGTATCAACAATAATCTACCTCCCTACCAGAGAACCACGGCCCCTGGCGAATAGTAGGGCCCTCCCCAGCTAATTCCCCACACCCCCCCCCCATATAGTTGTATGTTACCCACCCGCCTCCCACCCCCCCAAGGTCGGTCCCAAAGAGCAGGGGCAACAGTTGATTTAGTTGACCAGTTGATTATGAATTCTAAGTGCAATTCCTAATCTTTGCAAGCATTAAAGAATAGAACAAAATATCACATTCTTATCCTTGTACATTCAGTAAACAAGAATTCAATCCTTTGAACAGAAGCTCTTCTATAGCATGAACGAATAAAATGCCTATTCAACTTCAGAAGAATATTTTAGAATGGAATAAAAAGATGAATAGCTTGCCTGATATATATAAATATACTCTTCTGCAGATGGTGATTTAGATTGAGTCTGAAGCTCCTTTTTCCTTCAGTCAAAAGACCTCCAGTCTCCTTGTTATTGACGGAGAACTTTCAACCAGAATGAAAGATAATCTCTATCCTTCAATGTTAAACTCAGAATTGATGACCGACAGAAATGAATAATGCAATGATACTCTCAGATATGATGAATACTCTCACAGTCGAAATTACTCTCACACAATAAAATACTCAGAAAAGAAATGTTCTCCAGATGAATTCGCACACAAAAGCTCAACTCAGAATTAGCAAAAGGCGTGTTTTGTAGAATGAAGTAACCTCCTTTATATAGGGTCCCTGCTCAACTATTTTGCTATTAAGAAGGTAAGAAAAAATGCCAAACATCTACAAAATATTTCAAACTTGCAATGTGGCGAATTAAGGAGGTGATTCGACCTTCTAAGATGACAGCAATTGCAGATAAATTCAACTTTTGAACTGATAAAACTCATAACTTGACACCTACAGGCATTTTCCTGTTTTAGGCGCATATAACTCAGCAGTCCGTTTTGATGATTCAACAAGGATGAAAAGGTCAAGTGCGCTGGTAATCCAAGTTGCCATTAAATGGGGTTTGAGTACCAAATAATCAGCTTCAGCCAAGTTCGCTTGACCTGGTCATGGCGTGAGAATTCCAGTCGTGCATTTGCTCTTCACGGGAATTTCTCCCATTTGCTTTAATTTTCATTTCAAAAGTTTAAAACTTCAACTTCATAAAATTTCGAATGTTTTTAAAGATTTAAATCTTCAAAATGAGTGAAGCGGCTGAAGATGTATCATTCGATTTATTCACTTGCTAAAATCTTTTAACATAAGACTTTACCTTGTATTTTTTTAAAATCATTTAATAATTTTACCATGGTAAGAAATTCAATATCCAATATTACCCTAGGTAATATTAACTTGATTTCCCAATTTACTCGATTAAATATATATATATATTAGTAAAACTATAATATAAATATATATTTATATACTATTAAATATATAAATCTTTACATATTTAAATATTTACACTTGTATGTAGTAATAGTTAAATATGTATATTGCGAGCCAGTCAACATACTTTCAGTATACATATTTACGTAATCGTGCAAATATGTAAATATGTAAATCTCAAGGTAATATAATACTAATAATGGCATCATTATTCACAGGCAATAGCTAACATGGGTATGTATACATATGTATATCCCTGTACGCAGTGTACATGTATGTGTATGTATACCATGTCGATACGTACGTATGGGCATATCCATCTACCAAGCATACGCATGTATCGATATGTATATACATATGGATACGTGTACATGATATATATGTATACACATACTCGACCTATTCACACATGTCCAATCACATTTTTACACAAGATCAAAACACAACAAGTCAAACATATAAGTAATCATTATTCAGATAGCACAAAGAAGTAACTAGACTCCCTAAGCCTATGGAAGACTTATCTGACATAGATTACTCCGTCTAAGGGATGTGTGTGCATGCTCAATTTGGTAATCGTTACTGTTTACTCGACCAAGTTCCTCCCCGAATGATGTCTCTCCTCTGTCCGAAGGAACAGTCTTCATACCTGCACACCATGACATGACATCGGCAGTCATATGCTCATAACAAAGCAGTTTGCATAAAACATCTCACAAGTTAGAATAACATTATTCCATAATTGCATGCAACATTTAATCAAGAATTAAATCATTAGAAGTAACAATCAAATGAAACCATCATTCAAATAGGTCACATTCATTTAATAACACGATCAATCATGTTTTATTCATCAAAAAGATTCAAACATTACAATCAATTGCCCTATGCAATAGTAGCTATAAAATCGGGATGTAACAAAAAGCCTACAGAGTTTACATTCTAGGTCAAAAACTAATAGAGATCAGCAGGGATGTTACATTTGAAGAGGATGTTGCATTTAAGAGATCCAAGGGCACTCACATGGAGATAGACAATGAAGACCAAGAGTTTCCTCAGGACATGGAAGTTGACCACACTCTTGAGATTCAAAGGTAGGCTATTGATCCTAAAGAAGATGATGATCCAATTGAGCCTTTGGAACCTACTGATGGGCCTACAGACATTGTTATTGGTCGAAAGAGACCTCTTTGGGCTAGGCAAACAATGCAGGAGACAAAAAAGTTTGCAGCCCCGAGAGGAACATTCAGAGAGAGCAAAAGACCTCACAAGTTCTCGAGCTATGTTGCATTGATGAGCCAAATGATTGAATCTAAGCCTTCCAATGTTGAAGAAGCTTCAAGTCAGCAAGTATGGAGAGATGCTATGGCTTAGGAGTATCAATCTATTCCCAAGAACGATGTTTGGGATAAAGTACCTAGACTAGAAGGAAAATCTATTGTATCCTCTAAGTGGCTCTTCAAGATCAAGCATGTGGTTGATGGGAGCATCAAAAAGTACCAAGGCTAGGTTTGTGGCTAGAGGATTCTCTCAAAAAGAGGGAATAGACTATGAGGAAACATTTGCTCCAGTTGCTCGTTATATCTCCATTAGAACTATCAATGCTATTGCAGCAGCTAAAGGATGGAAGTTACACCAGATGGACATGAAGATAGCATTTCTAAATGGTGTAATTGAAGAAGAGGTATACATTGAGAAACCTGATGGATTTGAGGTTCATGGGAAGGAGTCTCATGTTTGCAGATTGAATAACACTTTGTATGGCCTTAATCAGGCTCCTCGTGCTCGGTATGAGAGGATTGATCATTACCTATTGAGCTCGGGTTTCTCCAAGAATGGTGTTGATTCAAACCTGTACTTCAAGGTGATTAATGGTGAGGCATTGATCTTGGTTCTCTATGTTGATGATCTATTTCTTACTAGAGAAGAACACCTCATTATCAAATGCAAGCAGGAGTTGACTTTTGAATTTGAAATGAAGGATCTTAAGTACATGCATTACTTCCTTGGTTTAGAAGTATGGCAGAGGCCTAGACATCTTGAAGAGGTTTGGTATGATAGATTGCAAATCCATGTCTACACTGATGGAGACCAATCTACAAAAGCTATAGAGTCTGCAGCTAATTCAGATCTGGTGGATCCTACTTTGTATAGGTAGTTGATTGGATCGTTGATGTATCTAGTCAATAATAGACTAGATATTTGCTATGTAGTGAGTGCACTTAGTCAATTCATGTGTGAACCAAGGCAAATACATCTAGCTGCAGCAAAGCATATCCTGACATACTTGCATGGCACAATTGGGTATGGCTTGATATATTCTTCTAGTGTGAACTTGGAGCTGCATGGATATTCTGATTTTGATTGGGCAAGGTCTGTTGCTGATCGGAAGAGCACCTCTGGATGTTGTTTCAGTTTGGGGTCTGCTATGATCTCCTGGTGCAGCAGGAAGTAGTCTTCAGTGGCACTGAGCACTACAGAGGCCAAGTATATTGCAACTTGTGTGGCAACTCGAGAAGCAGTGTGGCTTTGGAAGCTCCTTGCAGGATTGTTCGAGCAATCATTGGAGGCAACTGTCATTCATTGTGATAATCAAAGTTGTGTGAAGCTTTTTGTCAATCTTGTGTTTCATGACAAAACAAAACATGTTGAGATCAAATATCACTACATCTGAGATTTGGTATTGGGGAAAGCAATCCAATCGAGATACATTAGCACTGATGAGCAAATGGCCAATCTTCTCACCAAGCCTCTCTCCAGAATAAAGTTTGTGTACTTTCGAGACAAGCTTCGAGTTGTGGAGAATGAAGCCCTAGCTGAGAGGTAGACTCAGCTTCAGTGATATTCTGTGATTTGCTTTAATACATTTTTCTCTATGAGAGAGATTTGAGGTGCACTTGTTAATGCATCTTTCTCTGTGAGAGAAATTTGAGGTGAAAGCCCTTGTTCCACCCTCTAGGAGTAGCCATGGTGGATGTCATGTTGAGTGAATCCATGGCAACATCGCTTGTGTTTATGCACCCTTTGGGGGTAGCCATGGTGGACGTCATGATGAGGTGACGACATCACGTTGAGTGATTTCGTGATGGGCACTTCTGCACATATACCATACATGGGAGTAGCCATGGTGGTTGATATCACGTTGAGGTGATATGTTCCTCTCCACATATGGGTGTAGCCATTGTGGGTGTCATGTTGAGAGAGTCTATGACATTGTGTATCGGAAGTATTCCTCCCTAGCTAAGAGGGAGTATTGATGTTGTAGCTGCGGGCTACATACTTCCGCCATGTTGTGAACAATAAATTCATATAGCCTAACGGCTATTCATTTATTGCATTAATCAAAGTGAAGAGGCGCTTCACTTGGCAACTATATTATTTTTTAATTGGGCCAACCCTCCTTGTAATTTGCACCATTTATTTATAATTATATTTTCCATATATGGCCGACCTTGTTCATGAAGAGGTGCGACCTCTTACTCACATTGTATATATACAAGTTCATTTCACTCATTCAAGGCATCAAGTCAAGTTCATCTATCATTCCATCTGCAAGTGCGAATCACTTCTACAACAGTGCGAATCACTTCAAGGAGTGTGAATTATTCAATTTGTGTGGTGTTGGATATTGGCCTTGTGATTGGCCTCATTGTAAAGAGAATTGTTGCCATTATTTATATATATAAGAGAGATCTTTGTTGCTGGGTTTTTTCCCTCAAATGGAGGGTTTTCCCAGGTATAGGCTATGTCTATGTGTTTAAATTTGAATTAAAATCTGCATATTCACATCTGATCATAAAAACTAACAGTGCCATGGAAAATGTCCAAGCTCAAAGTAAGTTCGCCATGCCCATGGTCAAAACAAGGATGAAGTTTGCCTAGAAGAAGGAAGATGAGGAATGGCAAGCATATCATGAAGTCTGCCCACCAAGTGAAATGGCATAAGCAACATGAATTCCGCCTTGGACAAAATAATGGATGGCAAAGACCAAGTAAAGTCTACCCTTGGCATAAAAAACTCAAAGTCCGCCCTAAGATGAAGTATAGCTAAGTAAAGACAAATTCCGCCTAAGGACGAGGTTGGCCAAGCAAGAGCAAAGTCCGCCTGGAGAAGTGTCCAAGACACTCCAAAGTCCACCCTCAAGCATGATGGAAAATTTATAAGGCATGAAGTGCCTAGAGGAGATGTGAGATGGCAAAGAGGTTCCAAGTCCGCCCCAAGTGAAGTTAACATGAAGCATGGCACAAAGATGATAAAGTCCACCTAGACACCAAGGAAAATGTCTAAGTGTTGGTGAAGTATGCCCACCTAGGAGAAATGTCTAGCTAACTCCAAAGTCTGCCCCACCTTGAGAAAAATGGCACAAGAAGTGTGAGTCCGCCCTAGGAAAGGAAAAATGGCAAGACAAGTATAAAGTCTGCCCTGGCTGAAGGTGAGAAATAAAATGACATAGAAAATAATTAATTAGCCATGGGTAAATTAAATTTCGCCATAATTAAATGATTTAAAGAGTTGGAAGAGGTTGGAAAATTTAACACTTGGAATATTTTTATTATTTTCCAACACTTAGAAAATTTTCGAGCTCAAGGAAAAATCTAGAGGATTTTGGCTAAGGATGGCACCATCATAAAAAAAAATGGAAACTTTCTCTCAAAAATCTTTAGCGAAGATCAAGTTGCCATATTGGAAGAGATAAAACAAGTCCAAATTCGATGAATTTAGAGAGAACACAAAGTTGCTAAAATCATTTGAACTCTCCAGCTTTATAAGAAGTTCGACTAGTCACTTTCAAAATCATTCTCTTCCAAAGTTCAATCAAAAGTTTTCTTTTCTCTCAGAGTTGTGAAAAATAGAGTTTTCGAGGAGAATTTTTTTTAAATAAAGTAATTTTTCAAAGTGGAGAGGTAAATTCCTAAGCTAAAGGGCGTAATTTCTAGAGAATAAAAGTAAATCTCTAAGTTAAAAAACGTGCTTTTTTCTGAATTTTGAAGTGAATTTTCAAAAGTTAAAGTCGATTCGCAGTCAAGACATACTTTCAAAGGTTCAAAACGAGTTTGGCCAAATTCTTCATCTTATTCACTCATTCTGGCAAGGATTTACTGAGTACTTAGCCAAGTTCGCCCATTTTCAACCTGATTTTTTTCACAAAATTTATATGTTTAACAGGCTGAAAGTGAAATTTTTGAATAAGGGCCCCAAAAAATCAGAGTTAAAATCTTTAAAGTAATATTAATTCTCTTCCTGTTTATTGCAGGTTAATGACCACCAAAGGAGAATCTTCGAGAAAGGCCCAAATGAAGTTCGCCAGCAAAGGACTGCAGCCAGAATCAAAAATCAACTCCAAATGGAAAAACATTACAAATACTAAACTTGGACGTGTAGATTTCAAAGAATTCAAGAAAAGAATGTATGGACATGAAGGATTCCTACCGACACCAATTGCTCGCCAAATGATTAAAAAAGGCATTGTCCAAGCAGCTAGATTTCCACCAGCTGTAGAATGTGCTAAATTAATGGTTTGAGTGTGCCATTCACTACAATGTGCAAGAGAGGCAAATCATTGCGCCGGACGAGAGAATACTGGCTCATCTCAAAGAGTTGGCAATCCAAGAAGCACTTGGCATACCGAGCTATAACCGGACTTCATACAAAACCAAGGAAGATGCCAGAAAACTCTATGAAGACTAGTTCAAGCTTTGTGCAACAAATATTAATAAGTCATGGTTGGAGAAATCAAGGCCCTCGGTCAAGAAAATGCCAAAGAAGCTACTTCACACAGACTTCAAAGAGGAGTATGGAGATATTATTTTACTATTAAATAGAATAATGGGCAATCCTCAAGGCACACCATTCGAGACATGGATGTACTACTTCATTGACGAAATCACCTCAAGCGTGAAAATGTTCAACTAGTCCTGGATGATCAGTGGCAATCTTCATGAGCAGTTAGTCAATTTGGAAAGGACAAAATCTTTTCACATGAGTTCTTACATCATCTATCTACTAGCCAAAACTTACAAATATACAGGACTGATCTGCAAAGGCGTGGTGGGCAATTGGGAAAATGAATTCAAATCTTATAATTGTTACCCACAATTGCAGCTCTGCGAAAAGCCACACTTCAAGAGAGCGAATGACGCCTTCCTAATGTACATCACTAGAATATTGCAAGGAGGAACGCATCAAAGGCTTACTCGTGAGGCCAATAGCCTAATCAACAAGTACAGTTCCTGGTTTATCCAATTTCCTAGATTCACCTACATAAGAGTTCAAGGATTCACCGGATGTCCTTACCGACTCCTGATCTATCCCACTAACAGAATGGTCTTACTTGAGGTTCTTAGATAACTAGAAACATACCAAGGCTTCCAGAGAACAAAGCAGAAGGCAGCCGTCACCTTTCCATTCTTTATTGGGAATATGCAAGATTCTTGTCCATCGGCACAAGCAGCTGAAAGTGCCAAGTTAGAAATGCAATGGTACCCTTTCACATCTTACCACTCCAAAGCTGACTTTGATCCTCACCACCACATTGGGGTCATGAATGGAAGGAAGTACAAACATAAGGTAGACTTGGAGGATTTATGGGTGAATGTTGCATATGAAATATGACATCAAGAAAAGACTGTGGTCCAGACTACCGGTGACCTTGATTAGAACAATTGAACTCTTTCGTGTGCCTGATCAACTGGAGGATGATGGAGAGTATATTCAGCCAAGCTTTGATGAGAATCGGCCTCTTCCTCCTATAAGATGGTTGGAACCAGAGCTAGCAGATTTGACCACCTTGATGAGGCCAGTTGTCAAATATTCACAATGGTGAGTGGATCAGCAAATCCAAGAGCTATGGCGAAGGAATGTAACTCTGACTTACGATTTAATGGGTGAACCGGAATCCTATTCTTCCAATGCAGGTGCATCCCAAGGCAATGAGCCACTTGAAAGCACCAAGAAAAGGAAGGAGGCAATTGATGACTACATAAGATCGAAAGGGAAGAGGGTTGTGAATGAAAAGCTTGTACAAAAGAAACAGAAGTCAAGGCCATCTCATTCTGCCATGTCCAAGAATATGGACAAGATATTAAATATTGATGAGTCATTGAACAACATAAAGATTCCTTCTCCGATTCATATTGAGCCAATCCTGCTAGCAAATGATGAAACCCCATCTCCCATAGGCACAGAAATACTCGATTCCAAGAATGAAATGGATATTCAGGATGGTGAATTTGAAGAGAGAATGATTTCTGCTCCTAAAGGAATCCAGGATAATCCATGTGTAGAGAATGCTCAGGAAGAAGAAGGCATTGAACAACTTACTAATCCTGATTGGCTAAAGGAAAGACTGAAAATAAAAGTACCAGTAGAGATCCCAAAGGAAGATGATATAGCTGATTTTTTGGCCAAGTTAGAGACAGTTGCTGTGAGGAAGCTCGCCAAAATGTTTTCCACCATCCAAAGGGATGAAGCGGGCCATCGTTTAGTACAAATTGTTGTGCCAACAGTGGATAAATTGAAAGAAGATATTGCTCTTGAAGAATATGCACTCACTACTATCGACTTGGGCCCAACAACAAAGGGTCAAGAGGTGGAAGACTTGGACAATTCAGTCACATCCATGAAGGCGAGGTTGGAAAAGGAAGTGGCAAAGAAGAAAGAATATAAGGAGATTGAACACCTGAAGGAGTACATCCAACATCTGACCAAACCTCTCGATCAAGCCGACTCAGCAGTTCCTCCACTTTTAAACTCTTCACAAGAAATGATTAAAATTTTTGAAGAAGCGATGGTCACAACTAAAGAAACTAAGGAGTGAATAGTAAGTAGGAGCAGAGAAGCAACTACATTTGCGGTGGACAAACTCCCTCTTTGCTTTCAAGAATTGCAGTTATGGCTGAAGCATGGGAAGACCTTCAGGATATTCAGGATAGAATTGTTCCATGCCTCAGAGTGCTGAAAGGAGTTCCAAAGCAAGAACTAATTGATGGAAAAGTTATTGCAGCAGGCGCTGCATATGATTTCAATAACTGGTATTGGGCATTGATTGCACAAAGCGAAGTCTTAGAGAAGGTGAAGGCAAATAGCATTAGAGTTGAGAAGCAGATGAGAGAAATCCAAAATAAGATTTTACTTGTAGCTACAGATGTACTTGAAAAGGATATTGTCTGAGCAAATGATATGCAGCTTGAAATTCTAAAGCTCAAGATCCAAGAGACTTTCACCAACACGGGACTGATTCTGAAGCAAAATTTGACTAAGGCATCAGACTTCTTGTCCATCCGGGATGCCTTCCAACGCTAGGAATCAGAATGGGAGAATGTTCTCGCCAAGAGTGCAGATAATTTGGACGTGTTGGAATACAAGGTCAATATATTGCCACATGTCACAATCAAGGAGGTCAGCACAATAGTGTCCAGGTTCATCGAATACACAACCACTTGTGAGGATAGGGATGCACCTCCAAGAAGATAGCTCCATATGCCACATGTTCTTCACCCATTTGTTGTTAAACGTTATTTTGGGAAACCCTAGTTAGGGTTGAGTTGTTTTAATCTTTGCCATTGATCTTAAATCGATCTCGGCCATTCATTATTTTCAAAAACTCCATATAAACTCTCATTCTCTCATTTCCTTATGTGAAGAGTGTTATGAAATTGTTGCATATAGCTACTTTGGATAATAAAAGTTTTTATGCATGATTTGCTTTGAATCCTTGTTATTGTCAAGTGGTTGCATGGTTCCATATCTCCTTCAACAATAGAATAGACTTAGTATAGAACGTAGAATAGATTTAAAAGTAGAATTTAATTTGAATGTATGTTTAGATGGATGAAAGATTTGATAGTAGAGATTGGTGAAACTTTGCTCATACTTTCATCGAATGAATGATTTTCTTTTGATGCGTAAAGTTAGCCTGAGCTTATGTATTGTGGATGCTTAACTTCTGTCTGAATAAATATTGTTCGATTTGATGGTAATTATTCGTAATGTGAAAATCATAAGCACACCCTTAGAAGATTGCACTCACCTTGTGTAGTTGTCCTCAATGTGGCGAAGCAAAGTGTTGTCTTTGGATTCACCTAGTCTTTACCGTCTCTTGAGTTCATAGGATTAGCATAGAATTTCTAAACCCTCAACCTTTTTGCACTTTTTTTTTTGAAACTCCAAATCCAAAACCAAAACAAAGAAAAGGAGAGCATTATTGTCAAATTAGTCTAAGTCCTAGCTTGTAAGAGATTTATTAACGTAAGTCCCTTTGTGTATTACCAGCATATCACAACGACCATTGAGCTTATCCACACATCAAGACCTGACAAAACAAACCTTGGAATCGCCATATGATCTTCTCGCAATCTTAGCATACGCAGTGGTTTTTCAAGAGAGGATAAAGTGTCTTTGGACTTTTTATTCTAAAGTGTTCGGTGAATGATAAAATGTACACCAAGAGGACCCCAATTTGGGATTTAATGAGGAGCACATTAGGCCCATTGTGATGTAACTATGGAACATTATGAACACCCCACTTCATATGGCAGCCTACACTCTAAATCCCAAATGGTATGCAGCAAGACCTAGGAGAGTGCCTCCATCTAATGATGAAGAGGTGAAAGAAGGCTTCATGAAGGCCCTTGGAAAAATGTATACTGAGGGGGAGTCTAGCATACTTAGAGCATAGTGGCTAGCCTTTGTGAGTCTTTGTGGCCCAACATTCAGTAGACCAAAGGTGAGGATGCATAGAGCTACATTAGCTCAAGCCTACCCCATTGGATGGTGGACATGGCATGGCAAGAATGCACCAAAGTTGAGGATGCTTGCCACTTGTCTCCTTTCACAAGCTACTAGTTCATATACTACAAAGAGGAATTGGTCTACATATAGCTTCATCTAGTCAATCAAGAGGATTAGGCCTACCTCTAGACTATCAAAGAAGCTAGTGGCTATGCATAGTGCCTTGCGGCTTCAAATTCAACAAACTCCTAAGCATTGTCAAACTCTAGCTACACATTGGGATGTTGATCCCAAAGATACTACACAAGTTGATGACAAGGAGGCTCATGATGTATTGCTTGGGGGGTTCCATTGGATCAGGATGAGACAACCTCTCATAGTGGTAGTGACAGATTTCAATTTTGATGTAGTGTTAGGAGATGTTAATTAGGGAGAGCTGCATATTTCTATATTTTTGTCATTTTGTAGTTGAAACTTGAAACCTTAGGGCATTTTGTTGTAATTTTTATATAATATATATGCACATTGTTAATGAATGGGATTAATTTTGTTAAAATTTAATTTGTTTGTCACTTTCTATGAAAAGAAAATCTCAATTGAACTCTAATAGTATGTGTTAAGGCTCTATGATGTATATGATTGCCTTATCAATGCTATCATATGAATATTTGAAATTTTATATACTTTTTTAATTTTCCCTTTTTTTAATAGTACCATCCCTATCTCGGAAACTTGGGGTAACGTAGTATAAAATAAGATTGGTACTTATTTGAAATGGAGTACTTAGAAGGGTCACTCTCATCTTCAAAAGATTTGTGGTTTTGGACCTCATAACTATAGCACACTCTAGGAGGAAACAATCCTTATTCAAAACGCAACATGCTCTAGAGCTATCACTCAACATGCACAAAACAACATGCTCCAGAGTAATTACTCAACATGCTCTAGAGTAGTTACTCAACATGCACAACAACCTTGGCCAAGACAATCCCAGGTGTACATTGTACCCCGAGTTGGACACACAATGCGTGCCCCTTCTTCGATGCCCATAGCCCACCAAACCTCCTTCTTTGAGTGATCTCCATGCCCTTTCCAAGTCTCACACGGATGTTATATGACCTTTCAAGGGGTTGTTTTCAAACCATCACACCCTTTCACAAAAATAAATAATTATTCGTCCCCTTTTAAAAGAGTTTATATAAATATTCTTTATTAATGTCCATTTTAACCAAAGGATCGTATTATCCTTTATTTTTTATCCCCCTTTAATGCTAAAGGGTTATTTCATAGCTTTCTTTTCACTTATAGGAAAACGTCCCATAATACATCTAGATAGTAAAAGAAAGTAGATAGTGAGCCATCAGAGTATTGAACAAGCAATGGTACGTCCATGTATCTCATATTATATAGGCCTAGGGCATCAAAAAAATAAAGTGCTCCTTTGACTCTACCTCATGGAGAGGGTAAAATCCATAGATTTAATCCTTGCATGAGAAGTGATGGTCCATCTCAATCCAAAGTTAGTGGGAGCATACTCCTTGTTTACTCGCTTATCCTACTTGAATGATTTACAGAGTAAACGGAAGTAACAAACTTGCAAAATATAAATGGATACCAATCATGTTCCGAAAGATATAGCATTATTCTCATTCATTCACAGATGTGCAATAAGTACATAAAATAATAATGATGGTCCCCGACTATGAAGAACAAGGGCATATAAATAGTAGACCAATGTTGGTTAAGACTACCAACTCCCGGTAACTACCAACCGACTATAACAACCATTGGGGACTAATACGCAAAACTAAAACATAATTATTTATTTATTTATTACTAAGCTAACTAAACCATATTCAATTACTTTTAGTCGACTACATCAGCCCCCAACAAAAGAAAAGTCGCCCTTCAGACAACAGAACAAACAAAATTGGGAACTATACATACAACAAAAAGTGATCACTAAGAAGAGGGAAGATGAGAAGACATCCCTAGATGTCCCGGGGACATGGGTGTGGATGTTGCCAAGTGTTGTTGGCAAAGATGTTGGAGCCTCTAGTTAGCCACCAATTCCCACTCTCAACAGTTTTGACCATATGAACAACCTCCATCAGCTATTTCTTCGTCTTCTACAGCTTCCACTCTCTCTCCTATAGCTGAGTCATTGTCTTCTCTACCTCCTTCACCTTCGCCCGTAACTCTCTGTCCCTCTCGACTAGCTGAGCCCCTCTCTCCACCAACTGTCTGTCTCTCTCCACTACTATCTACTCCAAGGCTATGACCCGAGCATGCTCTACTATTGTCGCCTAAGCAAACTACTACTGAGACTTTCGAATATGATCGGCCAATTCTACTTCTTACATCACAAATGCCATAGATTGGAGATCCTAGATGTATCTTTGCATTGTACCAATTAGATTGTCCTCACTAGGTTTGGCAATTTCAATGATAACACCTTTCGATCCACCCTTGCTAGAGTCCTCATCAAAAGGATCAATCATGGGTAGCACCTGCACTATAAATGATGGTTCTACTGTAGTTTCTGGTGCATTCTCCTCTCTAGGTGAAGTTACTTGTACAAGACTAGGTTAGGAACTCTCAATGACTATGGTTGACTGTTGACCAAGTTCTTCAGCCATAAGCCCTAGCGATGAAGGGAACACTAGAGTGTCTACTAGAATCCCCAATTGTTGCAGCCACTGGTTTATTTTATGTGCTTCTTCAGCCATATTTATCTCCTTGATCAATACATGGTCTCCAGGTAGGTTGCTCTCAGCTAGCAGTGCAACTGGTAGTGTTGTTAGTGGTGCGGCTGGCAATGTTGGCAGTCCTGGTAACATACATTGGTATCCTAGCAATGCCTCTAGTGGTCCTAGCAATGTGCCTAGAGGCTTAGTAGTGTGCCTGGCAATCCTAGTAGTGTGCCTAGCAAACCTAGCAATGGCAGTGCACTTGGCAGTCTTTGCGGTGTGCTTGGCAGACCTAGCGATGGTAGTGTGCCTAGCAAACCTGGCTATGGCACCGACGATGTTAGGGGTGGTATTGGCAATGGTGCCACTAGTGATGCAATTGGTGATGCAAACTAGCAGTGTTGATGGTGCCACTCCCGTAGTCCTAATTCACTAGTACAACCTCATCTATGTCCATCTCCGACAATGACTAAGCATTGGCTACTAGTGATACCTCCTCTTTTCTCCGTATGAGCGACCACTAGAACTCTATTCACCATACTCTCCAATGTCTCCCTTGCACAATTTTTTTCCATAACCTGATGTGAATGTTAGGTTGTACATTGTATAGTACCTTGCAGCCCCGTACACACGTCCTCAGTCTCTCTCTACCATACAGACAAATCCACTGTACGTCTTCAACTAGTTGATGCACATTGGACTATACAATTACCTTAGCATAGTCACTCCTACACCATGACTTGTCTTCTCCTTCCGCCATATCTTATCTGTCTAAATTCGACTTGCGACACTCTTTGTACAGTTAAAGCCTTACACCATACGACCAAGTATCGTGCGATGATGAAATGTATTCGTTGAAATTGTCATACGATTACCATGCCTCTATTTCGTACAGCTATCACTTGTCACACCAATCTTCGTCAATATCATCGTACGTCTTGTGCCCTTCAACGCACCCAACGTTGTATGATTTGTGTGTTATGACTGCCATACTACCTTGTCTCCAAAATTTCGTACGTCATAGAGATTTCACCATACCAAGACCTCCAATAGTTTTTGTACAACAATACTCCATACTAATCTCCTCCTCTGTTGTACAGTGTTCTTGCTTCCTGTACAGTGCTAAATTGTTGTATGAGCCTCCTTTGTTTCTTTCATATGGCCAACTTTGTACAATCTTCTATGTGCTCTCCTTCAATCGTACCTCCAATGGATGTGTTTGTCTTATGTTGTATGTTGTAGCTCATACACCCTCCTTTATCCTTCAACATACAGTACCATCCCCTCCTCGCCATACGGTCCTTGTTGTGCTCTTCATACGCCAAACAATGTATGGATCTTCCCTTCGCCTAGCTTGTCATACAATCCTTGTGTTTTATCCTTATCACCTCCTTTGTAATTGTATGACCTTGACCTTGCAGGTTTTAATTTTTGGCTTCCTCCATCATATAAAATTATATACCTTCTTTCCTCTACTTTTTCTTTTTCCAACTTGTACGAATATTACTAAGTCACTTTGCTTTGGTCATTTTTGTACTTTGATTGATTTGTCCCATTCGAAATTGTGGGCTTGAGTGTCGTCCAACTCCCTCCTTATATTTCCCATAGTCAGAAGGAAATGTCTGACTAGTCGTACCTTTGTCTTCTTCCTCAATCTCCCCAATTTGTAGCATGTTGCACTCAGGATGAAACACCTCATGGTCTTCCATCTGCCAATGGAATAGCCTGTTGAGAGAACTTGTCCCGTCCTCAAAGCAATTCTCAAGGTCAAGTAACCCTTCATCATTAGGTTCCATGAATTTTCTTCCTTTGTCTTCCTTTGATTCTCCTCTTCAAATTCGGACTCAGAACATGCTAGTTCTTCACTCACAGCCTGATTCTTTAGGTCAATGATGTACTTACTCTCGTTGCTCTTGATGGAAAGTGTGTTTCGTTTCCAGTTATGATCTGCTTTTGCTACTACTAGCCAACCTCTCCCGAGTAGAGCATCATATGCCTTCCTCTGTAGTGGAATGACAACAAAATTCAATAGAAATTGTTGTGTTGATTGTCCCCTTTTGTGCCATTAGTGTACTGATTGGTTTGATGCCATGATGATCAACACCTACTAAGTGAAATGTTGATGGCCAGAGAGTTGGCTTCCCAAGACACTTCCAAGTCTCCTTCGGTAGTACGTTCACTCCCAAGCCTCCATTGACGATGGTGTTTGTGAGTTTCCTTCCCATGATTTCCATTTACTTCCCAATCAAATTTGGTTGTCACCGACTAAGTTTGCAATTGCCACTCTCAGTTGTGGCATTGTCTATAGAAGATCTGTTATCTTGATGGGTATTGTTGTTTGCAACATCTGTCGTATGATGTTCTTCTCCAACTCCAACCGTAATGACATACTAGCTGCTTCATTGGAGGTTTTCCTTTCCTTGGCCATCACTTGTTTTACTTCCACCTTGGCCTCTTGAAGTCTTTCCTTCTCCATGAGAGAGTCTAGGTAAACATCCTTCTTAGATTGTGCTCTTGTAATTGCCAAAACCTCCTTGTCCTCCACTTCCAACATGTTTATACCTTTCTACTTCAGGCAATTAGTGTCTTCGTGGTCACCCAGTCCACACCACTTACATAACATTCCTCCTTTGCCTTGATTGTTCTAGCATCCTTTGGAAAAATGACCCCATTCATTGCACTTTCGACACTGGATCATGGGTTTTCTCTTAGAATCATACTAGATTTGACTTCCCAACCCACTGTTGTATCCATCAATGTTTCCTCTTTTGTTGTGGTACCCGCTAGGAGATGCATTATTGTTATTATTTTGTGGTTTAGGAGGTGTGATCGGAGGGGTTGACTGTTCCCCCTGGGCGAAGAGAGCCTGTGTGCTTCTTGTTTTTAAATTGTATGGGCATTCCTTAATGGAATGTCCCAGTACCTGACAGATGTCACAGAATGATTTTTTCGGACAATTATTTTTTGTTGACCTATTTTACAGTCTGTGCACCATAGTTCTTTAGTTTCTTTAGGGGTATCTTTATCGGCGTTCAGCTCTTTCATCATGTGCATCATATCTCGTCAAAGGGCCTAGATAATTTTAGATTCTCCATCATTGCTCTTGTTTGTAATCTCATCGTCATCTATCTTCCTTTTTGTCTGGGAAGATTTTTTTTTCACTCTCCCATTGCCCAATTGTAAGCTTCAGCGCACAATGATGGAGGTACTACCTTCATTTTCTTGCGTAGCAAGGGAATTAGTCCTTCAGTGAACCATTGCTTCTTCAATCCGTCAACTAGCTAGTTTTTTAACTTTACCAACAATTCTTTGGGCCTCCGATTATAAGCTCATACGTTTTCATGTTTCCCTTGTACCTTCATTTTCTTGCACAGCAAGGGAATTAGTCCTTCAATGAACCACCGCTTCTTTAGTTCGTCGGCCAGCTGGTTTTCTAACTTTACCAACAATTCTATGAGCCTCTGGTTGTAAGCTCATACGTTTTCATGTTTCCCTTGTTTGGTGTTATAGATTTCCAGGACGATTTCATTGTCGTACCATAATAGTATGAAACCTGGCTCAAATGCTTTTCTCAATGCATCCTATGAGGCTGTATCTTCTACTGCTAGTTCGATGAACCAATCCATTGCTATGCCTCGTAGCATTGCTAGGAACACTCTCAACCAATAATCTCTATCATCTTGGCCGCTCACTATCCATATGGTCTCACAAGTTTTGTAGTGTCTCACTAGATCCCCTGACTCGTTCCCCGTGAATTTTGGCAATTTTTGCCTTTCCACACTCGAGCTGGCTAGCGGAATCACCATTTTCCTTCCTCAATGTTCTCCCCATGCGTTGGACCTATTTAAACTTTTTCGCTCGATACGTTTTGGTGTTTTTCCTGCACTCACAACCACGTACGAGTCCACCCATCCACCCTCAACATCCTCTACACTTTGGGTATCCTGGGGGTTGTTTTTGCACTCCCTCCGTCCGGAGGTCTTCGATTCAAATCCTTTGATTCTCGATTCTTCTCCCAATATGGATAATTCTCAAATGCGACATATATTATTTTCAATTTCTTTGTTTAATTCATTTTTAGAGTTTTTCTTCTTCGTTATCTGATATTGTCTCTACGAATAATTGTCTTGGTTGGTCGGCAAGGTTTTGGTTTGTTTCTTCGGCAAGGTCCTGGTTTGTTTCTTTAGTAATTCTTCTCAATCGTCTTCGTCATTCCTCTTGTTCCTTTGCTCTCAGGTATCTTCATACTTGTTCTTCTGACAATTCCTAACTGCTTAGAATTTGGTTCCTATCTTTATTTGGTCGTGTGGGCATTAATTTTCGAGAGTACACCTATGACTGGTGTCGTGCTCTTCCTCCTCCCATTTGTTTTGCTCTTCATATTGTTGCAGTATTTGTTGTCTTCTTTGTTCTCTGTCTTTGTCGGCCTAAAGATCCTAGAGTATGATGTAGTGTGCTATCAATCTCGAAAGTTTGTCGAGAAGATGGTTGACCTTTGGATGTCAGTTAGGTTGTCCCAAATGACCACCTAAGGGACCTCTCGCCTGAGAGCTTCCCTTTGTACGTGTTCCTTCAATGAGATATCAAACAGGTTGATGAGGTCTTCTATCAACACGTCTTCTCTTTACTCATTTGCTTGTATCGACTCTTCGGCTGGCTGACCCATTACGACACCTTTTATTCCCATCTATGTGTTGTGTACGAGAGTTTGTACCAGCAACTGCGCCAAATGTTTACTCACTTATCCTACTTGAAAATTTTATAGAGTAAACAGAAGTAACAAACTTATAGAATATAAATGAATACCAATCATGTTTTGAAAGATATAGCTTTATTCTCATTCATTCACAGATGTGCAATAAGTACATGAACATCATAATAGCAATCCCCGATTATGAACAACAAGGACATATAAATAGTAGACCGATGTTGGTTAAGACTACCAACTCTCGGTAACTACCAACCAACTATAACACCATCAAGGACTAATACGTAAAACTAAAACATTATCATTTATTTATTTATTACTTAACCAACTAAACCATATTCAATTACTTTCAGTTGACTACACTCTTGACTACCCAAGGAGGATCCTCAACTCATGTGACAAAGGATATTCAAGGTAGTTAGGCCAAAAGATAATGCCATTTATGATCTACAAGAAATGCTTGGCATAGAAGAAGAGCTTGGCTTTGAGAGGCTAAGGAGAGAACCAAGTGAACTAGATATACTACTAGCAAATATCATCTCTAACAACCCAAATGATCGCCACCTTCAAGGGAATAAATCAAGGAGTTATGTCAAAGGTATATTGGAAAAGATTGAGTTGATTGATAGAGATGTCAATGGATTGAAAGAGTGAAGTGACCTAACTATACCAACATCGACAACATCCAATAAGATTGAAAGAGGCAATCACCTCAGATGAGTAGAGACTAGAGTGCTAAGAAGGGATATCTTATACACCAAAAAATAGAACCAACCAAGGATTTGAGTCTATCAAAGTATAAGTGAAGGTGAAAAGACATCCGAACTATAGAGAGTGTGCACCAAACTTAGCTTGGACAATGCATTGAGAAATAGCCTTGCATAGAATCTTTCAATCCAAGCTCAATCGATAGTCCCCAAGTTTTACAAAGGTTTAACATCAACTACTTAAGCTTGCAAAAGCGTGCAAGAACATCAAATTGTTTCTACAAGCCCTCAAGAGAGTGAGATAGAAGAATGACATCATCAACAAAGAGAAGTACAACAATCATGACATGATGTGACAAACATCCATCATCAACGTGAGTGTGGTGTTTAAGGAGATCCTTGAGATCGTCGATGTAAAGACCAAAGAGAGTTGAGGAGAAAGGGCAACCCTACTTTGTTTACTACTCTATCTAATAAAATAAATACATGAATTAATAATAGAGATGACCATGCATATCAGATACATGAGTAAAATATATCCACATGAAATTATTACAAAAGAAAACCAGAGATGGTTAGCCAAGGATCAGAGTCAATCCGACTAGATCATACTAATTTCTTTGATAATACACAATCTATTTAAAGGACCTTATGGTTGCCGAGAAGAACACAACCATCAAGCAACCGACACTTATAACTACCCGAAGCCGACAACCAATTAATTCAAACAACTAATAAATAGTCGAATAACCAATTTTATCGAAACATAACAATAGACATCGTACATCGACTACATACTTGACTCCAATGGTACTCATAACAAAGTCAAAGAAACCATGGGGAATCCAAAACTAGCTAAATAAATTACATCTCATAGACTCTGTTGATGGCAATGCCAAAGAAGCTAGAAATGCCACAATCACATAACCTCTAAAAAAGAAAGTGTCTTAAAAAAGAGTCGAAGGACTTCGAAAAGTAACATAAGACTTTGGAAGACTACCAATGACCCTCCTAAATAATAGCTCAAAGAGTGAAGCTATGATTAATGGTTTGGATATCTCTCCTTAAACCTACATATCTTCATTGCTCTCAAATTACATGTTGGTAAATATTCAAAAAACTTATGTGGTGTCCTATACTTTTTTGTTTTTTGGTTATAAAGAAATGAAGAAAATTAAACCCTACTATTAACTCTCCCAAGCATTTATATCACTCATAGACCCCTTCAAATATGACTATACATTCACAAATTTGAAAAATACAACTAAAATTTGCACATATCAACTATCAAACTCAAAATAATTCATTAGGTTTAATCTATTGATTCTTGAAAGTTTATCAACTAAAGGAATATAAATAATTGATTATTATGACAAGCTTACAAATCAAGGTTTCTAGTACAACATCGATTCATGGAATTGGAAATTTCACGCAATGACCCCAACATGAGTGGCGCACTTTATCATGGTAGGTGCCCAACCTGGTGGTGATCTAGGCCTTCCACAAATAAAACGGTTGTTATGACACCCCAAGGCTGTAGATGTGGGAATTTGTGAGGGCGCCAAGCTTGTTTCTTTACTTGCATGGGCTGGTGACCAGCAACAACATGTGCGGGAGATCCAAAGTTGATCAACTTGCACCTTCAGTGAATGTGATACCACCCATAGCAACCTCAAACACACAGGCACTAGATCGAATTATTTGTGTTTCTTTGGGTGGACAGATAAACTTTGATTTATTAGGATCTACTTGGGTGAATGGGTGACTAGAGAATCACCTATGATAGGAAGAACTTGCTAGCAATTGTTGGTGGCAATGCCACGTCTTCTACTGTTGGTGACAAATGATTAATGGATCCAATATTATTAGTAAATCTTTAACAACATTGTAAACCACTAAATAAGCAATGCCTTACAGCCTTGCCTACAACATAGATCTGTAGGTCTCAGACAATTCTACTCAAGGGTTTTTGTTCCTGAATTACATCGCTTAAATGAAAGTTCAAAATTAATTTGAAAATTCCAAATGATCTCCATTGAAAGAATGAGCTTGTAGATATACTACCTCCATCAAATTAGGACCCATGGGGCCACATTGGCACCAAGATTTGAAATTTTCTTATTATATATTTTATTTTATTTTTATTTTTATAGCACTAGGTTGATTTGGTCAGCTGGAGGAAAGGAACATGACAGTTTCATGTCTAGAATAGTGGCATAAAGCTTGGCAAAGGAATGCCCAGTCACAACAGCCCTATAATTGTCTGTGTCCCAGCAATATACTCCAAAAGATAATTTGACATAAAGGTACAATGATAAAACTCCAACAAAAAGAACAAGATGGATTTGAGGAGCAATGTAGATAGAGAGATGTTCTATGAATGAGAATCAGAAGAGAAAGAGTTGATAACATAGCCCGAGAGCTGTATAAGTAGTTAGGAGGTTGACATGATTGATGGAACAGAGAACCAGAAAAGAGGGGCTACTCAAAGCAGCAGCCAAGAATGTACAATCTACATTAGAGAAAATTCAAGTAACCACTCTAGAGGAAGTTGGCATTGATGCCAGAGCCAGCACAAAGGTGAATGGAACTTGCTAAACATTGTCCCTTTCCCAACATGGGAAGATGATTTCCTTCGGGAGAGGATAAGACATTGTTTCCCAACAGTACACACAAAAAGTATGAGAATATCATGAGTAGGTAATACTTCAGGTTGACACCATTATATTATTTAACTGTCTTTACTTGTGTAATTCATAATCTATTCTTCATTTTACTTGAATAAAACGAGAGGTTTCATAAAATTCTTATCACACTGCATAAGGCCATTACGTATATGTCTGTAGGGTACACAAATTTTGATATACGATATGACTCTAAATGATAATCTAGTGGTTAACATAATATAAGTTAATACATAATGTCAACTCATTTACATTGGTATTTCATATGGCAATGCCAGTATTTTTGTCTTTGTTATGGTTGAAAGTATTATGTCATTAGCTTCTATTTAACAAGTCAATCTTGTCCTTCCTTTTGGCGCTAGTCCTAACTTGTACTCACCTATTTTCAATCAAACCTCTTGTCAATAGATTTATTTTTTAAGAAAAGGTAATACAAACACACACACACACGTGTCTGTTAAACAGAGATGATAATAAAGGGAACCCCTTTGCTCAAAATGGGTGATCCAAAACAGCAAGAGAAGAATCAAATATTTGCTAGCATAGAGAATTAAATAAGTTAGTAGTGAGTGAATATTGGCAGGTACATTGTTATGTACATAGACATAATATCATAACTAGTTTGCAACATATTGTTCTAATCTGAGTAGCAGAATCAGAATATCATTTGACCCTTCAACAAATCATTTAATTTTGGAGCAGCCCATTAGTAAGCATGATTACTTGTGGCCAATGGGAGAGTAAGGGCCACTTCCCTCGGCAAACTTGTTGACTTTCCAAGCCACAGAAAAAGAAGCTTGATGCTTGAAAAAGGCGCTTGACTGGGTTCCTCTAATGTTTGCAACAATGTAGCCTTCACCCAATGCTGCAGGTCGCTTAGCTGAGGTGGTTGGTACAGTGTGGTCCTTCATGTTTTCTGCAGTTTGTCTCTTGGCTAATTTAAAGAGCAGCAATAGCATTACCTTGATAGCCTCCAGAACTCCTCATGCTGGTCCATGATTTTGCTGAGTTTGTCTCTTGGCTAATTAAAAGGCGCTTGACTGGGTTCCTCTGATGTTTGCAACAATGTAGCCTTCACCCAATGTTGCAGGTCGCTTAGCTGAGGTGGTTGGTACAGTGTGGTCCTTCATGATTTCTGCAGTTTGTCTCTTGGCTAATTTAAAGAGCAGCAATAGCATAACCTTGACAGCCTCCAGAACTCCTCATGCTGGTCCATGATTTTGCTGAGTTTGTCAACCCACTTATTTATTAGATCCGACTTTTTTGTTTGCTTCATGGCACAATGAAGGAATCAGGAGAGAGCACTCTCAAAGTTTTGTATGCCCTTACATTCATAAGTTTGTGCTGTTTTCAAATTTCCCTCAAGATGTCTTCAATGCCAAATAGAAAAGATTGCTGAAAACTAAAGATCATTTTGAGCAGAAAGGTTGAATTTGTACCTTAAAGTTGGGGAATGCAAGATTGCAGAAATTGATGTTCCCTTTGGGCAGTAAGATGAAGTTGGTGCCTTGAAGGCAGGGAGTACTAAAAATGTGATTGATGGCCATGGTAATGGGTCCAGATGATTAATTGGGAAGGATGGGAAGTCAAAGCCCACAAATTGAAGAAGCAAGATAAGGTTGCTTAGGGATATTCAGTTGGTAGGAATTGACACCAAAACCCAAGATTGTTGAAGTAAAATGAAGGATAATTCTTCCACCTTTTGAGACCTAAACCAACACGAACAATCAAACATGTAGGGGCTATGGGCACAAAATTAGCTGAGCAAGGATTTATCCTACTTTTGGAGTTATCAACCAAAATATTTTCCACGAGATGGGTTATATTAAGCAACCAGCTCTTAGGATCTGGAATTACCCTGTGTAAAGGAATTCCTAATGATGAAAGTAGAAGCAGTTGAAGCTTCATCTTCCAAGATGATTGATTGAGTATACTACCCTCTTCTATATTCTCCTTTCATTGCTGCTTGCTGATTTGCTTGCTGTGAAGGGATTTTTGGTTTCTCCTCCTATACACCTTCATTCCTCTACTTTCTGACATTCCATGTTGTGTCAGAATTTGATGAGTTGCTGAGAATTGCAATAAAAACTTGATCTGACTTCCTATTAAAGATCTTTGATATTGCTGTCTTTGTGTGGAGTCCCAATCTTCACAATATTTCTCTGTTTGAACCTATAATTAGGCATTAAGATAGACTTTCGAGTATTGAACTACATTTTTAAAGTCTTCAATGCCCATGTGTTGATGTTGATGTAGACTTGGATAAAAGATGGTGATAGGAATCACCTTAGGAAAGATGTAATGTTTTTCTGATTTTTGTGTCTGATAATTATTCGCATTGGGATTAATGGGACATGCAAAAAATGAAAAAAGGTAGCGAAAAAGAGTGATTCTGATTAGTAGGACTTTGGGATTTTGGATAGGTCATTTGGGACTGAGGATGAAAGAAAGGATGGTGACATGAGTTGAAAAAGGTGATGTAAAGTGAAATCTGGGAGCAACAGATCAAAATTCTAATATGGGCACAAGGAGTAACTAAAGCATTAGGTGAAGGATAAAGAGAGATTTGAACCAAAATAACTTGTTAAGAATGGACAAGTTGATACTAGGGTGTAAATGGCAGTCAAAAGAGGCTTTGGTGAACATGAATACTCTAGTTGATTTGCCCATTATTAGATTGATTAGTGGCATCCTTCTCTAAGGCACTGGGTTACAACTGTTTTATGGAAGCTGGTGACAATGGGAGTAAGCCTGAGATCTTATGCTAGTACCGTAAAATCCATTAAGAACATTGTGAATTTATTGGAGGATGTTCTGCATTTCCTATTTGGTTGTGTTATCATTCTTAGGAATAGCTGAATTTTGGAGAGAACACTTATTTAATTAATAGTCAAAGTCAAAT
Source organism: Sequoia sempervirens (assembly GCA_007258455.2). NCBI lineage: Eukaryota > Viridiplantae > Streptophyta > Pinopsida > Cupressales > Cupressaceae > Sequoia > Sequoia sempervirens. The sequence continues at coordinate 854,929,187 of VDFB02281492.1, read as the reverse complement.
CACCCTTAATTTGAATTCTCCTAAGCTTATAAGAATGAGCAAGATGCATTCCATCAAAGCAAGCCATGAAATCTACCCAGTTATAGGTTTCCCTCCCTATTTATTTATGGTAGGCTTTGATCATCTCTAATTATTCCCCTATTCCTGCAAGTCCAATGTTTCCTATAGCCACATCATCAAGAGTAAAGCTTGAGCCAGCCTATGAGAGGAGTCCATGGGATCTATGATTAGATGGTGAACAATTTCATGGGATACAACTATCAGGCCAAGAATGGACTGTGAATAAATTTGAAAATGGAAAAGTGAAACCCAATTCTCATTAACTTGAAAATGTGATTCAAAGTACATATTTTATCAACATAAAATGACTGTTCATTTCATCTTCAATATGATTGTTCAGCTTTTATTGTATCTAGGTATTATTATTGCTTGTATTGTCTACACATAGAATTAGTTACAATAGTGTTACAAGAAAAATATCCCATTTTCTCATGTAGAAATGATCAAATGCACTAGTAGTGTTGAATCTACCTTTCTAACCCAAGGTCAAAGTAAAGGTATGGGTATTGCCTTTGATAGTCTGATCAAAGTTTAAAACCTCCACATACCCAAATTTGACTTGGACTACACAACTCAGCAAAAACTTAGAAGTAATTAAATTCCTTTAAAAAAACCATAGATTTTATGCAGAATATAGTTACAAAATATATCAAATGGGTGTGTAAAATATTGGGTAATTGTTTTCTATTAGATTTGAATACAAAAACTTCGCAAAATTTCATATCACTAAAAAGACATAAATTTATAAAATAATCATAATGAACCTGCAAAAACTAAATTTATTGTAATGTCCCCTTTTCTGATCCATTTCAACATTCTTAGAAACTCCAACTTTCTTGGAGAAAATCAGCTTTTCCAAAAGGAAATTCTAACAGTGGCAACAAGTTCATGTAACCAAGACGTGCACAATGGTACTTTTCATGTGTGAATCCAACATTTTTGGGAGCACTCTAAACTTCTTGAATAAGTCCATCATCCTTGGATAGCACCAACTTTCTATGGACTAAAGTCCTATGCACATAAGGAGTTGGTGGAATTATCAAGACAATTTAATTGGATTATTTAAATATTTTCCATGAGACCTTGGGATGATTTAGAAAGGGAAAATTAATTAAATAATTAAATGTTAAAGTTGTTGAAAAAGTAAAATTAAATGAAAACTTATATTAAATTATTTAGAAAGGTGTCTTAAGTGTGCAAACAAATTGTCGCTAGGCTCAAGGTGCTCAAAAGTGGTCATAAGGATACTTCATATTATTTTCTTAAGAAAATTATTTTTTCGGAAAAACAATGAAAAAGCAAAAAATGATTTTTTTAGAAAAACAATGAAAAGCAAAAGCACAATTTTGAAAAAAAACTGTGAAAAGACAAAAGTGTTTTTTCGAAAAAATAAATATTTTTTCTTAAAATAACTCTCAAAAGGTTAGAAAGGGAATTTAGGTCTTGAGAGGAAAGCCTACAGCTTATTCATTTCATTTAGTTTTGTGAAAGAACATGAGTTCTCCCTATTTGCATAAGGATGAAAACCCTTTGGTGAATCAATTTCAGGGAAGAAAACCCTCCTAGTTGGTTAAGTGATTTCATCCAAAAATCACCATTGTGTTGAATGCTGAGTTTTTCCAATTTGTCATTGATAAAGGAGATTTTGATATGTTTAAAGAGATTTTGGTGTGCAAGTTGTATTGATGTTTACTGTCCCAGTTCTTACCCGAATTTAGGGGTGCTTTCCGAAGCTTTGAGAGGGCAGTCCTTATTTCATGCTATAGTATTTTCTGCAGCAATAATCAGTCATTTTGGAGAGAATTTTCTTTGCATATTGGGTCATACAATAGTGTTGTTATCCTATAGTTAAATGGTGGTTATATAGTGATTTGGGGTATTAAGTATGGTGGATTGAAGACACTTTTCAGACTCAAATAGTATGTTATGACAATTCTAAGTAGCGTTCAGTGAGTTTGGAGGTCTATAATCATCATTCAGCGCTCTTTGGTAGTGCACTTAATTGAGACCACATGAATGGTATCCAATCAACCTATGATTTTATGGACTAACTTATGTATATGCAGCAATGTGTTTATTATTTTGACAAGCATTATTAGTGTGTGCGGCTAGTTTCTCTTACCAATATCATTCTTAGTTGTACTTAGTGCATTCCATGCTGATATTATTGAACTCTGGATGGTAGCACCACCAAAGAGTTGTGCATTTCAAGTTCAAGGTATTGTAAAACCAAATGGTATATTGCTTGTCAATGCATTCATCATTAAAGGTCTTGGTCAATTCGCTGCTAGACCCCTATGCATTTCAAGCCCGTTTTGGCATTGATTGGATCCACATGGAATCAGCCATTTTAGCTTGATTGGAATCCATTATAATCTACCAATGGCTCTACATTCTCTATGCTTGTTTGTCCGCCAAAGAGATGTCGGTTTGGGTCGTCTTTGCCACCTACATTCTTTGGTCATCTTGTCATCTTTACATTTCAGCAGTGCATTCATCTAGATAGAAGGTGTGTTGTCCAAAACACCATATGCTCTCACCTTGCCCACACTGGGAACTTGGTGATCTGAAAATGCATGGACTTGTATTTGCATTTTCTATATTAAAAAAATTTAAAAATTGGTGTGGGGTTACTACATTTTTATAGAGGTCATAAGTAATTTTTCCATCATTCATAGATCAAAAAACGAGTTCAATTCACATTATAGTGTCATGTGATTATAAATTACATATACATATTAATATTTTACAAATTTCATTTGTAGAAAACATGGGCCCAAAACATTTTTTAAAAAACAAAGCAAGGGTCAAGGGGCAGCACCCCTCATAGAGAGCTGGGGGTGAATCCCCCCCACAGGAATGTGGACAGCACACTTCACAAGGATCTAGGGGAAGAGCCCCTAGTGTATTTTGATCTATAAATGAGGTAAAACTACTTATGACTTCAGTAAAATAAATTTTATATGTGCTTTTACAGATTATATTAAAAAATTATGTGCATTTTGATGTTCAGAAATTTTGCTGAGTCACCAAGCCTGAGTCAAATTTAGGTCTGCCAAGTTTGTGCCTAGTCCAGGTTTTTAAACTACGGTTGATTTTTGTACATGTCATTCTAACAATGATTATTCCATTATAGGTGTGTGGCTACATCATTATGTTTCGTTTTAAAGTAAGAACTACTTTAGAGGAGAGCTCGTTTTTTAAATTCTGACAATTAATGGTGTGGGGCCGAGTCATTATGTTTGGTTTTCAAGTAAGAACTATTTAAGAGGAGATCTCTTCTTTTTAATTCTGACAATGAAATTGATGAGTGTCTCCTAAGTCATCCAAAATACTGTGTTCCACTTAGTTATTCCTTGCTGATTTGTGATGCAACTATCTACAAATTGACGAGTTATGCCTCTATTTTCAAAAGTCTGTTGAAGCAGTGAATTCATGATTGAGGAAAGCTTAGCATAATTGTTCCATTTGTATCTTCAGAAGATGACCATATCCCCTCTACCTGGTTGCCAAGATAGGTGATCTTGAAAGTGACTACAACTGTGTTGATATGCTTGAAAATGATTGACTACAGAATGTTAGTAGAGGGTAAAATGAACCTGTTTTGAATCAGTGGATTGTATTTCTCCTTAACAGTAATTTTCCAAGGAAGACATGAACTCATATGAAACCTGCCAGCAGTTTTCAGAGCTAACACTAAATTAAATAGACAAGACTCTCTAATGTTCAGCTCTTCCATCAATGGAATTGGTTACTATAACTTTTCTTTGAGTCAAAAAAGTTTTGACCTAACATTCTATGTGTGTGTGTGCATGCGTGTATGTGGTGCGTCAAAGTGTGTGTGGGTGGGTGGGTGTGTCAAAGCATGAGAGTGTGTGTGTGTGAGCATGTGTGCCAATGTGTGGTTGAGTGTGTGCGCACATGCATCCTATTCTGTTCAATTTTTTTATCATGTAACTTAAACTTAGGACTCTACTTTATATTTAGCAAAAGACAACATTACTTCTAGTGTACAAAGGTTTTTAATCTCTATTGATTCTTTGAAAACTTTTATGAGATAATTATCTAGCTCAAGTGTATTTCAATTGTCAAGGATACAAAAACAAGTAGGAGGTGAAGTTCACTAAAGTGAGAATGGGACATTATAATTTGGTAGGAGAGCTATGCACAATCTGCACACAAAGACAAGCTTGTGTGACAATTGAAAGGAATAAGAACCTTATAAGGAGACTATTCTACACAATCGGATACAAGGAGAGGTAACTCATCAAGTGCCAACAACTTAGATGATGGCATGGAGAACATTCAACCCTATATACTAGAACTTCACATACAAGCACTTAAGTTGGAATTGGCATTGTCGGACTAGGGCATTTGGTGAAGTATATCACCAATATTCATGATAGATTTGAATGGAAGTAACATTGCTATATTCCAAAGCCTTGATAGATGTCTACAAGAAAGCGCCATACACCAATGCCAAGAGCAAGAAGCCCGAAAAATCACCTAATACATATGGGTATTAATATTAGTAGGCAAAGATTTCTGTGCCTGAGGGCTGTGGAAAGAGGATTGTAAACACAGCAAGGAAGAAATCCTACACCAAAGAAGAGAAGAAGATGCATAAATGCTGCCACAAGAACAACAATTCCAAAGAAATATTGGCCACTACAGCTAAAGTTAACTCTCACTAACAAGGCTGGCAAGAACTATGGTAACAACCAAATCAAGGAAGTTTAGTATACCCATCTCTAAATAACATCTAATGAAACACCTCATAGAATTCCACATCTGTCTTTAGAATTAAAATAGTTTTACAGAAGCATTAGTAAATAGCTAACCATTGTTCAAAGGAATTTTTCCTAAAGCCATGGTAATGAGATAAAAATGAGATGTTGAGAAGAAGCCAAGGTCCATTTAGTTTATTGAAGAGTTATTATTCATTATTCATGAAGATGCATAAAACCTAAGAAATACCAGAATTTAAGGGAAAGATTGCAATGGGAAGGTAGGAGGACATGTAAGTGTTGAATGGGCAAGTAAGGTGATTCTCTTATCAACCTTAGATGGTGAAATTTGTTCCATGATGCAAGGCAGTTTCTGGAGTTGTGATTAAGGACTTCATGCCACTTCATTTTCTGTTCCATTTGTGGTTATGACAACTTGATCTCTTTATAGTTTATTCCATTTGTGGTCTACCATTTACTTTAACCAAATTAATTTTACACCATTTCACTTCTCTAACATCTTCCCCATTGGCAATGTGAACACTCATTTTTTGTTTCCCCTCCTCGACATTTTTCTTTTAGCTGCTCTTATAACATTTCCTTTCAACAATCCCATAATTCAATCTCCTGAGACTAAAACCATACAAAAATTCCATAAGCACTCTCTAATATCTTTGTAACCATAAAGCTTCAACAATAAAAGTATCTTACAGCATTAATGGAGGGTACTCCTACCAGAACATTCCCCCACATATCAGCTATATGCCTCTCCATCAAAGCAGCCAAATTCTTTAATACTCATCTAAAACTATTAAAGTTAAAGACATTGATTCAATTTTCTCAAAATTGAGTTGGTTTGATGACTTTATAATCAACTTTGTGTAGCACTCAATCTTCAATTTTTCCCTTCCTACTATTGATGCAAGTATTATGCTTCTAATCATCTCATATATCTCATCTTAATTTATGGTGCCTATTCCTGAGCCTCACAATAAACAAAGCTCACTATTCCCTGTAAATCCTTAAGCTCCCTTTCACAACTAGCTAAGTCCGATATTATTACATATAGGCCCCCATTCAAATTTGAATATTCTACTTCCAGAAGCTATCAATTATCACGTTCCTTCTCTGGTCTTTGCCACTTAACATAAAACAGATGTTTTTCTATTTTATCTTTTCCTACAGCTTTTTACTACCCTAAGAACTAACTAATACTCTCATATTATTATATTTTAGCAGTAAAAATAATTTCAGTTTTGCAAATTTGAACTCATTTCTTGTTGCTTGCATGAGTTTGCTTCTTCCAACCTATATATCAATAAGCATACTTGATTGAAGATCTTTTCACTAATCAAAATATTTCTGTCAAGTATCTTAAGTTTTTGAAACTATGAAAAGATTAAGAGAGGTAAAATATATATTAAGACTTTATAGAGTATGATCAAACCAAATTAGCTTTACATTTTCAAGATAAATCATAACATTCTTTCAAATATGGCCAAGAAACATAGTTTGTATTACCTTGTTGTAGAGAGGTAATTAATATTTGTGCTATGGCCCAGCTCCTTTTCAACAAAATGCCTCCAACTCATCACGTTAATCCTTGATTAAAACAATGCAAATTATAATAAGGATGCAAGGCAAACACAAATATATAAATATGCTACAAGATAAAGTTTATTCATCACAGGCATGATTGTAGAGGTTGGAATGGTTATATTATTTTATAGGCTCGCTTCATTTAAAAAAACAATTTGATATCTATGTCAGGCTGCTTTGATTTAAGAAATTTTTTGCAAGCTCCTTATACAGTTCTGGCTCAGTTTTCTATAAATGATAAAACATTATTTAAATCTGAAGTCACTCTCAAGAGGCATCTACCTCCCAGCAGCAGCTGGACACTCATGAGTAAAGTCACTGACCCTACTCATAGACTTTATTTCTGCTAAGCAATAAATAGTTACCACCAACTTCAGTTCGCATGTCTCTAGCACTTTTACCTCACAAGATTCTCTTTTCATACCAGAGGTCCCTTATTGGTGAATGGTTAAACATACGCATATAACCCTCTAAGATTTTTCTATTCTAAGACTGTAAGTGCCTATAGTTGGTTATATCTTTTACATTGGCAACACAATGCCATTTTCAATGTATATATCAGCACGGCAGCCAGAAAAGATTTTGTGTCTTCCTTCGTGAATTGTCTGTTGGCTGCCAGCATATCTTGCTGTACCAAAAGATGCTGCAGTTCTCTTGTAATCTGCCCGATTTTGTCCTTCTCAGGCACACACTTTATAACTTACCTCTTTACTAATACAATCTTTACTTAATAAAATAATACATTATATAAATGCTTGTGATTTCATACACCCAAGGATTTAAGTAATAAAACTCCGCATCTCATGAGGACAAAGACCCTTAAAGGCTTCAGGAAATACACTTGGATTGAAGCTAGTACAATCATTTTTGAAGCTTCGATGAAAATCAATTTTGGTACAACCTGACATGCTTACATACAGAAACAGGTCATTAAGCCTTTGAAACATTCAACAGATGAATAGTGATGGGGTTTAGATCAAATTGAAGAAGTTTGTCCAAGCAACATGAAAGTAGATTATACTATATGATGGTCTGGAAATGCATTTCATCACACTCTTCTGATATTTGGACTCAAAGACATCCATCCAATGTTAATTTTCTAGGTAATTACAGCTGAATTTCAATGCAAACTTAATTGGTAATTGATTCAACGGTGAAGAAGTTTGTAGGAGTCACAAGGAGAGACTTCCCAAAGCAAAGAGTTTCTTCATACCTTCTAGAATTTGCTCCTTTAAAATCCTTTGTGAAGGAAAAACATCTTAGATTTAATAAATTATTTGATTTTGCTCTTAAAACCCTGGAGTCATTGACACAATGATTCTGCAATACTTTGACTACGATACTTTCTATATTGATAAAACTTGATATCTTTACAAATTGTACATTCAAGTTATAATGTTTCTTATAGAAGTGTAAGCATCTCCATATTTGCTTTATGATAAGAGACCAGATAATTTATGCATGGCACTGTAGCTAAAATTTTGTTGAGACTCACCCATCACATGAGCATTAAGGAACACTCATGTTTTAGTGGAGTTTAAGTGATAGAGAACAGAAAATGACACTAAAATAACTAGTAACAAAAATTTGAGCCTTCCTTGGCATGTGAGTATACATTTTGTTTTCAATAAGTGATTTGGCAGTTTTGAACAGGTATAGATTTGAGTCGATGAAAAAATGTACCTAAACACTAAATCTCTAGTCCTAATCCTCACAAGGACCTGGTTAAAGATAATATGATTCAATTGGTATTATAAATTAGCTTGCAAAAATAAATGACAGATTAAATGTCATTGAAAGAAAACTTGTGATTAGTTAAACTTCAAAGTAAACATTTTAGCTCCTCCATGTGTTTGACACCATTTAGAAGACAAAATTATTACCTTTTCAAAAGAAACTCTTTAAGTTTCTTTTTGGTGATAAATTCTAGCCCAGATAAGCAGGGATATCCTATCCAAAACCTAGAAGTTGTTCTTAATTATTATATCTTTCCACAGATTGGAATGACTTATAAAGAAAACTGCTTCAAGTGCAGTCAAATCAGTAATGCTGAAAATCTGACAGGCCAGGCCATTGCTTCTAGGAATGAACATTTATTCTGGTTCATTCATTTTACTAAGTAATGGTTGCAAAATCCATGGCATTCAAAACTGAAGTTTTGACACTCAAGCTCTCAAGGCCTATTTGGTTGTTTCCTTCTAGGAGAATGTGCTTTTTGCTGCTATCAGGGACTGTCCTGACAAGCGAAATGTCTTTATTAGCCAGATCCCTTCCCTAATTTATCAAGCAGAGAATGAGATGCTCATGTGTGCTGTATCTATAGATGAAGTCCAAGCTGCTCTCTTTGATATGGCGGGGGATAGAGCGCCCATTCTGAATAGTTTCCTGTCTCTCTTCTTCCAATGATTATAGAATCTCCATGGGGATGAGCTTTGGGAAATCTATCTAGAATCATAGAACTCCAAATCTATTTTAAAGACCCTCAATTGCACCTTCCTCACTCTTATTCCCAAGAAGAAGGAAGCAATCAAGATTGAGGATTTTAAACCTATTGCTTTATGCAGAACTCTGTATAAAATCATATCCAAAGAGATAGCCAACAAACTACAAAGTATCCTTTTAGCTATCCTCTCTGAGGTACAGGGAGGTTGTGTGAAAGGGAAGCAAATCACGGATGGTATATGGTATTATCACTATGCATGAGTTGATTCACTCCTTACAGCCCAACAAGAGGAAATGCATGCTTCTCAAACTAGATACCTCCAAGGCCTATGATAGAGTTAAATGGAACTTCCTGGATTGTGTGTTGGAGAAGTTCACATTTTGTTCAGATTGGAAAGCTTAAGAAAAGAGTTGTTACTCTTATACTAGCTTCTCTCTAATGGTCAATGACTCAGCAAAAGGTTTCTTTCAAGATTCCTAGGGTATAAGCAAGGGAATCCCCTTTCACCCTATCTTTTCATTATTGTGGTGGAATCTTTGGGCAGGTAAAATGGAGCCCTCATGCTAGAGAATCCCTATGAGGATTATAGGCTTCTTCCACGAGAAAAGACTGATGGGTCCCATGATTGTCCCCATTTATTGCTTTAGTTTAATGTTTTAAGAACATTTCTAAAGACGTTTTTGCTGCATACTTAAGACTTTTTATTAATATTTTGTAAAAGTACTATATTAAATGTATAATATTTTAATGAATGTTTATGTGTTAGGACAGTTCTTTCCAAGATATTATAGCATGTTATTTTGATTATGATAATCTTCGAGTAAAGATTGTCTATGAAGCTAACTTTAGCCTATAGCAAGTAAGGAAGATAACCTATAGCCAAGGCTTAGAATACCTACAGCCAAAGCCACAAGTGCTTGCAGCCAAGGATCATAGTTGCCGACAACTATTCAATAGCAGTAACTTCTTCTGTGCAGTTAAGGATGAATCTTAAGACTGATGGGTCCTATGATTGTCCCCATTTATTGCTTTAGTTTAATGTTTTAAGATGTAATGTTCCCTTTTTCACGAGCATCAAAGCTGGGGGATTAGCCTATTTCCTGACCCTCGTAGGCTAATGGGGTTGTTTTGAGGGTCCCTTGTGACGGTCACTTGGTCGCCTAATTGCAGTGTTGATCTCCATAGTATGTTGGCAGGGTGAATTGTTGCGTTTGGCATGATACTTGTGCTTAAATTTATGATACTCACCTTTTATTTCATCATCTTTGGCCTAGGGACCATGTGTCTTTAAAATGAAGGGATCACTTTATATTTTTCAGTTATTATTCATCCATAAAGTGAAAAAAAGTTATAACTTAAATGAATAGTGCTCACTTTTTATGAATAGTGTTTTTCAATGAAAAATTATAAAAAGCAAGAGGAGAAGTTCAACCCTCTTCATGCATTGAGTTATTTTCTTGCTTTGGCTTGTGAGTTGGGAGTTTGGGGAAGAGGGAGACTAGGGTTTCCTGATTTCTGTAGTGGGTGAGCCTAGAGGGGGCTTGGTTTTCGTTTATGAGCAGCTTGAGGGTGTGAAATACCACTTTAAGGTTGCTGGTCTGAATTTGTATGCAAATTTTGGTGACATTAGGAGCTGTTGATCAAAGTTTTGAGCTGATTTCTGAGTAGGGTTGGCAGCCATAGACTCCATTTACATTTACACGGGGGCTGTTCGCTTTTTGAAGAGTTTTTGGAATGACATTTGCAGCTACAGCCAGCCGTCCTTTTTCATGAGGGTCTCACCAGCAAATAAAAAGAAACGCCTCTTCTAAGAGGCTGCAACGTCACCAAAAGGGGGCACCCTAGATAGAGGAAGCTTGCCATACCGGATTTTGACAGGAGAAACTTGTATTTCAGCTCATGTGAGCAATTTATTGGGTTTGTTACTGTAGCAAAACACTATTCACAGTGTTGTACAGCTGTAAGTAAAAAATGGTGTAAGATATATTTAGTTTTAAATCTGCTGTAAGTTATCTGTTGTATGCTTCTTATTATGTAATGAAGAAATCATGTTTGACCACTAAATTGAGCAATGTACTCAAGGTTGTTTCAGTAGTTTAATTAATTTGGAGTTCCCATTGCATGTATATGCTTATTGGTACCTATTTAGCATTATTGGCAAACAAACTCAAAAACAAGAAAGGAAGAAATACAAACCCAAACAAAATCAGACCTACAAAACTTAGTAAAAACAAATCAGCAGGGTGGTGGAACACTACATAAGAACATTTCTAAAGACATTGTTGCTGCATAGTTAAGACCTTTTATTAATATTTTGGTAAAAGCACTATATTAAACGTATAATGTTTTAATGAATGTTTGTGTTAAGACAGTTCTTTCCAAGATATTATAGCATGTTATTTTGATTATAATAATCTTCGAGTAAAGATTGTCTATGAAGCTAACTTTTGCCTATAGCATAAGGAAGATAACCTATAGCCAAGGCTGTAGAATACCTACAGCCAAAGCCACAAGTGCTTGCAGCCAAGGATCACAGTTGCCAACAACTATTCAATAGTAGTAACTTCTTCTGTACAGTTAAGGATGAATCTCAGCAAAGCAAGGAAGACTGTTTAATAGGTGTAAACATAATGTCAATTCTCTAGAAAGGATAGAACAAGGAATAAATAGACTATGCCATTTATCTTTATATTTCCCAACATGCATTTCCTAGGCATAGATTGGAATGTTGTAAAAGTGTTCTGCTTCAAAATTGATTATATTTAGTCTTCTAGCTATATTTCTATTTCCAAAATAAGAAATAATAGGGAGCTAGTAGACAAGTATAGATTAGTTGTTATGAGTCCATAAATGTGTAGAATTAAGAGTTGATGTAAATATATTCTAGGAGATTCAGCATATCTAGATATAGATTTTCCACAAGTTTGTACTAAATTTATGAGCAGATAATTCGAAGGCAGCTTTCCCATATCAATTGATTTTTATGTTATGAACTATAAGAGTATCTATTGTGAAAAAGAAGAAAAGTGCAATCGACCCAAGTGGGCCCTTGTTGCTCTCTTTTTTGTAAACAATTAACTAATTCAGATCCTCTTATAATTCATAACATAAATAATCAACTGATATGGAAAAGTTGTCTTCGAATTACTTTCTCAGAAATCTAGTATAAGCTTGTGGAATATCTATATCTAGATATGTTGGATCTCCCAAAATATATATACACTAACTCTTACTTTTACACATTTATGTACTCTTAACAACTAATCTAGATTCAAGTGTATCAGAAAAATACTGTCGTAAATGGATTCCTTAAAACCTACCATTGACTCTTATACTTTGGTGTTGAAGCTGGACCATCATTAGGCATTCTAGTTTGTTAACAAGTCAATCTTGATCGGACATCACTTACATCCTTATCTCTGGTGACAAGGGATTCACTTGAAGTTGGAACCCATTTTTTTATAAATTTCCTTTGATTAGTACATTTGACAGTCAATGCAAATAGTAAACTTGATTGGACCTGTACGGCTGTACCCCACTTGATTTTTGTATCTCATACACTAATTTGAGAGTTATTGAACTTACCCATGCCTAGATGTTAGCCCTAAGAGGGTCCTTTCTTTGAAATTTGATTTGAATCATTGATGGACCCACTTCAGAAAATCTGATTTTGATTGCTGCACCCAATACACCATTGTAGGACTGTACCTAGTATATTTTACTTGAACTACACTTTGACATTTATTTTGCATTTGATTAGATTAGTACACTGTTTTTCTGTTTTGCACAGCATTGTTTGACACTTTGACAAAGCTGAGATGCAACCTCGAGTAATCTGAAAGAACATTTATTATTAATGCTATAAGACAGATAATTCCTTACAATATTTTGATGCATAGAAAGAGATAAAGAAATCAAAAGTTCTCACAACCTCAAGTAATCTGAAAGAACATTTATTATTCTACTTAGGCAATATTAATACTGAAGGGTATATTTTCTAGAGAGAAATTTAAACAGATTTATACCAGTGATAGACGATATGCAGTTTATTTAAGAAGATGCACACACAAATGGAACATTGATACTTTCATTCAGCCACATGTATTACTAATCTTTTTTTCACAGTTAATACCTTCTTTACATTTAGTGCAAGGGAAATAAAATGAATTTTCAAGTTTTTCCCAATTAGTTTTCATGCCTTACTACTGAATTAAGATGCTTTTGTAGATTTGATAATAATGCCACATCAAAAAGACTTTGCATGGACACATTGCACGCCAATATTAGGTACAACAAAGGTTAAATGCAATTGGTGTTTGAATGAAATCAACGGTGCCATTTATCGCTTCAAATGGCATTTGGCAAAGGAGCCAAGAAATAACACCATTATTTGTACAAAATGCCTTGCAGATGTCACGTAGCAGGCAAGACAAGCTCTTGAAGCGATTTCTAAGGGTAAGGCTAAAAAGGCAAGAACCGGGATTGAAATAGACTCATTAGATTCAAAAGATAGGAGGAATCGCTTCAATGCAGAAGATGGTGCACATGTTTTCCAAGGAATCTAGGTCAACACCTTCTTCTATAGCACATGGCCCAAACACAAATGGAGGAAACATTAATTCTTTTTTCGCACCTCGTAGTAAACCAGGATCACAAACCACTTTGGAGAGTACAAGTTGGAGGAAGATTGTCCATGAACAAGAAAAGAAGCCAATAGCCAATTTTGTGTACTACTCCATCTTGCCATTCCATGTTGCCAAGTCTCCATATGGTGGATGCTATTGCATTTGTAGGTCCTAGGTTCAAAGCCCCATCTTATGAGTCTTTGAGGGTCGCCATGCTTAATGATGCAGTACAGGATGTTAATGATGTTCTTGATGAACATCGACTAGAGTGGGCAAAGACTAGTTGCACCATAATGTCAGATGGATGGACATATAGGAGGAATCGAACACTCATCAACTTCCCCGTGTCTTGAAATATTGGCATAATTTTTTTGAAATCTATTGGATGCATCGGATACAATCAAATCTGCAATTGCATTGTTTGAGATGTTTGGCTTGGTGGTCAAAGATGTAGGGCCAGATAATGTGGTCCAGTTTATTACAAACAATGTTGTTGCTTGTGTTGCTACTAGGAGACTCTTGACAAACAAATACCCCTCTATATTTTTACCCCATGTGCAACACATTGCCTTGATCTAGCCCTAGAGGACATTGAAAAGTTTGAATGGGTTAAGTAAGTATTGCAAAAGGCTCGCATCATGTTTACCAAATTCATCTATAATCACACAAGGGTTTTATGTATGATGTGCTCTTTCACAGAAGGCAAGGAACTTGTTCAACCAAGGGTGACAAGATTTGCAACTCACTTTCTTGCACTACAAACTCTTTGCCAACAAAAAAAAATTTAAAATGAATGTTTCTTTCAAACAAGTGGATGGAGTCTGGCTTCACAAATCAAGCAAATGGCATAGCTGTGGCAGAGTACATTTATTCTTCTAGTTTTTGGGATGCAACTGAAGAAGTTGTAGAATTTTCAGAACCTCCAATGAAAGTCTTGAGACTAGTGGATGGGGTAAATCCCACATGGGATATTTGTATGAGGCCATGGATAGGGCCAAGGAGGTGATGAGGGGTAGGATGGAAAATAATAGAGATAGTTATATGCCATTATGGCACATAATTGATAGAAGATGGGATAGACAAATGCACTCTCCTCTCCATGTTGCAAGATATTATCTCAATCCAACATTGTTATATAACTCTTCATTCAAACATGATGATGGTGAGGTCACAGAAGGCTTGTTCATTTGCATTAAGAAAATGTATACTACCACAAAATCATTGCAGGCAGCTATGGCAGAGTTGCAAATGTACAAGCAAGCAAGGGGTTTTTTCTCATCTAATATTGCCATGGAAGGCAGGAAGATCTTCAAATCAGGTAATAGAGTCAAAATTTTGGTAGTCTACTTTTTTGACATGTATATTAAATGTGTTATTATTTTAAAATATTCTTACATGATTGCATCTTCAAATAATGTGTTTTTCAGCACAATGGTGGGAATTTTTTGGTCACGAAATCAAAAATCTTATATGGATGGCTAGATGCATTTTGAGTCAGCCATGTAGTTCATCCGATTGTGAGTGTACTTAGAGTGTTTTTGAACATATACATTCGACGAAATGCAACCATCTAACCCAACAACGGATGAATAACCTAGTGATTGTTCACCACAACCTCAATTTGAAGCTAAAAAAAGCTCAAGGTTAGACTTTTAGTATACTTGCAATCATAGTTGTAAATTTGTAATTGTATTCAATATTCATAATAGCTTTCATTTGTAATCGCAAGATTAATTTGTCCATGGACAAAACTAGGTACCATTGAGGATGACGAGCCAATTGACCTAGATGAGATTGATCCAAAGTCTAAGTGGATTCTGGTGATGATGACTTTCTTGAGCCTAAGGATTTTGAGATCCTAGAGGCCGCCTTGGATAGTCATCTGATTGAATGACTTAGGAGAGGCTCAAAATCAAGAGCTTCATCATCAGGATCTACAGCCCTCTAGCATAGCTCTATTTGTAGTAGCAACTAGCAATAGTCATTGGCTATGTTTGATTTTTTGAAACTTTGTACTTAATTTATAGGTTGAATTTGTACAAACTATATTCTAATTGAAATATTGTCATCTATCAGCATCTAGCTATTATTCATGCAATGTGAAGTAATGCTTTGAAAGATGTGCAATGCAATGTAATCAGTGATATGAATATAAACTACAAAAATCTATTTTCTACAATTCATTAGTTAAACTCTTTATTTTATTTTCTCTCTATATCTCTATGATATGGAAATGCCTTTCAATTTCAAAAAAAATAGTTTTTATCTCTTGTTCTACAATTTTTTTACTTTTTTTTTTTAAATCCAAATTTTCCCCAATTTTATCAAAAAAATCTTATACTTTTGATTTGTCGATTTTTTCCCCTAAAGATTTTTGCTGCTATGATAATTTCACATTTGTCTGTGCTTGAGTAGGCATGAATCCATTCTTTGGAGGCAATTTACCCTGTTTGTCAAGGGCTTGATTAGGTTGACAACTATTCCAAACCAATAACCATTATCTTTGTTCAGCATGTTGTTCTAGGTAAGGAAGAATTGATTCTTAGCACAAGCTTTAAATTTTGTAAGTATAATGAGAATAAGCATATATTCAAAAGCAGATGAAGTAGGTAGCTTATGTTCTCCCGAGAACAGATTTCAGCGTCTCAATTCCTAAGAACAAGAGAAAAGCATAGGTGCTTATGGAGTTACCCTGATATTAATTTCTTTTACAGGGAGACGATAAAAATCTCTCATGTTAACTGTAAATGACATTGATTATTTTGCTTAAACTCCTGGATCAACGTCAAGAAGTTTTATCCAGGTTGATCTAAAGTTCTATAAGTAACTATTTTATTTTAGTTCAATCTGTTGTATCAGGCAGTAGAAAACGAACGAACATTTGGCACATAGTCTAATAAATTAGAGCCAATTTGTGTATGATTCTATAGAAGAATGTGTTAAAGATAAACAGAAATGACTTTGAAATAAATTAAAAAAGCTTCTGAATCTTGTCAGTCTATTTTAAGAAGATTAACACTGAAATATCAAATAAATCTTGGTTTTCCAGGTTCATTACATAGAATATTTCATCCTAGCATCCCATTACAGCTGCTCATGGTGTCAAGCGCCCAGTCGTCACAGAAATTTGGCAGCGTATGGGGTGATAGATCCCTGACACAGTGTTTTTTGTGAGAGGCCATTCCGTCATGTTAAACCCTTTACTCTTCCTCTTGACATAGAGAGTCCACTACCCTTCACCATTTACAATCTAGATTCTAGACAATAGGAGCAGACACAGATTACTATTTTTCTCTAGACTACACCTAAAGATCATCGGTCATGAAAGTTAGGAGGCATACTGTGCAGAGTATGTTGCTTCTGTTGCTTCTTCCCAGAATTGTTCAGGCAAGCATACTTGGCCTCAGTCTTTCTACTCAGGACATGATTAGATCCTATATTGACATTTGTATGGTGATTTACTTAGCCCCTCTTCTGCAACCAATTTTGATGCAGACTAGAGCCTAGATTTTCCATTAGCTCTATTCTCTTGGTTCTCTTTTTAAGATGAAATTTTTTCATACGAATGTTCTGTAATTTGCATATAATAATTTATCTAGTATTTAACTGTCATTTTGCCTCCATTAGAGTCCTTTTAGCACTCCTGATTGGCTATTACAACTTACTTTACTTTTGAGTCCCATTTTACTATTTTCATTTTTTGCGTATAATTATATAATCAGATCCTTTCTTTCTTTGTAATTTCTTAAAATTTATCAGCCAATGAGAAACCACGCTAAGGTAGACTAGTCTGTCAAGTTAGTGGGTTGCGATGGTCGTCCCTACACAAAAGACCCATGCTTAAACCCCAATGCGCTCAGAGCCCTCGTGTGAGAGCGTGTTGAAATAAGAAATTTGACCCAAAGAATTTTTCAATAAAAGGAAACTGGGTTTGTGTTCTCCATTGGTGAAATTAATAAGAAGTTATTTGCCGACATTCAAGATAGATAACACAAACTTGATCATGAGATTAATAAGGCTTAATAAGGCTTGATTTTCTCCCAAGCTTGATCATGAGATTGAGGTTGAACCCCGCAGAAAATAAATTGTCAATATATAAGGTAAAGTAAAAAAGTGCCCTTCTTCTCGTTTAAGGTGATCTCATAAGCCAAATTGGCAGTTAGGTTGTGACCTTTAAAAATCACCTTTTATCTATACAGTTTCTGCCATTGCATCAATGTTCCTTTAAAGAAATGGACAAGCTTGAAAAAGCATGAAATATTGCAACATTCTTCTGGGATCAACCGCATGTTATAACTAAGTTCGGATGTTTTGGGTTTCACTGGGGACCCATCATCAGAGAAAGGATTAAGGCCGATGCTCACAAAATTCTTTCCAGCCAAATATTGTAAATTCATGTAAAGGCTTTTTCATATAGAACTTCCGATTTAAAATCAACTAA
The DNA here is from genome assembly GCA_007258455.2 of Sequoia sempervirens. Classification (NCBI taxonomy): domain Eukaryota; kingdom Viridiplantae; phylum Streptophyta; class Pinopsida; order Cupressales; family Cupressaceae; genus Sequoia; species Sequoia sempervirens. The sequence goes on along the minus strand of VDFB02281492.1, from coordinate 854,911,292 downwards.
AATTGAATCAACTCTCCTATCAGAAAAGGTGTAACGTATAGCAGAGACAAAGAGATGGCATTTTTACTATTTGGAGGTCTTTTTTGTTCTTAGGATCTGGCAATGGCTGGAAAATTCAATTCGACCAGCCAAAGTTTTTAAAATTACACTGTATTTAAAATCAGTGTTAAAACGATGAGACTAATGGTTGTACATAAATCAAAACTATAATCCTGTTCTGATTAAAATGTGGTGCATGTGTATAATTGAGGTCGATCTGCAAAGGAAGCTAGTGTATTAAAGGTTTTAAAATTTTCGGGTGTACGATCTAAACCTTAAAAAAATCACGTATTGAAGAGCAGATTTTCAAAAATATTGTTCAAATGACTGGTAATTTTGATGGGCCAGAAAAAGCGAAAAATGGTACTAATTTTACCTGGTAAAGATTTAAAACTAGGTTCAGCTTCCATTCGATGAGAAAAATCCGAGTCGTATAAGGCGTATATTGCACGAGGTAACGTCTCCGCTCCAAAACGTTAATTTGGTATATGAAAAATAGATTGTTTAGGGATTCGAAACCCGTGCCAAATAAGATTGACAGGTGCAAATATTTAGATGTGGGATTTGCGATAAAATCTAACCAAGTTTGTTTCAGATTGATGTTTTTTTTGTTTTCTCTAGGGATTGATTTCCATAATAGGCTCAGCTGGGAGACTTGCAGGGCAAAAAGGATTCAGGGTGGCTGGAAGGCGTCTTATCTACTACAAAACAGATGTAGGAAAGCAGAGTTATGGGATTGGAAATCCAAGAAAACCCTTTTTGGTTTGTTGGTGGCACCGGTTGTCCTCTATGGTTGTGAGGTTTGGGGGGGTAGCATGTCAAACCACAAGTGGAGGCAAGTTGAAAGAATTCAAAAACATTTGATCACTACTAACATCAAAGTCAAATCTTCGGTTCCGTATGAGATTCTCTTGGCTGAAACTGGTATGTTCCCGTTGGAGGCATCTGCTGTCATCCGGTTAATAAGTTATTTAAAAAAAGTTGAGAACATGGATTTGCACCGCTGGCCCAAAATGGTTGTTGGGGAGGAGCTAAACCGTAGAAAGAAGACTTGGATGAAGCAAAATAGCAAGTGGTTGAACAAATGGAACATTAAACTACATGAGTGCCCCAACACTAATGCTGAGATAAAAAAGTTTGTGCTAGAAAAGTTTAGGTCTACTATGTGGACTAAGCAGGTTGGCCGTAAAAAGTCACATTATATCCAGGTGTTCAACCCCACGTGGGAGCATGATGAGAAAGACTATTTAAGGGTTACAATTAAAGGCAAGGCTAGGCTTTTGGTCGCTCAAATAAGAACCGGGTCACACCATCTTAGATGCGAGACAGGTAGGTGGGTTGTTCCCAAGGAGGCTTGGGAGCAACGAACCTGTATTTTTTGCAACAAAGGGACTGTCGAGACTGAATGGCACTTCATGATTGAGTGTGCTGCTTATGATGATATCCGTATCCAATATGAAGACATTTTGAAGGTGGACAATCTAAATGAGCTTTTTAGGGAAACTAAGCTCCTCAAAACTGCTAGCTTTCTGATCAAGATCTATAATAGAAGGGTTGATATGGAAAAGAAATTGAAAATGGTTAAAGTTTCGGTGCTTGGTCCCATAGACTGATGGTCTCGTGGACGTCATTAAAAACCATTCATTCATTCATTCTCTATATTAGCATTTTTTATTTTTTTTAACATTTTCATCGAAGCATTTTAGTGATTTTTAGACATTTAATTGTTAAAAGGAGAAATTTTCCAATAGAGAAAAATATAATCTTTTATTCTATCTTAAGTGAAATTGACAGTTAAAATGTGTAAAGTGGATTTATTTTGTTTGTATGTTGTCTGAAAAAGGGTTTCTCTTAGAAAAGTTGTGGAGATTATTGGTTGTGAAATTGGGCCATATAGTGGCTAGATTCTCTTTTAATTGATTGGGAAACTTGTGGAAATGTATTTTAATGTATTTTTATTGTTTAAAAAATATTTTATATATAAGTGGTTTATGTAAATTAATTAAATTATAATGAAAAAAAAGGTTTGGAATAAATAAGGGGATTGGTAAGTAAAAGACAATTGTGTAAAGGAAAGAATTAAATATAAACATTCAATGTTTATGAGTTTATATAGTTTTATCATTCATGAATGATTAGGTGATGGAAAGATTAGTTTATGGACAATAAGAAATCTTGTTGAAGGACTGATTTTTTCTATCGATTCCTCACACTACCTTCCATAGATACATTGAATCTTGAATAGAATTTCCCTAGCTTTATATGCAAAAAGCCTATATTTTTTAGGTACCCCTACCACTTGTTGATTTACTAAATCCTTCACATGTTTAAATACTTTCTATATGAATGAAACATAAGTATGGTACCTATTACACTTGCAAGGAAAGAATCAAATCCAAGTGTGGTTGATTAATAGAGGAATGTGATTGATTGATAGAGGAATAGAAGATTTATTTTGTTGTACAATTGTCAAAACATTTGGTATTGAAAATTTGGAATATTGTGATCAAAGCATTGTTAGTATTTTGTTTTATTATCATGTTGATTTGTACCATTCATAAATTGGGTTTTTTGGGTATTGGACTAGCAATTCGACCCATAGATTCAATGGGCATGCTGCTAATTTTTTATTAGAGTATATTTGATAAAGTTAGATTGTAATGTCCTCAATTTAGCCCTAAGCTCTTCATTTAGATTTAGCCTATTTCCGAAAATTCGTAGGCTACTCATATGTGCAAATTTAGAGTTTCCACTTTCAGTAAGTCATGCTTCCAACTCAGTTTAGCTTTATTTTGGTTTTGAGGTGAACTTACTATTTTTGGCATTGGCTATTTTTAGTAAGTCTAATTTTGGCAGTAACATCATCAGCAGTTCAACTCAAGTCATCATGTTATTTTTGACAATCCATCAGTTTCAGTATTGGCATTGGTTTTGGTTATCTCCTTGGACTGAGTTTTATACTTAATCAATTTCATGTTTTTAAGTTGTACCCCACACCTAGGCTCGATGACTTCAAGTTGTTTTAAAGAGGGGACATCAAGGGGTCACGTTGAGCATTTATTGATTTAATAAATGCTTTATTGTTGCATTTTGAAATGGACGCCAAAAAGGGAAGATGAATAATATTTTATTATTTCAAAAAAAAGTGAATGGTTGAAGTGGTGTCCCTTTTGGAAGTTGAAGTGATTTGACTTCTTGAAATTCAAAGTGTTTCATTTTCCATTTGAAACTTATTTATTGAGGCCTTGCTCATTCATTATGATTTTTGGGAAAATAATGTAAAGTTATGCTATTGAATTGATTTTAGAACCTAGCTAAGGGGAAGCATAGCAATTTTTACTTCATTCTCCAGGTCTGAAACTATGGTTCCCTAGAAGGTTGATTGAGAGTGTGCTTCATCCAGAAGTATGTATTGAGCTTCAAAGTTGAAGAATATGGTAATAATTTTTAGTTTGTGTTTCCTAGTTATTTCATGGCTGAAGGAAGTTTTTATATACATCTCTTCATATAATTTTATTTTGGTTTTTGGGTAATTGCTCATATTGATTATATGCCAGAGGTTACTCATCCTAGGAGTTTGCAAATTTTTATTTGAAGATTTTTATTTTTAAAGTGAAAATTGCCCCTCATGGAGGTTGTACCATGTTGAGGTTGCCTTGGAATTTGTGCATAATTATTTAATGAGCTTTGATGTAGTTTGTGAGTTGGAAATTGGGTGCCAACATCCTCGAATACTTTGGAAATTCATTTGAGGTCATTCGGAGGTGTCTTTGGAGAGTTTTGAGCATTTTGGGTGTGATACACTTTGCTGGTTAACAATTTCAATCTATTCTTTACTTATATCAAATTGCTAATCATTCAAATTTTGGCTTACATTTTGGTGATTGAGAAGGTTAAATAATAAAATAATCATTCCTCAAATGTTTGCATTGATTCTATTATTGTAACACATGTAAATTGTAGATTTGTTACATTGTAAGGATGTGATTTAGTAGTGTACTAATCCAATCATTTTATTTGGTGCATTTACTTGTGAATTATTTGTAAATACTTTAACCCTTGGTTGGTTTACCACCAATGTGGAAAAATCTAATATTGTATCTTCTTTCAATCACCTACTTTTGCAAGTGGTGAATCCCCACCATGAAGTGGATGCCCGCTAAGTGGATGAATTACTTTGCATTGTATAGTTTATTCCCCTCCACTGAATAAGTGGTAGTGCAGACTCTTCATGCCTGGTCCACCGGCTATTAGCATTCCAGTTGAGTTTCATTTTTAGTTTTAGTTGCTTACTCTGCCATATGCTATCACCTCACCTTTTGAAGGATCTTGGTGAACATTCTTGGTGCTGAGTTCTTTAAATTAATCATCATTTTTGGAAGCTAACGCTAATCTCTTGGTGGATTGATGTTTGTGTTATGAAATTTCAAAGAAAAATTTGGTTGGCATATTTCAATGGTATTAGAGCGGTTCCTACCATCCTGTTGGGAGAACAAAAAAATTAGTGTTGCCACAATGGAATTCATTAGATATGTTGAATAGTTTAAGAAGGAATGTGAACATGATGCTTCCATCTTCTGTGCAGAATATTAGAGCATGACAGATGAGTTAAAGAATGATGTGTCTTTTGAAACATATTTGAATCATGTGGTAGCTGTGAAACTTGGAAAATTGGGTGTGGTCAACTACATCAAGCAAAAAATTAAAAGAGAAGCAGAACTTGCCATGTTGAAGAATCAAGAAAGGAAGAAGCAAAAGTATCTATTTGTGGCTTGCAGCCTCCATGTAAGCAAATTCAAAAGGAAAATTAGTCAACTAGTGTTGAAGAAGACACAAGCAACATGCACATTTTGCTTCAAAATGATAGGGCGCTTGACGAAGATACCTTGGAAAATGAGGAGATTAAGTTAGAGTCCCAAAATACACCCATAGACTTGCATGAGATGGGAAATATTGAAGATTGTTTTGGTAAAAAGAGCATAATAGCAATCTTGAGTCCTAATGAGGATTCATCCGATGAAGAGCTTGAGACAAATGACTTCACTGAAGATTCCAGTTGTACCAGTCTGCGGGTTGATCTTGCTAAAGAAGAAAAAATTGAAGGAAATGCTAGTGGGTTCATTGAATCAGCCTATGACCACCTTCATGTTGATAATGTTTATGATGATTCGGTTGATTTCAAATCAAATCATGTTGAAAATTTGGTGATGGATAATTCTCCACTTGTTGTTGACCCAAATTTCCAAAGTATTCCATATGAAGAAATTATGACAAGTGACCAAGAAGACTTCTTTGGTATGTATGTCGATGCTAATGATAAAATCAACAACACATCTACTCATGATAGGTCCATTGAAGAAAAGAATGATAAAATATTCAAAGTAGCCAACTTTGATGATTCTTTATTTCAATACAATTATAGTGACTTGGGTGGTAGTGGGTTTGAATATTAAACTACGCTTGTGGAGGAAGCTATAGATGAAGATCTCAGTTTAAGTGGAATGGAAAGTAATTCATTCAAAGAGTCAACAATCCAAGAGAAGCATGATGATTTATTTTCTGTTGATCATTACAATCAAACTTTTCGCACTTGGGATATGGGCTTGATGTCACCAAAGTATGATAAAGAACCAAAGTGGGATAAATTCCCCTTTCATCTTGATGAAGTTCAAAAAGCAGTTTTCATTGCAAGTAATGAAGTGATCTTTGAAGGAGAATTTGCAGCAAAGGCTATTGAGAATGTGAATTCTTATGTTGAAAAGAAGAATATTTTAAAGTCAAAAAGTGGTTTGGGTGCCTTTCAGATTGACACACAAGAAGAGTATGAGAACTTGAAAGGTAAAGATGGAAATACTAATTTCCTTGAAGAAGTTGTTGATAGGCCTTCTATTCAGGAGTTATGCAATGAAGAGGTTAGTAAAGAAGTTGATTTTGAAAATCTTGCCAATGAAAGAAAATCAGAAAAGTTGATGTTTGAAGAGAAAAGCCTCTTTGTTGATTATGATCAAGGGCCTAAAGAGTTGCAAAATTTGAAGGATAATTTATTGGTTTCAAAAGAGAAGATTGTTAATGTCTTATCAAGATTTGATAGCACATACCACTTCATTGAAGAACTTTGTTGGAAGTTTCAATTTTAAGAGAAACTAAATGGAGTTAAAGATGGAGACTCTCTTTCCAAGATGCAATCTATCAAAGAGGCATTGGAATCCATAAAGTCAGATTATTTGCACTTGCTCTCAAATAGGGATCATGTTATTAAGTTTGTAGAGGAGACTTATGATGCCCACCAAGAGGAGGAAGAGATGGATAGGATTTTCCTTGATCTTACCTTAGCTCATCATTCATTGTGCAAAGCAAAAAATCAATCACCAATTGCAACCACACTTAAGGAACAAGAAGCTAATACAAGGATTATGGAGATCAAGCAAATATTTGAAGGAATAAATGAACTCCATAATGATGAAACATTACAAAATACCAAGGTAATCCCATATGTTGATGGTGATTGGAAATTGCATCAAGAGTGTGAACTCTTGAGTTGGGGAGAGACTTTGCCATAAGATGGGATAGTTTGTAGCTATGAGATAGATTATTTGATGGATAATGAACATGGTATTCAACATGCTACACTTTGTGGGTTGAATGATGGGCATCCACAAGCTGAAAAAGTTGAGCTTTAATTATAAGAAGACGCCAATGAAAGGGATGAAGAAAGTATTGTTGAGAACAACAGTCCATTATCTTCACATGATTTGGTTAATCATAAGGTGATAGATAATTTTTGAGGGTGTGCCATGTTTTGTGAGCAATAATCATTCAGGGCCTTTTGATAATGAAAGCATTAGTGGATTCAAAGATGAAGTCTTCACAAGGGAAGTATGGACTCAAGGAGATTTCTTCATCATTGGCTTCAAGGTGTCAATAAAACAAGTCTTGGTAGTTGTTGGTCACTCCATTGTAGCAACAAAGAGTGAAGTTTCTAGACTTATTACTCATGAAGTTTGGGAGAAACATGGACCAAAACAAATTAGTTACTTTCTTGACAATATGTCTCTTGAGTTGAGTGATGTTTTGGCTCATCCTAGTCCTTAGAGGGAATGGGAATTGAGGACGACATTTATTTTGTGCTCCATTGATGTTGATGTTTTCATGGATGGGCTACATGGGTTTATCAAAGAAGACACTAACTTCTTGAATTTGCATTTTGCTTTGATTAGCACTTGGAGAAGTGTTGTGTACTCTTTTTGGTGCATTGGAGAACATTTTCAATTGGGTATCCATGTTTGGAATCCTCAACATGGCTTGATGGAGATTGTTATAAGTAGAAAGAGGAATCTTTCAAAAGACAAGGATTCTATTTTCAGTTTCTTTTTTGTTGTTCCCATCCTTACCAGCCATTCAATGGTTCCTTTTTCTCATCAATTGGTGGTTTGGAGAGACAATGATTCAATTTTCAAAGTCTTTGATGTTGCCCCCATTTTTACCAAATATTCGATGGTTCCTTTTTCTCATCAATTGGTGGTTTGGAGAGATAAGGATCAAATTTTCAAAGCCTTTGATGTTGCCCCCATTTTTACCAAACATTTGATGGTTCCTTTGGTTCATCCATTGATGGATTGGAGAGATGCTTTGAACAAAAGATGTTTTAATAATGGGTTGGAGTTCCTTGAGGGATTGTTTCTAGCCTTGGGCATGAACAATTGTCATATTATGAATGTTGATTTCAAAAGATGTAGCAGTTGTTCAACTCAATGTATATTGATTTTCCTAAAATTAGACTTTAATTAGTTTATTTCAGACTTCATGGGCAGCTGATACACTCATTTTTTCTCTTCACAATCTCTTTTTAGTGATGGTTTATGGCCTCTAAAGTGGGAAATGGTGTTTTATTGTGATTCATATCAATTTTTGATAATGTTCAAATTCTTTTCCAGTGATCATCTTTGTTCAATCTCTTGCACTAGTGTTTGGGATAGGGAACCTTTTCTTGATTTGGTTCAACTTTTTGAGACTTTGGGGGAGAGCTTGGTGGAAGTTTGTAGATATTTTCTTGAATATGTCAGAATTACTCAGAGGAGGCATTATACATCCTTGAGGAGCTTTGAGGATGCAATTGTTATGACTTTGCAAAGAGCTATTTTTTCCTTTGCAAATAGCTATGATGGAGTCACATTTGTTGTTGTCATTTGGTTTGATGCTTTGAGGAGTTATGTTGATGAGGATATTTTTGAGTTGTTTATATTATTCTTCTTTGTTCTCAAAATGGTGATTGACAATAACATTGTAGATTTTCACTCCTTGAACTTTTCAAGACATGAGATGTTGCAAGATTATGATTTTAGTTTTTTCAAGATTGTCAGATTAAGCCACATGATTGGAGGGAGGACAAAGCAATATTGGGATATTGGTTATGTTTGTGTGATCAGAGTGGTGCAACATCAACATGGCGGGTCTTTACAGAGATGGATTTGGGACCCTGGGATTCCACTTGGCATAGTAAGGATCAAGTTGTTTTCTTGGAGAGTGGTGGCATTGCTTAAGGACAAACAATTTTGGGAAGGGCGGACTGTAATGTCCCCAACTTATCCCTATGCTCTCCATTTGGATTTATTCTATTTATGAAAATATGTAGGCTACTCAAATGTGCAAATTTAGGGTTTCCACTTTTAGTAAGTCTTGCTTCTAGCTCAGTCCAGCTTTCTATTAGTTTTGAGGTGAACTTGCTATTTTTGGCATTGGCTATTTTTAGTAAATCTAATTTTGGCAATGGCATCATAAAAATTTTAGCTCAGGTCATCATGTTATTTTGGCAATCCATCAATTTCAATATTGGTGTTGGTTTTGGTTATCTCCTTCAACTAAGTTTCATACCTAGTCAATTTCATATTTTTAAGTTGTATTGAACGCCTAGGCTTGATGACTTCAAGTTGTTTTAAAGAGGGGACATTAAGGGGTCAAGCTGAGCATTTATTGATTTAATAAATTCTTTATTGTTGCATTTTGAAATGGACGCCAAAACGAGAAGATGAATAATATTTTATTATTTCAAAATAAAGTGAATGGTTGAAGTGGAGTGGATGCCCACTAAGTGGATGAATTTGCATTTTATTGTTTATTGCCCTCCACTGAATAAGTGGTAGCGTGGACTCTTCATGGTTGGTCCATCGCCTATTAGCTTTCCAATTGAGTTTCATTTTCAATTTTAGTTGTTTACTCCGCCATATACTATCACTTCACCTTTTGAAGGATCTTGGTGAAAATTCTTGGCGTTGAGTTCTTTAAATTAATCATCATTTTTGGAAGCTAACGCTAATCTCTTGGCGGATTGATGTTTGTGTTATGAAATTTCCAAGAAAATTTTGGTTGGCATATTTTAGTGGTATTAGAGTAGAAGTTCTTGCCATCTTGTTGGGAGAACAGAAAAATTAGTGTTGCTAGAATGGACTTTATGAGATATGCTAAATAGTTTAAGAAGGAATGTGAATATGATGCTTCTGTATTTCATGCAAAATATCAAAGCATGAAAAATGAGTTTAAGAATGATGTGTCTTTTGACATATATTTGAATTGTGTGGTAGTTGTGAAATCTGGAAAATTAGGTGTGGTCAACTATATCAAGAAAAAAATTAAAAGAGAAGCAAAACTTGCCATGGTTGAAGAATCAAGAAAAGAAGAAGCAAATGTTTCTATTTGTGGCTTGCAGCCTACATGTAAGCAAATTAAAAAGGAAAATCAGTCAACTACTGCTGAAGAAGACACAAGACACAAGCAAGGTGCATATTTTTCCTCAAAATGATAGGGCGCTTGACGAAGATACCTTAGAAAATGAAGAGATTAAGTTATAGACTTGCATGAGATGGGAAATATTAGAGATTGTTTTGGTAAAAAGAGCATAATAGTAGTCTTGAGTCCTAATGAGGATTCATCTAATGAAGAGCTTGAGACAAATGACTTCATAGAAGATTCCAGTTGTACCAGGGGGCAGGTTGAGTTCGCTAAAGAAGAATAAATTGAAGGAAATTCTAGTGTTTCATTGAATTAGCCTATGACCACCTTCATGTTGATAATGTTTATGATGATTTGGATGAGTTCAGATAGAATCATGTTGAAGATTTGGTGATGGATAATTCTCCACTTGTTGCTGGCCCAAATTTCCAAAGGATTCCATATGAAGAAATTATGACAAGTGACCAAGAATACTTCTTTGGTATGTATGTGGATGCTAATGATAAAATCAATAACACATCTATTCATGATAGGTCCATTGAAGAAAAGAATGATAAATATTCAAAGTAGCCAACTTTGATTATTCTTTATTTCAATACAATTGTAGTGACTTGGGTGGTGTCGGGTTTGAATATAAAACTATGCCTATGGAGGAAGCTATAGATGAAGATTTTAGTTTAGGTGGAATGGGAAGTGATTCATTCAAAGCGTCAACAATCCAAGAGGAGCATGATGATTTATTTCCTATTGATCATTACAATCAAACTTTTCACACTTGGGATCCGAGCTTGATATCACCAAAGTATGATAAAGAACTAGAGTGGGATAAATTCCCCTTTGATCTTGATGAAGTTCAAAAATCAGTTTGCATTGCAAGTAATGAAGTGATCTTTGAAGGAGAAATTGCAATAAAGGATAATGAGAATGTGAATTCTTATGTTGAAAAGAAGAATGTTTTAAAGTTAGAAAATGGTTTGGGTGCCTTTTAGATTGACACACAAGAAGAGTATGAGAACTTGAAAGGTAAAGATGGAAATACTAATTTGCTTGAAGAAGTTGCTAACAGGCCTTCTATTCAGGAGTTATGCAGTGAAGAGGTTAGTAAATAAGTTGATTTTGAAAATCTTGCCAATGAAAGAAAATCAGAAAAGTTGATGTTTGAAGAGAAAAGCCTCTTTGTTGATTATGATCAAAGGCCTAAAGAGCTGCAAAATTTGAAGGATAATTTATTGGTTTCAAAAGAGAAGATTGTTAAAGTGTTATCAATATTTAATAGCACATACCACTTCATTGAAGAACTTTGTTGGAAGTTTCAATTTGAAGAGAAACTAAATGGAGTAAAAGACGAAGACTCTCTTTCCAAGATGCAATCTATCAAAGAGGCATTGGAATCCATAAAGTCAAATTATTTGCACTTGCTCTTAGATAGGGATCATGTTATTAAGTTTGAAAAGGAGACCTATGATGCCTACCAAGAGAAGGAGGAAGAGATGGATAGGCTTTGCCTTGATCTTACCTTAGCTCATCATTCATTGTGCAAGTAGAAAATCAATCACCGATAGCAGCCACGCTTAAGGAACAAGAAGTTAATACAAGGATTATGGAGATCAAGGAAATAGTTGAAGGAATAAATGAACTCCATAATGATGAAACATTACAAAATACCAAGGTAATCCCATATGTTGATGGTGATTGGAAAGTGCATCAAGAGTGTGAAATCTTGAGTTGGGGAGAGACTTTGCCACAAGAAGGGATAGTTTACAGCTATGAGATAGATGATTTGATGGATAATGAACGTGGTATTCAGCATGCTACACTTTGTGGGTTGGAAACTAATGATGGACATCCACAAGTTGAAAAAGTTGAGCTTGAATTATATAAAGACACCAATGAAAGGGATGAAGAAAGTATTGTTGAGAACAACAGTCCATTATCTTCAAATGATTTGGTTAATCATAACATGATAGATAATTTCTATGAAGGTGTGCCATGTTTTGTGAGTAGTAATCATCCAGGTCCTTTTGATATTGAAAGCATAAGTGGATTCAAGGATGAAGACTTCACAAGGGAAGTGTGCACTCAAGGAGATTTCTTCATCATTGGCTTCAAGGTGTCAATAAAACAAGTCTTAGTAGTTGTTGGTCACTCCATTGTAGCAACAAAGAGTAAAGTTTCTAGACTTATTACTCATGAAGTTTGGGAAAAAGATGGACCAAAAAAAATTATTTACTTTCTTAACAATCTGTCTCTTGAGTTGAGTGATGTTCTGGTTGATCCTAGTCCTTTGAGGGAATGTGAATTGAGGACAACATTTATTGTGTGCTCCATTGATGTTGATGTTTTCATAGATGGGCTACATGGGTTTATCAAAGAAGACACTAACTTCTTGAATTTGCATTATGCTTTGATTAACACTTGGAGAAGTGTCGTGTACTCTTTCCAGTGCATTAGAGAATATTTTCAGTTGGGTATCCATGTTTGAAATCCTCAACATGGATTGATGGAGATTTTTATAAGTAGAAAGAGGAATCTTTGGAAAGACAAGAATTCTATTTTTAGTTTCTTTGATGTTGTTCCCGTCCTTACCATCCATTTGATGGATCCTTTTTCTCATCAATTGGTGGTTTGGAGAGATAAGGATCCAATTTTCAGAGTCTTTGATGATGCCCCCATTTTTACCAAACATTTGATGGTTCCTTTTTCTCATCAGGATCCAATTTTCAGAGTCTTTGATGTTGCCCCCATTTTTACCAAACATTTGATGTTTCCTTTGGTTCATCCACTGGTGGATTAGAGAGATGCTTCGAACAAAAGATGGTTTAATAATGGGTTGGAGTTCCTTGAGGGAATGTTTCCAGCCTTGGGAATGAGGAGTTGTCATATTATGAACGCTGATTTCCAAAGTTGCAGTAGTTGTTCAATTCCTTGTATGTTGATTTTCCTAAAATTATACTTTAATTGGCTTATTTCAAACTTTATGGGTAGTTGGTACACTCACTTTTTCTCTTCACAATCTCTTTCCAGTGAGGGTTTATGGCCTCTAAAGTGGGAAATGATGTTTCATTGTGTTTTAGATCAATTTTGGATGATGTTCAAATTCTTTTCCAGTGATCATCTTTGTTCAATCTCTTGCACTAGTGTTTGGGGCAGCAAACCTTTGCTTGATTTGGTTCAGAGGAGGCATTATACACCCTTGAGGAGCTTTGAGGATGTAGTTGCTATGACTTTGCAAATAGCTATTTTTTCCTTTGCAAATATCTATGATTGAGTCACATTTTTTGTTGTGATTTAGTTTGATGCTTTGAAGAATTGTGTTGATGAGGATATTTTTTAGTTGTTTAGATTATTCTTCTTTGTTCTTATAATGGTGATTGACATTGAGATTGTAGATTTTCACTCCTCGGAGTTTTTAGGACACGAGATGCTACAAGATTATGATTTCAGATTTTTTAGGATTGTCAAATTAAGCCACATGATTGGAGGGAGGACAAAGAAGTCTTGGGATATTGGTTATGTTTGTGTGATCAAAGTGGTACAACATCGACATGGTGGGTCTTTACAAAGATGGATTTGGGACCCTAGGATCCTACTTGGCATAGTAAGGATCAAGTTGTTTTCTTGGAGAGTGGTGGCATTGCTTAAGGACAAGCAATTTTGGGAAGGGTGGACTGTAATGTCCCCAATTTAGCCCTATGCTCTTCATTTGGATTTAGCCTATTTTTGAAAATCCATAGGCTACTCAAATGTGCAAATTTAGGGTTTCCACTTTCAGTATGTCTTACTTCTAGCTCAATTTAGCTTTCATTTGGTTTTGAGGTGAACTTACTATTTTTGGCATTGGCTATTTTTAGTAAGTCTAATTTTGGCAGTGGCATCATCAACAATTCAGCTCAGGTCATCATGCTATTTTTGGCAATCCATCAGTTTTAGTATTGGTGTTGGTTTTGGTTATCTCCTCGAACTAAGTTTTATACTTAGTCAATTTCATGTTTTTAAGTTGTAGCCCATGCCTAGGCTTGATGACTTCAAGTTATTTTAAAGAGGGGACATTAAGGGGTCAAGTTGAGCATTTATTGATTTAATAAATTCTTTATTGTTGCATTTTGAAATGGACGCCAAAAAGGGAAGAGGAATAATATTTTATTATTTCAAAATAAAGTGAATGGTTGAAGTGGCATCCCTTTTGGAAGTTGAAGTGATTCAACTTCTTGGAATTCATAATGTTTCATTTTCCATTTGAAGCTTATTTATTGAGGCCTTGCTCATTCATTCTGATTTTTGGGAAAATAATGAAAATTTATGCTGCTTAATTGATTTTAGAACCTGACTAAGGGGAAGCTTAGCAATTTTTACTCTATTCTTTAGGCCTAAAACTATGGTTCCCTAGAAGGTTGATTAAGAGTGTGCTTCATCTAGAAATACATATTGAGCTTCAAATTTGAAGAATTTGGTAATAATTTCTAGTTTGTGTTTGCTGGCTATTTCATGGTTGAAGGAGGTTTTTATATAGAACTCTTCATATGATTTTATTTTGGTTTTGGGTAATTTTTCATATTGCTTCTATTCCAGAGGTGACTCATCCTAGGAGTTTGCAGATTTTAATTTGAAGTTTTTGTTTTTTAAAGTGAAAATCACCCCTCTTGGAGGTCGTACCATGCTGAGGTTGCCTTGAAATTTGTGCATAATTGTTCAATGAGCTTTGATGTAATTTGTGAGTTGGAAATTGGGTGCCAACATCCTAAAATACTTTTGCAATTCATCTCAGTTCATTCAAAGGTATCTTTGAAGAGTTTTGAGCATTTTGGGTGTGATATAGTTTGTTTGTTAACAATTTCAGTCTGCTATTTATTTATATCAGATTGCTAATCATTCAGATTTTGGCTTACATTTTGGTGATTGAGAAGGTTAAATACTGAAATAATCATTCTTCAAATGTTTGCATTGATTCTATTATTGTAACATTTGTAAATTGTAGATTTGTTACATTGTAAGGTTGTGATTTAGTAGTACTAATCTAGTCATTTTATTTGATGCATTTACTTGTGAATTATTTGCAAACACTTTTAACTCCTAGATGGTTTACCACTAGTGTGGAAAAATCTAATATTGTATCTTCTTTCAATCACCTACTTTTGCAAGTGGTGAATCCCCACCATGGAGTGGATGCTTGCTAAGCAGATGAATTACTTTGCATTGTATTGTTTATTCCCCTCCATTGAATAAGTGGTAGTGCAGACTCTTCATGGTTGGTTCACCGCCTATTAGCTTTCTAGTTGAGTTTCATTTTCAATTTTAGTTGCTTACTTCGTCGTATGCTATCGCCTCGCCTTCTGAAGGATCTTGGTGAAAATTCTTGGTCTTGAGTTATTTAAATTAATCATCATTTTTTTAAGTTAACGCTAATCTCTTGGTAGGTTGATGTTTGTGTTTTGAAATTTCAAAGAAAAATTTGGTTGGCATATTTTATAGATAATCTTGGCAGTTTTTGTGTTAAATGATTGTAGGTAAACCAAATGTGTGTTCATCATCATTGTTGGTGTTTGATTTTGACAATGTGCAATCAATATCCCATGCATGGAAGGTATTCTACATTCTTGAGTTGAAACATTACACAACACCAGGTTTTCCTATTAACACTCAAAGAAACAAAGGAACAACTATATATGTTTATTGATAGTTTTAACAAGTGGCAAGACTCTTGTCCACTAATATCACAATGAACAATAGCCTTAGTTAGAAACTTATGAAATACAGTAGATGAAGGCTTTTTGGAGTCAATATTTTCATATATACATTTCAAAAGTTGGCTATAACTTTCAAATCAAAGCTCTTCTTTTATTGCATACTTAGCAATATATTTGAGTCACACATAGAGTGAAAGAATAGGTTGTTAATCAACATTTGCATGTCAAATTGATAAAATTATTGGGTTGTGGTTGTTCACCCTATCATTAGTTCATGTAACTAGGAATGATGTGTCACTGCTATCCTTTACAATGAAAGTAGATGATGCCTACAACTCCCAAGAAGCTCTATAATGGCACACCAAAGATTACCCCTTTCTTTGCAAGCATGTTTGTTCACTATATTTTGTTTGTCATTGAACCTGGTTTACTAACTCTATGTAATATATAAAGTGGTTGCATGCAAGGATTGTTGGTGTGTCCAATAAGCAAGGGTCATCAAGAATGAAGACCATTTGTTCCCTTGGTTATTTTCTCAGGGGTTCCATATTTAAACATACCTATTTATTTATTGCACAACATTTCAACTACTTCTCTACTATTCAAATCCATTCTTTCAATGATAGGCACCCCTTGCAATCAAAGGAAGCCATAACTATTGGCAAATTTTTGATGTTGCCACTCATATCTATGAGATAGCATAAGAGTTAGAATTAATATACACAAGTATTTGGTGTATTATAAAATGTAAATGATGATTAATCTCACTCACATATATCAATACTCATAGGCAAGTACATGTTTCTACAAGATCTCTTTACAACAAATTTTAACCTATTATGCATGTAGAGTACAACCAGATGTGAATTGTTAATTATGTTTTGGATAACCAACTTTTATTACCGTATATGAGAAAACAATAAATGATAAATTTATTACTTATTCATATTTAACCACAATTACACCTTAATTATAATATTAGAAAGGAATTAAACAACATATAAATCCATTATAATTCACAATTGTATTTCAACCTTTAGGTTTTTGAATGTTGAATTTTCTCTTATTATTTACAACTCCTTAAAACAAGCTCATTGATTATATGATGTTTATCTTAAAAGGAAGTAATCTTGGAAATAAATATTTTGCTTCAAAATAGAGGGATTCCACTTCCTTTTACAACCTCATTATTTGACTTGTTTTTCCCTTTACTCTACTTAATTTATAATGTTCAATGCATAATTCTCACAAAAGATAATGACATTAAAAGAGGATGATATTCTTAAATCATATTCTTTATCAACTAGCTTTGATTTTAAAATACTAAAAAAAATTCAATAAAAAAGCATGTTAAAGACACAAGAAACACAATTTATTCAATTTTTCTAGTAGCTCATTTTTGTGTATTCTTCCATATTTGTTCATATGTGAAGTTAATGTGAGAAAAAAACATAGAACAACTTGCCAAGTATTTTACAAGTATTACATTCAAATTTGACAAATTGTTAAGTATCAATAGTATTTTATAACTAGTTTGTTTAATCTATACATCTTATTTGATTATCTCAACTTAATGCAAAATCAATCATATATACATTATTCACTTAAGATAATGATAATAACAATAATAAAATAGTAAGCAAACATTCACTATAAAGCAACAAAAAGAAACATGAAATGTCTTTTGATTTCCTTATATTTTTTCCATGAAACCAAAACCTTGAGGAAAAAAACCCACAAAACAATTTCAAAACAACTGCCACATACTAGTAGTACTTGCATTTGTAATACTACTAGTATACACACACACACGCACACACATATATATAGTGTACACTTAAAAATGTCCTGAATGATATCATGCACTCAAATAAGATATATTAACACTGTTTCATCCTAAAACCCATCATCTTTTCGCTTAATTAATTAAATTTGCCTAGCTATTTAATTAATTACATCATTTTCATCTATTAATCTAATTGACCTAATTAGGTTAATTCACCCCCTCTTACACTAACCTTTTGTCCTATTTAATTAAATAATACAAATTATTTAATTCAAACCCCTAAGTCCTCTTATTTAATTAAATAACCCTAAGCTATTTAATTAAATATCATATCATATCTCCCTTTTCATTAAATCATTTATTTAATGAATATTATGTAATTTCCCTAATTTGCATAATTGAAACATTACTTTAATTATCAAATTACTAATTAAATCTAATCCTCCCATTTGCAAGGGAATATTCCTTTGCACATTCCTCCAAAAGGGAATATTCTTATAGAATATTCCTTCTCCTTTACATAATTAAATTTGGTTTTAATTAACTAAATATCTAATTTTCCTTGCCCTTGAGAATATTCTCCTTCTTCACTCATTTGAAAAAGGGAATATTCATTTTTCAAAACAAACTTTCAACAAGACTTCTTGTGCAAGTTTTGAAAGTGTGTTTGTTTGGATGAATGTAAGCCCTTGATTAAATATCATCTTGCATTCTCAACCCTTGATGGTAATCCATGATCCATGCCTCCATCTTCCTTCCATTCTAACCTTTGATTTATCCTTTTGATCTTGATCATTAGTTTCATTTTGCCTATTCTATAAATAGAGCTTGCATCCATTGAATAGGGATCCATCTTTTAATAGTAAACTTATGCTATTAAAATCACTCTCATCTTGCACTCATATTTCGTGTTTTAAAAGCATTTTAGCTTAGCTTCCATTAATGGCCATGGTAACTTAGGTGCATCCATTTAGCAAATTATGAAATTAGGGTTTCAATCTTTCGAATCTTGCATACATTTAGAATAGCTTTACATACACCCATATCAACCATCTTAGCATATATGTTAAATTAGCTTTCACCATGTTAATTTATCTTTTAAATCATGCTTTCATACACAACCTCATCAGTTTCATCAATTATCTTCAATAGCATCAATCAAAACAAGCTCATTATCTCAAGGATTAGGAAAGGGTCACCATTCCACATCAATGCGACACCACTCCCACAATAGGATAAGTTTCAATGGATTGGAATATATGTTTGTGAAGCTTTCATATTTTAATATGTTAGTTTTAATGGCTTCTTAGCTTAGTTTACATTGAATGATATTATTGGGACTAATGCATAGTTACTTAATTATGCTTCAAATCCGTATGGATCAAGTGTAGATAGCCCATACTATGTCATCATCACATTTTGGCACTAGAAGGAGGGCATGAACTAATCAATTTGACAAATTTCTCTTTAGGTTTTCATCTTGTTTATGTTTGCGGATTCAACGATGCTATTGAAGATTCACTAACACACCTTGGACGCATCGCTATACATCGAAACATTTGATTTTAAAAACAATGCATGTTTAATTCAACAACACATTAAATTTTGTTAAGGCACATTTAAATAGCGATGCTAAACTTATTTTCCATCATGCCATAAATTTTTATTTAGTGACATTTGATTTGGTGACGCTATTGACGTCACTGTTTACTACAGAGCAATGCTTTCAATTTTTCAATACAACGATGCATTCTCTATATAGCGACACTATTGATGAAATTATGTGACAAAATTGATTTTAGCATCATGATTTACTGGTAAACAAATCTGAATTTGAATTTTGACATGTATTTTAATTTTTTCATTTCATATGATTGCTAATATGTCTCTAACTTCTCGTTTTGGTTTTTTAGGCTACTAGTTTTATAGGTTTGGACAATAAAATTCAAAGTGAAGGAGTGCATTATCATTTGGATATAATTGTAACAAGTATTTCGACACTTATGGGGAAATTATAACCCATTTAGGGTGCTTTATTTCACATTTTAGGAGTAAACTAGATTTCTTTTGGGTTTAAAATGAATGTTCAAATTGGTGAAAATTGAACCCTCGCATCATTATGCATGTTGGTTTAAAATTGAACAAAACAATCTATACACTTCATTTGGTGCTTAAAACCAACTCATCATGCTTGTCAAGACTAAAATGAGCATGTGTCTGATTTTCTTGTGTATGCTCATTGTGTGTATCATCTCCCTTTGCACTTTGTACGATCTTGGGTAAAGAGAAACACACAAGTATACTTTTTCTTCTTGGAAGTACCTATCCTCTCCCTTTGCACTTTTTGGAAATCTTGGGTGATGAAAAGCATTTTATGCTTCAAACATGTGTTACCTTTAGAGGGCCTACCTCCCAACTTGTGAGAGGGAATGACCCAAGCGATGCTTTCATTTTGGTCCACTATAAAAGTAATTGGTTGTGACTAAAGTCATTAACCAACTGGTTGTGGTCATCCTATATCGACGAATGTCTCCCTTAGTATCCTTTTGATGCATTAAAACCCTTAGATATTTCTAAGGGTTAGGAGGGCTCTTAATTGAGTGAATCGTCACATGTATAGCACTAGTTTATCTCAAATGTGGTCATTAAAATCCTTTTTTGTAGTGGCTAACCAAGTCCAATTCTGAAACATATTTTAAGGTAGTGCATTAGAATAACACCATTCCAAGAAGTTACTTACCATGTCCAGTTTTTGGTTGAGGCAATAAAGAAAATGGGGAAGGGACTCCTTTGCTTGGCGTGTCAAGATGGTATATTTCCTTGACATAGCCTAGTTGTCCATTTCATCTTCATAGATTAATCATTTGTTAGGGGATGATGGTAAGTCTACTAAGAAATACATACTCGCTCTATCTAGGATTGTAAATGCTTGTGAGTCAGTTACATACTTGCTTGGTTCCAAAATAATTACAAACAAACATCAACAAGTCTTTTCAAAATTTCAAACCCTTTGGTCTAAGTATGGATACCCTTTGAAAAACCTTGACATTGATGCTTGTCCTATAGATTTATTCTTAGAGACTTCTAAATATTTTGTTTTACATCTCAATCCATACTTTCTAAAGTAAACCTAGGTAACTATGCCCCTAACTTCATCCTTTTCACAAAATGGACTTTTTGAAATGAATGATGTTTTTGACATAGACATTTAGTTTGAAACTTAAGGAAGACAAGTGTTTGTGGTAAAAAGAAACTCATTTAAGAAAGATAAATTTACAAATTGAACTTCACATGACTATTTGGTGTTTGATCGCTTTGGTTGAACAACCAAACCTTACACTTTCCATCATTCAACCAAAATTTAAACTAATTGAAGGAGAACAAACAAATATAATTAGTAGCTTGAGGAGCTTCACTTTTGAAACAAATGAAACACCAAGTCAGTGGAGAAACATAGCAAACATTTTAGATGAACAAGAGGAACAAGTTCATATTGTGGTTGGACGACCCATATTACCACTTCCTATGTGGCAATAAATATCCTCTTTTTCCATAATCTTGTGCTTCTCTAAATGATCTAGATTGCAAAATCAAAATCCCCAAGAGCAGGTCTACATTCCGTCGCTTCAATCTTAGGCATCATAGTCAAAAGTCCATCAAGAAACACCTTGTGAATCTCTACTGCAAAAAGGACATTTTGGTAAGGAATTTTTATAGACACATTTCGATGAATGATCTAGACTTGTATATCCAATATGAGCCCCTCATTTAAGTCAACATTGGTCTTTTGGATTGAGATACTTCTAGGGTCAAGCATCTTTCTCACTTCCTTGGTCTTGGAAAACAAAGGTTCACTCTAGGTTAACATTGGGTAAAACATTTCATCCACCCCTCATCAAATTTCATCCTTCACTTCAACAAAATTTGCAAAATTTTGAACACACCGACAGTTTTGAGTTATACATCTATCAACCGAAACCTTAACTTAGCTACTTTGTATGTGAAATGAATCCTTTTCCATGCACTTAGATAAGTTAGATATCATCTTTGGACTAGTTTATCTTGAAGGTCACAAGTGTACCTTAATGATTCATAAGTTCATTAACATCCTTTATCCAAACATAAAATATCAAACCTTTAAGTCAAAAGTGTTATCCCAAACATTTACAAATATCACTCCCCATATCATTCATATTTTCATCTCCTACTCACACCATTGCCCCAAAATGACTTAGGGTGTCTCTCTTACCTAAATTTGAGTCAACTAGAGAGTTTAAACATTACAAATCCTAACATAACTCTCCCATAGGTGGCCCCCAGTTTATGGTAAAGACAAGATCACAACACAAGATAATCATGAAGAAAACCAAAGACAAATTCACCTCAAGTGATTCCAATCCTCAAGAATTTGATCCAAGAAGTCATGTTACCCCATCGCAAAAAACCTTGAATCCATCAGGACCATATGAGCTAGAAGACATCACGAACAAACTGTTTGTACTTACCAAGGAAGAAATAATGGAGTACAAACAAGAATATCAAGCCCTAGAAAATGTAGCTCCAATTTCCCCATATTTTTTTGTGCAACCCTTGTCACAAGGTTTGACTTCATCTACCATTCAAGCAACTCCATCACTAGGGCCAAATAAAACACCAACTCTTAGTCTTGCAACTAGCCTTGCTAAGGACTTTGGTCATACACTATCTTTGGCAAGAAACACACTTGTGGGTACTTTAAATACCAATCCACCCCAAAATGCCACATGGAAACCTACCTTTGGTGCTCCTCCCATTCTTGATCACCCCCTACATCTACATAAACCACTTACACTTCATAAATTCATGACAACGTTGACATATCAAGGGAAACCATCCTCATCCATCCCCACAAGTACCACAAGTGTTTCCAACATCACGCAAGGTAGTATGGATCAATAAGGGCATGTTAACCCCCTCACGCAAAATCAACCCTTAACACAAACAGGGACATCTTTATCTAACAACCCCATTGGTTCATCCATCCCATCAATTTCACAAAACACATCTATCCCATCCATCATCAACCCACATCAAAACAATACCTTGGCTACGAACCCCATCAACCAAGGTAATACCTTGATACCACCTCAAGTATAACAAGGGAACTCCCTACCTATTACTCAAGGGAACCCTTTCAATAAATTGCAAGCTTTGACTATGCCATTACTATTGCAATACCAAATGGTACCATAATCATCATTACCTTTGGTCCCTCACATCATGTAAAATCAAATGGGGCCTCAATCTTACATTCCCCCACCTCAATCCACCATCTTACAAGGAATGTTAAACCAACAAAATCCCAAGCCTTTCATAAACAACCCACAACCCACTCGAAACATCAACACCCCAAACCCATCATAGATGACCCAACAACCAAACGATCCCCATTGCAAGCACATGCTCTAGCCTTACAACAAGCACAATAGGCTTATCAACAAGTTGTGCAACAACAACAACGATAAGAAGCCCTAACAATGCAATAACAACATCAATTCCAACAAGCAACCTTAGCAACACAACAACAACATCAAGCCCAACAAGCAGTCTTAGCAACACAACAAAAACAACAAGCTCAACAAGCATCCTTAGTAGCGTAATAACAACATCAAGCAACCATAGCAACCCAACAACAACATTAAGCAGCCTTAACAACACAACAATAGCAACAACAAAAATAAGCCACATTAGTCACACAAGAACAAGCAACCCTAGCAACACAACAACAACAACAATAGGGTTAATACTATAATCCTCAGTAGAACATCATCAATCCTAATATGTTAGAAACATATACACCTCCACCCCCATCACCATCATAATATCTTATGCCACCATACTTAGCATACAACACCCCATCATATCAGAATCCCACATACAATCTGTCAGCCATCCCACCATGTGCAACATATTTTCCTCCACCAAACCCACAAGATGATGTAGCATCACAATTTAAGGTGTTAACACAAGAAATGCAAGATATCTAGATGGGAAAAATGAAGAATCCCCATACACAACAAAACCTATGCCCATATCCATTCGACCAAAACATCGCAATGGTATTGTTCCCTCCCAACTTTGAGGTCCCCAAGCAAAGGGAGGGGAGGTCCTATGGACCATTTCAATGAATTTATTGTCATGTGTATGGAGGTGGCCTACAATGATTCCTATTTGATGCGCCTTTTTCATAAAGCTTGACAGGACCAACCATTGACTAGTTTTCTCAGTTGTCTCCAAGCATTAAAACCTTTCAAGAAATCATTGATAAATTCATAGATCACTTCTCCTTTAATCTTGATGTGGAAGTAAGCATAGAATAATTATATACTCTCAAACAAAATAAAGGAGAGTCTTTCACCAATTTCTTACAATGTTGGAGGCAAAGAGCTAGTAAAAGCAAATGGCCCATTCCCGATGAGCAACAAGTAGGGATTATCATAGTGAATGTAGATCCAGATCTATCCTTCCACTTGAAGATATAATCCCTAGAGCCCTCAACATTGTGAGAGCTCTAATCTCACAAGGAAATACTCAATCCTACAAAGACAACCGCCCATTAACCAATTTAAATGACAAGCCTCGTGTCTGGGCTAAGAACAAGAATGTAACAAATGATGGTGTGGTAGATGCTAAGGTGGTCCTAAGTGCTCCTAGGCCAAATAAAAAATAAAATAGCTAATGCTCAACCAATCATGCAATAAACCACATCACCTCAAAATAATTAGGTCAATAACACCAAAACACAACAATGACAAACTCCCAATAGGAACAACTATCCAAAATGTAAATACACAGTTGTCAGAACCTGTAGACGTTCAAATTATACTGATTGATATCATGCACTTGATTCTGATTCACTAACATTAGTTCTCCCTGAATCACTTTTTTACTAACCAATTAATTGAATAACCCTTATTTAATTAATTCAACAAGATTCCTATTTTAATTAAACAAATAAAATTTTATTCGATTAAATCATAATTCCTCTTTGATTAAATAAATCAATTTTATTTAATTAAATCTTAACATTCATCTTTTGATTAAATAAATTATTTTATTTAATTAAATCCTAAGTCATCTCCTTTAAATTGAATAAATTGACCTTTATTGATTTAAATATAATGTTCTTCATTTTAATTGAATAAATCAAACTTTATTTGATTAAATTACTAATATTCATTATTCCTCCCATTTTGATTTAAATAAATCTAAAATCTAAATCAAATGTCATATCAACTAATTTTCGTCTAAGTTAATTGAATCCTGATTAACTCTAACTCTAATCCTCAAATCCTCTAGATTTTGCAACTTTCACATATAAATCAATTTATGTGATTTATTAATTCTTCTATTTCCATTCAAAAATGACATCTCTTTGGAATATTCCCTGAATTTGAAATCTCTCTCCCAAAAGGACTTGTCCTCCAACATGGCATTTATAGCTCTTACATGTCCTTTTTCTTTAGCCAAGTTGCATTAACTCATCTTTCAACTCTTCCTCCACAAGCCATCTTTTGAATTTAAAATTTCCACCTAATTGCATTAATTTGCACATTGATCAAAATGTGCTCCACCTCTCTTCAATAGCATGTTGACAAGTGGCACATTGTTATTGGTTTATCTTTAATCCCACATTCTTCATATCTCTCACTTCTCCATCCTTCTTTCCTATAAATAGAGGACTTCTCTATTGTTTTTGGATCCACAACTTTATGCAAGATCACTATCTACAAATTTTGAGCAAGTTCATCCATATTTCATCCACCATTTTCATAGTTTTGATCAATCTTAGCTAGGTTATTAACAAATTTCATCAAGGAGAACACAATCATTATCAATATCATCAAAGATTTGCAAGGAATTGGGAAAGGGATTATTTCCACATCAAAGAAGCACCAATTCCCCCATGGGATGCTGGTTTGAGAACTTAGAATAAATTTTATTAGCTTTCATTGGATCAAATTTTCTTTGTTTCTTGTTCTTTGTATTTGAATGAATTGCATAGGGAATGTTTGTTTTAGATATGTTTATTGACTAACATTGGATTGTTTGATCATGTTTGAGTAGGTCTAGACCAAGCATTCACATTTTGACACTAGGAGGGCATACCTTTCAAAATTAATACATTTTTTTTTGTCAAATTCTATTATTTTTCAAATTTTTGTGTCTTCAGGAAACAATGACGCTAAGAAGGACAAATAACAATGCTATCAGTCCAGTGTCGCTATATAGCGATGCTGCTCTTCTCCAAAATGTGACGCTGCAGTGATTCACCAGAGGGAAGGACCAGTCAAACTCCAAAGGGCGACGCTGGGTGAAAATTGTGACACAGTTGAAGTCTTTGGTTTTCCACAGAGCAACATTAATTTCTTCAAAAAGTGACACCTCCATGGATTGCGAAACTCAAGTTGGGTAAAAGGTCACTTTTCAATTTTATTTTAACATGTTCTTTTATATCGATCACCTTTGAATTTTAACTTCTCTTGTGGCTCTATTTTCTATAGACTAATCAGTTTTTGTAGGTTGAGGTGATCAAGAAGGGAAGGAGGAAGCAAGGAGAAGTTTTTTTTATGACATTATCGCATAATTGTAACAAGTGTTTTTTAATACTTTGGGAGCAATTATAATCCCATTCTTAAGGCTTTTGTTATCTTTAGTTTTAGGACTCAAATAGAATTCGTTTGGGTTTTAAAAAGAACAATCAAAGGGTTAAAAAGAATATTAGGAACTTACTAGAGTTGGTTGCGGATTTTAAGAATTGAACAAACAACTCCAAACATTTCATCTTGGTGCTATAAAAAGAATCCATTACTACTTTTGAAGTCTAAAATGAACATGTTTATTTATTGTTTTGTAATCTTTTTACAAGTTAATATCATTTAAAAGGCGTATGCACTCTTCTCACACTTCACAAAAATCTTTTGGTGATATTAGGTTGTCTAAAAGACTATCTCCACACTTCAATTTGGGCTTTTGAAAATTGGAAAAATCTTGCTAGTGTGAGTGAATACATTATGTGTGTTCTTTCTTTGTTCATGCAAACAAAGATTGATCGAACTACAAATGTATTTATTGATTTTTTTTTACCTTTAGAGGGCCTGCCTTGGTGGGAAAAAGTACTCACCCCAAGGGAACGACCCAAGTGGTAACAAGCATAGGCTAGGCTCTTCCTAACTGCTATACAAATTTGCAGTTGTAGGGAAATTTTGCAATCAACTTAGAGATGCATGATAACTCTCCCCTAATATCTTTATGATGCATAAAGCCCTTGTTCTAAGGGTTGGGAGACCTATTGAGGGAGTTTATCATCATCTCCTATGAACTAGATGCCCTTATTATGAACCATTACGTAGTAGCCAAAAATCCCAATATTTTTTGGCGTCAAGAGGTCGAACCTCCGGAGCCATCCCACATACTTGTGATTCTTTGTAGAGGTGAGAAGTTTGTCATGGGAGATTCATGAGAACTGATGCTTGGTTGACCCATAAAAGTGAGTGTTGTGGAGGGGAGCTAGTGTGGTCAAGCTTCTAGTCATCCACTTTGAATAAGTGTAGTTGGATTTATCCAAGTGGGAAATTCAACAAATATTTTCTTTTCCATTCTCGAATTGTGCAATTTTGAGTTAGTTAAACACATTGATTTGATCCAAAATCTTGAAAACAAACATTTAACAATGATCATCAAATTTCAAACCCTTTAGTAGGAGCAAATACCTTGGAAAGAATCCAAGTGCTACTACTTGTCCCTTGGGATTTTATCCTTAAAGGCTTCTAAGTATTTGGGTTTATATCTAAATTTTCTCACTAAAGTCAACATTAGGGAACTATTGCCTTGATTTCCTTGATTTTCACATAATGAAACTTGTGGGATGAAAATAAATTAAGACATTAGACATTTAGTTTGAAAAGCTAAAGCAAGAAAGTGTTTGTGGTAAAAATAACTCATTAAGCAAAGATAAGAAACAATTGGACCCCACACACGTGCTTTTTCAAATGATTTCTCGAAAGATCAAAATATAAAAACTAAAGTCTAAAGGTCTTAGTCCAAGAGCTCTCAAGAAATGTCTTTCAACACTCTACAAATTTAGAGAGAGATTGGTTTTCAATTTTTACAAACAAGCATCAAAGAACAATCCCAACTTGTATTCATTTTACTATTGTCAAAATCCAAGTCTTTTTCAAAGGTTTGAGTTTCTCACATAGGAAGTATAGCATGTTCTTCAATACCTAGGTATTGTAAACAAAAGTCTCTCTAAGTCTTTTAGGATCAAAATCAAAACTCTCATCCATACCTCAAACATAAATCAAAATCCATCTCACAAACAACTCTTAGAATCTTGGAAAAATCCTTCATACTAGACTTTTGGAAAATCAAATAAAAATCATCTTGTTTGATTGAGTGTGTGTGGATGCATCCTTCCTCACACAATTAAATTATCATCTTATGGAAAATTTTATTTCAAGGAAACATCCAATCCCTTGAAGTTTATGAGCTCATTATCAAATCCAAATCAAATAAAAATCAAATCCAAACCAAATCAAAAACAAAATCCAAAATCAAATCCAACATAAAAAATACAAAAGTCCTAATGTCTAGTATTTCCTTCAAGATTTCTTAAGAGTTCAATCATTCACAATCATCCATATTTTCATTACCATCCTTGATCCTTAACATCTTATACTTTCTTTTTTGTACCTAAAGTTTAGACCAATCTAAGGAGTTAGAGGTTCACCTCCCACATTCCTGAAAATTGATCCTTATTTTATGGTCCAAACTAGATCTCAACACAAGAAGAACATGGAAACAAACAAGTAAAAATCCACTTCAAGTGACTTGAGTCAAACCACACCTAAAATCAATCCCATTTGATCTAGAAATCCCCTACCCAACCTTCCTCAACTTCCACAAGATCTTCAAGAGGGAGGTTGCCAAGTGGAGGATATCATCGACAATGTCCTAGGGATGACTCAAGATGAAATCATAGAAATGGTCCAAAACCCCCAAAATCATAAAATTTTCAACACAATGATGAGGCTTAACCCTTCACAATATATGTTAGAATTGGAAAAGGAAGGGGCTAAACTCCCTTCTAACTATGATGTAAGCACTATTGTGGAGAAACCTTTTGGGATTATGTCATCAGTCTCATTCACACCTTCATTCCAAAGCATCATTCAATCCATCCCACAACCAATTTAATCTCATGCTCCAAGTCAAACAATAGTTACCAAGGGGAGTTCATTGCTTCATGCTCTTCAAACACATCCCCTTGTAAACAACCAAGACTTAGATGCAAACAACATCTTGGGTCAATCTATCCCATTAGATCCAAAACACCCATATGTTCCACTTGTCTTTCATGATACCAACAATCCATCCACCTTCTTCACAACATCGACATATCCTCTTAATGCACAAGTCTCTCTCCCCATGACTTCACAAGGACAAGGAGGACTATATGGACAAGGGGGAATCTTTGATCCCTCATCATCATCATTTTCTCAAGGGAACACACCACCCATCTTCCCACCATTTCCACCTTTACCACTAACATTTGCACCATTCCTTAATTTAGGGAAACCCCTTTACCAATCCTCAATCAACAAAATCAAAACAATCCTCCAATCGTAAATCAAACCAACATACCAAATCTTCTGATCATGCCACCGATATCACAACACCGGGTGGCATCAATCCAAACAACACAATCCATCGCTACACCATCTATAAATGTGGTCTCTGAAGGGCCTAGCATATCAATCATACCATCTACCAAACAACCTCCTATCATTAATCCAACGACATGTCAAAAAACTCTCATCACAACATCTCACACCATTTTGAATCCTCCTCCACCACCACCAAATGGAAAACCAATACAACATCACATTGCAAGTAGTTCAACAACCTTACCAAAAAGCACTTCAATAGTTTCAAGCTCAATAAGCAACACAAGCTACACAACAAGATTCTTAACAAGCACAAGCACAATAAGTTGCACAACAAGCACAACGAGCTGCCCAAGCACAAGCTCAAGCTTTGTTGCAACAACAACAAGCCACACAAGCTACACAAGCTGTACAAGTTGCCCAAGCTGCACAAGTAGACCAAAAAGCTCAATCTCAGGAACAAACCCAATATCAAGCCCAACAAGCACAAGCACAAGCACAATACCAAGCAACTCAACAACAAGCCTATCAACAAACCTTTCAACAATACTAAGCACAACAACAAGGGGACCAACAAGCTTGTTTGGCACAACAACATCAAGACCAACAACAAGCGTTGTTGGCACAACAACATCAAGACTAACAACAAGCATTGTTGGAACAACAACAATTGCAAGCATACCAACAAGCATTAACTACACAAAAAAGCTTGCAACAACCTCCCACAAACATGCAAAACACCCCACCCATGACTCAAATGATCAAACCACCACAAAACACATTCATCCCACTACTTGATCAACAAAATGATGTGACAACACAAATCAAATTGCTCTTGCAACAAGTGCTAGACCTCCAATATGGGAAAATAACAAAAACTCTAAGAAATTTGTGCCCCTATCCATTCGACAGAAGCATTGCGATGGTGTCATTCCCAAAAGGGTTTGAAATCCCTAAATTTGACAAATATCATGGGACAGGTAACCCTGAAGATCACATCAAGGAATTCCAAGTACATTGCATGGAAGTTGCATACGAGGACACATATCTAATGCAACTATTCCCTTGAAGTTTGGTTGGACCAGCAATGTAATGGTTCTCTTGCCTTCCTCCTGGAATCAAAATGTTCCAAGAAATTGTGAATGCATTCATACAAAAATACACATTCAATAAAGTTATGGATGTGAGTCTAGAGGAACTATCTACTCTCAAACAAGCTAAGGGGGGAATATTTTCATCCTTCCTACAATGATGGTGATCCAAGGCCAACAAGAGCAAGTGGACCATGCTAGAAGAACAAAAAATCTGCACTATTATCACCAATCTTGAAAAAACCTTGTCCTTCCATCTAAAGATGCAATGCATCACCACATATGACCATTTGATCCCCAAAGCGCTCAACATCAAAAGAGCCCTTATTGCACAAGGGGGGACACCCATATATCAAGAATATCAAGAAAACTGCCCATCAACTAGTTACAATGAAAAACCTCACACATGGGCAAAAAACAAGAATATCACTAATGATGGTGTGGTTGACGCCAAGGTCATAATTAGTGCCCCAAAATAAAACATGCAATCATACCAACAACTGCAAGGAAACAATTGAAGCAACATAAAAGCCAATGTGGTATCACAACAAACCAACAATCAAACAATTAATAATCTGAATAATCAAGGGGGGTGACCCCCATAGAACAAATATCCCCCCCAAAACAAAAATACTTGGCCCTTGGGGAATCAATCAAATCTGTCATGAAGAAACTGGTATAGGAGAATCTCATTAAAATATCTATTTATGAGAATTATCAAGAACCCCAAGTGAAACCACCATGGTAGAACAAAATTCACCTTTGCGATTTTCATAAATTAAGGGACACACAACGACTAATTGCATGAGACTGAAAAATCTGATCTAAGATCTTATTGATGATAAAATCATAAACGTTGAACAACCCATAGGAAATCAAGAGCTTAAGATATACACGAATTCGATGCTAGACCACAATAAAGGGAATAACCATGGAAATACAAAGTATGGCAATGTAAACCATGTTTACAATCATGTTTTTGCATCCCTAGATGAATGGGTCACTGTTGTTAACATCAAGGGAGCCAAAGCTAATTGTGGAGTCATCACACATGGTGGTAAAGTTACCATTGCTGGATCATCACAGCCACCTAGGGCGTTCACCTCAAATACAAAATTCGTTCCCAATGGCTAAAATTTCTTGGACCAACTAAAAAGAACCCCTACTCAGATCTCCATCATGGAGTTGCTGAAGATCTCACCCGTACATAGGAAAATCCTAGAGGAAGCATTGGCTTCATCCACTGTCTCCATGAATCTTGATGTTGACTAGTTCCAAGCTATGGTCGGACACATCACCACCCCACATCTCCTACCATTTTTTGATTAGGACTTCCCAACACAACCATCTCATAACTATGCACTCCATCTCAAATTCCTAGTCCATAAAAATAAATTCAAAAGGGTCTTGGTGGATGGGGGTGTAGGTCTAAATATCTGTTCACTCAAGCTAATAAAGAATCTAGGATTCTCCGAGGATGCCATTGAAAAAGGTAAAGGTATTACAATCATGGCATATGATGATTTGGAAAGAGTGTTTCAAGGCACTATTCAACTCCCTCTTCAAGTAGGGCCAACCATCATGGAAACCACATGCCAAGTCCTCAATCTTGATTTACCTTATAATATCCTCATGGGGTGTCCATGGATCAATGGGATGCAAGCTATCACATCCACCTTCCATCAATGTGTCAAGTTTCCCTATCATAATCAAGAGGTCACATTCCATGGTGATCTCAAGCCCTTCTATTATTGTAAGAACCTGGAAGCCAAGTACTACAAAATCCCTCAAGTCCCAAAGAATGATGAAGGCCCTACAACTCCATATGTAGACCCAACTACTTTAGCCTCCACTTCAGAGACAAAGACACCTGCCATTCCTGACATCTCTGATATCAAAGTCATTATCCAAGACAACAAGTGTGGGGATTACAAAATGAAGAAGAGTTCCTTCATAATAGGTGAGTTACCTCAATCTCCTAGGTCTTGCAGGTAGCCCTAATTAATTGAAACGTCATCCCAAACTTTTATAGTAGACCCCTCCAAATTCAAAAGTTGAGGGGATCTAAGTCGGGAAGTGGTAGAAGACATATCAAGTTTTCTATACCAAGATGAAAGGTCAGTGCCTGATCTTCCCATGGATGATAGCAGCAAAGGACTACAAATGATGCTTAGCATGGGCTACAATAGGAACAAAAAACTCAGGAAAAATGACAACCTTTTAGAACCCATTGTTACTTAGAAGCATATAAGAAATCTTGGACTTAGATGTAACCCACCGAAAATAACCATGCTTGGAAAAGGTGCCCTGGTTAGAAAAGTCAAAGCTCCCCCTTAGTTGCCAGTATCCACAGGTCTACCCTTAGACAACTATACCTTTGACATAACCGATGTGTGTGATGAGGACCCTATAACTAACTTACCCACGCTATTCAAGGATTCCTCCCTTCTCATGATTAGTACCCTATCTTTCAAGTCAAACAACCAAACCCATGAGCTAAACTTAGCCTATTCCTAACTCATCAATTACGACCAATGATAACCACCAATTTTGGACACATTAAAAAATGATGAGGCTCTTTCAGAAATTCATGGGATTAAAGGATATCGTACCATGTGGAGATTACAAAGCTAGGTTCAACATCATGATGGACACATATGCCTATTATGGGGAAACAATTGAATCCCTCAATCGCAAAAGTGAAAATTTGAGAATAATCTCTAGGTATTTGAGTGAAAACCACACTATGATACTGTTTGACCTGAAAATAGTAAAAATAAAGGACGCATCCAATGGTGAAAACCTTTTTGAGGGGCTATAGGATGAGGGATTCAACCTTCCCCTTAGTTCTATTCATTAGGAGAAGTCAGTAGTCTTAGTAGATAAGTGCAATCTAGTCAACCTGAGAACAGAAGAAGTGCCACATATCACCTTCTATGCAAAATCACTCTTGACAGAAGAACAAGAACTCCTAGTTGCATTTATATGAGAAAGAAAGGTAAAATTTGCATGGACTTATGCTGACATGCATGGCCTTGATCTAGAAGTTGTGGTTCACCACCTAGCTATATATCTCGAAGCAAAGCCAATAAGACAAAAGTTGAGAAAGATGTGCATCCACAAATAGCATTATTGGTCAAGATGGAATTACAGAACATCCTTGATGTTGGTTTCATATGACAAATTGATTATCTAGAGTGGGTTTCAAATCTTGTACTTGTTTCAAATCCCACTGGGGGCATCTACATCTACACTGACTTTAGAGATTTGAACAAAGCATGTCCCAAGGATGATTTCCCTCTCCCAAACATAGACATAATTATGGATATGACGGTAGGACATGAAATGCTATCATTAATGGATGGATTCTCAGGGTATAATCAGATCATGATAGCTAAGGATGACCAACACAAAATGGCTTTTACTTGTCCATGGGGGACATATTGCTGGAATATGATGCCATTTGGGTTGAAAAATGTAGGAGCTACCTATCAAAGGGCTATGACACTAATCTTCCATGATATGATAAAAAAACTATGGAAGATTATGCGGATGAAATATTGGCCAAGTCAAAGGAACATCAATATCACATAGTAGCATTGGGATCCATCTTTGAAAGACTAGAAGAATACAAGGTCAAGCCCGATCCAAAAAAGTGTGTCTTCAGGGTACAATCAGGCAATTTACAAGGATACATTGTATCTATGAGAGGAATCAAGATAGACCCCACCAAAGTAAAAGAAATTCTTGAGATGGAGGCACCAAAGACATTAAAGTAGTTAAGGGGTTTGTAGGGAAGACTCCAGTCCATCTGTTGATTCATAGCTCAACTAGCAGATAAGGTTATCCCATATTCTCATCTACTCCACAAGGAGGTAGCATACAAATGGGATGAAAAATGTGATCAGGTGTTCAACAAAATCAAGGAGTACTTGCATACACTACCAGTTCTCATGCCACCAATTCCAGGAAAGCCCTTGATCCTATATATATTGACAAAAACAACAAACCTTGGCACTCTCTTAGCAAAACATGATGAAAATGGGAAAGATATAGCTATTTACTATATCAGTAGAACCATGTTGGGACATGAGTTGAATTACACATCCATTGAGAAGGCTTGCTTAGCAGTTGTGTTTGCAACACAAAATTTTAGACATTATATGCTAGCACATCAGATAAAAATCATTTCCAAGATAGACCCTCTCAAGTATCTACTTTCTAAAGCAACACTCATAGGGCAGACAACTAAATGGGTTATGATCATGACAAAACACGACATTAAGTATGTAGAATGAAAGGCCATTAAAGGGAAAGCAATTGCAGATTAGCTGGCAAAAGCATCAATGTATTTAGAAAACCAACTTATATCAGAGTTCCCCGGTTAGTTCATCTTTAACCTATGTGTGGCAGATCACTAGAAAATGTACTTTGATGGATCCTACACACAATGTGTGATTTAGGAGCAAGAATCTTCTTCATTACACCACACGAAGATTGCATACCTAAATCATATAAGCTATCTTTTCCTTGCACAAATAACATTGTAGAATATGAGCCTCTTGTCATAGGATTGAGAATTGTAGTAGAGTGGCAGATCATGGCACTCAAGGTCTATGAAAACTTGTAGCTCATCATCAACCAACTAAATGATGAATATCAAATGAAGGATGACAAGTTGAATCCATACAAGAAACTGGTAGAAAGCCTCAAAGAATTCCCACACAATGTCCCTAAGCAAGAACTCCTTGTAGAGTAGCTTCTCATAGCAACATTCGAGGTACCAAAGTTTGAATTTGGGTGTGAAATCATTGGTCCCAATGATCCTTGGTATCATGATATATACACCTACTTGAGAATAGGAGTCCTCCCCGCTGATATAACCCCAAACCTTAAAAGAACATTTGTCAAGGAGTCATCCCACTTTGTTATCTTAGTAGACACCCTATATCGTAGGAGTATTGAGGGAACCCTTTTATGATGCCTAAATCTTGAGGAAGCATTGAATGCTTTAACTGAGGTACACAATGGCATTTGTGGGTCACATTCAAGTGGTATGACCTTGGCTAAGAAAATTCTAAGGACTAGCTACTATTGGCCTACAATGGAAAGGGAAGCTCACAACTATGTTCAAAGGTGCTTGTAGTGTCAACAACAGGGGGATCTCATCCATGCACCAACTCAGGAACTCCACCAATCATTACACCTTGGCCCCTTTCATAGTGGGGGATTGATCTCGTCGACAAGATCACCCCCACCTCATCTAGTGGACATAAGTTCATCATCATTGCCACAAAGTACTTCACGAAGTGGGTAGAGGCCATTCCCATGACCTATATCACAGGAAAGTAGATTTCCAAGTTCATCCTGAATTACCTAATTTTTTCACTATAGTGTCCCTCAAGCCATTATCTCAGATAATGGGACACCTTTCAAAAACTAGAATGTTCAAGACCTATGCCAAAAGTTCAATATTAAACATTACTTCACTCCATACTACCCCCAAGGAAACAACCAAGTAGAAGCTACTAATAAGACAATCTTGAAAATCCTAAAAAAAAAATCAATGACGTTGGTCGCGAATGACACCTACAATTGAATCCCACCTTATGGGCCTATTGAAAAAGTATCCACACACCAATAGGTGCAACCCCTTTCTCCCTGGTCTACGGATTAAAATCCATCCTTCCTATTGAGATTGAGCTCCCATCCTTGAGAATATCATTGTAGAACTTCATTACAGATGAAGAATATTGGGTATCACGATTGAACGAGCTGAAACTACTAAATGAGTGGCACATTGATGCCTTAAACCATTTGTAAGTTTACCAAAATAATCTCAAGTGGAGCTACAACAAGAAGATCATGAGTCAAACCTTTCAAGTCAGAGAACTTGTGTTGAAGGAAAATCAGAAAAATGTGCCAAATCTAAACAAGGGAAAGTTTGAACCCAATTGGTTGGGAACCTTCATCATGACAACGAGCTACAAATTAGGGGCATATCAGCTATTAATGCCTGAAGGGGACCCTTTGTAAGAGCCCATGAATAGCTCCCATTTCAAAATGTTTTATGTCTAAAAATTCCAAGGTGTAAATCAAAAAATCCAAAA
Organism: Sequoia sempervirens; assembly: GCA_007258455.2. Classification (NCBI taxonomy): domain Eukaryota; kingdom Viridiplantae; phylum Streptophyta; class Pinopsida; order Cupressales; family Cupressaceae; genus Sequoia; species Sequoia sempervirens. Next base: position 854,875,148 of record VDFB02281492.1, on the reverse strand, counting down.
AAAGATAAAAAAATAAAAAAATCCAAAAAAATAAAAAAAAGATTGAAAACAGTAAAGAGAAAAATCGTCCTCTAGTGAAAACCACTTCGGTGGGGCTTCAGACAAGTACTTTGTGAAAACTTGACAAATAGGTGCCTTGTGTAAATAAGTACTCTCCATCCATCACAATCCCTATGGCTCGTTCTGCATCATGCATACATTACATCCTTCCATCACCCATCCACATCCACATCATAGCTTGATCTTGTGTTCATATCATGATCCATCTTGGTACTACTCAACCCATTCTTAAGGTCAGTTTGTCCTACCTATATCGGAATAGTCTATTGCATCACGCTGGGGGCATGTTCTTATACCTACATTGGATCAGATTCATGTATATTCTTACAATCTTCCTTAAAATAAAAAAATCCAAAAACATTAGAAAATCAAAAAATCCAAGAATATCAGAAAATCAAAAATAAAACATTCAAAACATATCAAAACCCAAAAATAGGTCAAAAAGTCAAAAAAAGTAAAAAAAAGTCATCTTGTCGAACTACAGGTCTTTGAGCTCTGAACGTAGGCAAGGTTGATCTTTGATCATCCCTCGAGACACTTAGGTTAGTCCTTTAGGAGTCTGTCATAATAAACTGACAATCCTTTTGTTCATATCTCATTAATAATCAAGTCTCTATCAGTCAAACTACGTGGTCTCTGCATGTATAATGTAGGCAAGGCTCATCTTTGATCAGCCCCGGAGGCCCATAGGATAGGTTTTTAGGTTAGGATCTTGGTCAAAATATCAAGAAAACACCAAAAAAATTAGAAAATTTGAAAATCAAAGTATTTGTAAAACACTTTGAAAATACCAAAAAATAGTCTCAAAATATTTCAAAACTTCAAAAACATCCAAATATTTGAAAAAAATCCACCCATCCCATTTTCCAATCACCAAAATAAACCTCCACTCACAATAAATCAATCATCACCGTCAACCTTTGGTGAGACAATAAAAACAAGTCTAACAGGTTACAAGTGGAAACTCAAAACGTCAAGGTCTCAAGTCTAGGTCAATAGGTAAACAAGTTAGTCAACTCTTGGTATTAATAGTCTATCATCCAATCAAATCCCAAATCATCTGATAACATCATTTCCTAGGATGCATCCTTCCTATAATGGACATTAACATTAGGCATCACCATAGTTTAGTCTTGGCTAGAGGTATGAAGAACTTTAGCTTTTTTGTTTACTTGATCTTTGTCTTTTGACTTGTCTTATTGCACTCATTCCAATGACCTCTCGATGATGTCTAGACAAAATTATTTAAAGAGAAAGGAATGGGGCAACAATCATTATCTTTTTTCTGTTGTGCCTGTTGGATATTCTTGTAATATAACCTTGGTTATTCTTACTTTGTTTGGTCTGTAGGGAGGGTGTTTTAGGTGTCTTGTTGACCACATAGGAAGGCTTTCCTTTCTATGTTTTGGTTTGAGATGTTTGGAATATTTGAACTACATTTTAAATAAGTTTTCATATGCTAGGTGTGAACATGAGTACTCCTATTTGATTGTCAAGTCAAAGTCCAACACACTAGGTACAACTCCATCCTAGTTCTTTATACCTTGATGCATCATGCCTATGTGTGTTACCAAACATAAGGTAAGTAATCCCTTTTAAAATCTCAATTCCTGATAAGAAATACATCATTATCATCTCTAATAAAGTCTTGTAGATCATGGACTTGTTATATCCTCTTGTCATCATCTCATTTCTTCTTTCTTCTCTCCATGCTAACATGGTACCATGGCAGTTAATCAAAACATCACCAATGCATCCATCCTACATCTACAAACCGTCAGCATGCTACATATCATCCATATCATATCATAATATGAAACATTATTCATCTCACATACATTGCATTATCATCATTACATAATATAGATTGGTTATTCTAAGCATCTCAATAAACCATACATTTGCATCCATTGAATAATCATATAAGCATCATCATATCATCCATATATGCATCCTCATATCATACATGAAAAAGACACTAAAAAGGAGCATGTCATAACATCCCATACATCTCATAATCATAACATATAACATCATCCATTAGGGGCATAATATAGATCTGTTAGTCTAAGTATATTAAGATCATTTGCATATCATAAAAATTTGCATCCATACTCCATACATCATCATCATAAAAGTGCATAGAGATAATACAAAAAAGAAATACATCCATGACATCCATAAACATCTACATAAACATATGTCACATCATATAGAATCACATCGCATATACAATATTAAAATACTCCATCCATAATGTATAAATAAAATAGGACACATCGCATCATGAATTGATCAATATCATATTTATATATATAAAAAAATGTAACTATCATGGTATAAATTATGATCATGTGTATGTCTATCAACCAGTGTACAAATACCCACAGGGCTATAAAAAATGGAGCCCGTGGATCTCAAAAAAAGAATTGAATGCTGATAATCAAAACTATATATGGTAGCTAGCCTTGGTGGTTGCTCCCCTCACCTGCTTGTCTCTTAGCTTGATCATTTGTCTGTCTCATGCCTGTCTACTAAGAGTACTCTAGCACCCGAGCTTCCGCAGGTATAGCCTACCAATAATAGAGCCTATAGTACTCAGCCTCTTGTACAACATTGTAGTACATCCGTGTCAAAATTGTCCTACCTTGAGAGGATGCAACCATACTCTCTAGCTACTATCTCCTACTATCCTCCTGGGCCAACTGTAGCTTTGTCACCTATCTCTGCTAGCACTCTTAATCTTTCTCTATAGTCAAAGCCTAGACCTATTGTCTAGCTTGGCCCCTCTTTGTTGTAATTTCCTGTATATGAGCCTGTAAACCCTATATCTTCCCCTATAGCTATTGAATTTAGGCATCTCGTGGGTCTAGCTGTGGTGGTTGAGGTGGTTGTGGAGGCTACTAGTCTCTAGGGGCATCTATCTATTATCCCCATGCCCCCTTTTCTGATTTGGCTATCATGGAGGTGGCCCACCTCCTCCTCCAGGTGCTCTTAGGACCTGTCTTTCCTGCCCCCTCATTGTCCTACCTCAGGGTCTCCTATGAGGTAGCGCTACTCCTAGGACTGTAAGCTATAATGGAGAATTAAACCAATCATCATGGGCACGTGTGGTGCCTGAATCCACTTATCCCTATGCATAGGCCAATGGCCTAGCCACCAGTTGCTTGAAAATCTCAATCACATTAGACATCAAGATCATTTGGCCCTAAGTGGTCTCTTTGGATGTCCTCACAAAAATAGCCACATATTAGTCATCAAGTTGGTCCTGCACATCTCTGAACTGTCAAGCCACTCAGTCTGGAAAGTAGTGCTCAATCACAATATGCTCAAACCCCCTACATAAGCCAATCCTACCAAGCATAAAAGAGCTACTACACATCATCATACCAAGCATACATTTATAACCATGGCCTCCAAGTAAACACTGCCATCTCATTGATCACACAATGCTAGTGAGGTAGGCCTAGCTGTCTTGTATGTCTAAAGGTGAGGCCACCCTTGTACCTCCAAATAGCTGGGTCATCAGGCTCAACATCAACCATGGTAACCCTCGGTCAAAGCACAACTATGTGCTCCTACGCCTAGATGTGTAATAATTTGATCTCGATACCAATCACTCAGCTGTCACAATAGGTGAACTTATGTAGATCATGATATAGTGAGGCAGACATCACTGGTCCCCAAGCAAAAAATGTCCTCTGGAAAGGCATCCTCTCCCAAGCCAAACCCCATCCTAGGCTGAAATGTCTTCCCTATTAGTCCGGAGCCACTAGTTCACATATAATTGCAAAAATGGTCAGCTAAAAATTTGGCACCCAACCTTTGTAGTACTCCAAATCAATCTAACCCTTAGAGAGTGTGAGCTCCTTGACCCCCATAATCCCAAAGAATGCATCACTATTGACATCTATGTCATAGATCACTCACTTGTTGTGGATTGACAACCGCAAAATGTGCCAAACATCCTCCAATGTAATAGTAGCCTCACCGATAGGAAGGTGAAAGGACGTGGTCTAGCTATGCCACCTCTCAGCTAGTGCGGTCATCATCGCCAAATGGGTCCTCATGGTGTGTGCATAAGTAATGTACCATAGGCCAATCTCGCCAAGGTACTTCTGTCATGACTTGTGTAAATCGCTCAATCTACTCAACATTGAGGGTCGATGCTCGCATGAAAGCACAAGCTCTTTGTCCTCCTACACTCATAAGGCCACAATGTCAAAATTTGTAAAGAAATATGATCTCGTTTGAAGTTTGCAACACAAGAACAACAAATGTGTCGCTATCCGCAAAGGCGTCGCCCTTTAGAAACTCCAAACAACGATGCTTGATCCTTTCAAATTGCAAACCAGGCTGTGACGTTACTATTTGCACATGCAGGCCCCTTTGACCTGAAAACCCTAAAACCTAATTGGACCACAACATCACCATATGCATTAGCATCGCCATTTGGAGTTTGCAACGCTAAAGCTAAATTGTGACGTGACGTCCCAATACACAATAGCGATGCTATTTGACCCATAGTGTTGCTAATTTTGCAGTTTTAGCATCGCTATATAATGATGTTGGAATTTTTGACCTTGCAAAATGTAATAAATGCACTCAAAAATTGAAACTAAAGGTTGGGTTAGGATCACATACTATCGGTCCTATGCCTTGAGGTATCTGGTACACTCAGACTTGCTCAAAAATGTGTTGGGGAAGCACTCTTTGTGCCATTTTGCAGGAAGGTCAGAGCTCAAAACAAAGGAATTCTTAAAGTGTGAATGCAAAAATGAATGGAAAAAGACCCCTCCAAGGCTATTTAAGCGTGAAAATTATGGTTTTTTGCCCCTTTTTAGCTGTCAAACTAGAGTTTTACATCCTTGACCCAATTTTTTCCCAACCAAAGCTCAGTTTAGGTCTTTTTCTCATGTTTTGGTACATTTTTCAACATCTTGGAGCCTTTCTAGATCTATTTGGAAGCTTAACCTCTTTTTTCAAGAAATCACCCAAAAATCCAAATTTTCATCTGATCTCCCAAGGAGGCAGTATACTAGCATAATTCTTCTCGCTGGGTAGCAGTGGGGCATCCAAAAAAATCATTTTTTTTATAATTTTGATCTCGACAAGGTTACTCTTTGAACTAACACAATAGTTACATTGCTTCAAAGAGAGGCAAAATGTAGATGTTCAAATTATACTGATTGATATTGTGCACTCGATCCTAATTTACTAACATCAGTTCTCCTTGAACCACTTCTTTACTAACCAATTAATTGAATAACCCTTATTTAATTAATTCATCAAGATTCCTAGGGTTGGGGCCCTAGCTTGGTTGGCTAAATCTTTCCTGTAGCAGGAGGTTGGTCACAAGTTCTAGTCTCCCCCACCCCCGTGGTACCAGAGGGCGTGTCGTACCAGCGCCGCCGATCACGTTAAAAGGTTTACCAGGTGCACTGCAGTTTATAGGGGGTCGTGCTACCCGATTCCTGCAGTCTAAAAAATAAAAAAATAAAAAAATAAAAAAATTCATCAAGATTCCTCTTTTAATTAAATAAACCAACTTTTATTTGATTAAATCATAAGTTCTCTTTGAGTAAATAAATCAATTTTATTTAATTAAATCCTAATGTTCATCTTTTGATTAAATAAATCATTTATTTAATTAAATCCTAAGTCATCTTCTTTAAATTGAATAAATTAACCGTTATTTTATTTAAATCTAATGTTCTTCATTTTAATTGAATAAATCAAACTTTATTTGATTAAATTACTAATGTTCATTATTCCTCCCATTTTGATTTAAATAAATCTAAAACGTAAATCAAATGTCATATCAACTAATTTCCATCTAAGTTAATTAAATCCTGATTAACTCTAATTCTAATCCTCAAATCTTCTAGATTTTGCAACTTGCACATATAAATCAATTTATTTGATTTATTAATTCTTCTATTTCCATTCAAAAATGGCATCTCTTTGGAATATTCCCCCAAGTTGAAATCTCCCTCCCAAAAGGACTTGTCCTCCAACATGGCATTTGTAACACTTACATGTCCTTTTTCTTGAACCAAGTGGCATTAACTCATTTTTCAACTCTTTCTCCACAAACCATCTTTTGAATTTAAAATTTCCACCTAATTGCATTAATTTGCACATTGATCAAAATGTGCTCCATCTCTCTTCAATAGCATGTTGACAAGTGGCACATTGTTATTGGTTTATCTTTAATCCCACATTCTTCATATCTCTCACTTCTCCATCTTTCTTTCTTATAAATAGAGGACTTCTCTATTGTTTTTGGATCCACAACTTTATGCAAGATCACTATCTACAAATTTTGAGCAAGTTCATCTATATTTCATCCACCATTTTCATAGTTTTCATCAATCTTAGCTAGGTTATTGACAAATTTTATCAAGGAGCACACAATCATCATCAAGATCATCAAAGATTTACAAGGAATTGGGAAAGGGCTTCTTTCCACATCAAAGAAGCACCAATTCCCCCATGGAATGCCAGTTTGAGAACTTAGAATAAATTTTATTAGCTTTCATTAGATCAAATTTGCTTTGTTTCTTATTCTTTGTATTTGAATGAATTGCATGGGCAATGTTTTTTTTAGATGTGTTTATTGACTAACATTGGATTTTTTGATCATGTTTGAGTAGGTCTAGACCAAGCATTCACAGAACCTATTAAAAATATCATGAAGAAATTGGTAGAGTCAAACTTGATAACACTTCCCAATTTTGAAAACTATCAATAACCATAGGATAAACCACCCTAGTACAATGAAAAAGATATTTGTGACTTTCATAAAATCAAAGGACACAAAAAATCAAACTGTATGAGGCTCAAAAATGTTATCCAAGATCTTATTGAGAATGGAAACATACTTGTTAAGGTATCAACTGACAACTAGGATCTTAAGATATACAAGAAGCCCATGCAGGATCATAGCAAAGGAAACAATGGAAAAGGTAAGGATTACACAAATGCGTAGCATGTCCATTCCAATGTAGTCACTTCTTATGATAGTGTCATCACTGTATTCACCATCAAAAGGCCTAGTATAGAATTTGGAGTCACCACAAGATGTGGAAAAGTCACCATCCAAGGAGTCCCATCTCAATCTAGGGCACAACTTAATTTTCCAACATCAAACCCTAGCAAGTATAGTCTCCTAGATCAACTTAAGAAGACGCCCGCACAAATTTCTATCTTGGAACTATTGAGGCTATCCCTCGCACATAGGGAAATCTTAGAGAAGGCTTTATCTTCATCATTTGTCCCCAAGGATATTGATACAAAGCAGTTTCAAGCTATTGTAGCACATATCACTAATCATTTTCCCACCTTTTCGGAATAAGACCTACCATCACAACCATCTCATAACCGTGCTTTACACCTTGAGGTCATTATTCATAAGAACAAGGTTAAAAGAGTCTGAGTAGATGGAGTGTTGGTTTGAATATGTACCATAGAAAAAAGGAAACTTGCTTGATTTGGGGAATAATTGATGATAGATTGGACTCAATGGGGCCTCAATTTGGTGTTGTGAGGTGTTTTTCACATCCACACTAGGTCTTGGACCCTTTCAAATGCATTTATCAATGCCTTTTAAAAGTGTTGTAAAAGATTTTCATGCCTCTTTGGACTTAATGAACCCATTTCCCCTTAATTTATCATTATAAAATTTTTTAATGACATTATCACATCAATATATAAGGCTTGTGAATTAAACTTAATGTTAATATAGTGTTGTAATGTGTCCTACACATTCACATTAGATGTTGTACCTTTCTAGGCTGCATAGACCACATTTTAGTGTTGTAAAGTGTATTTAATCACACTTTCACATTAAATTTTGTGTCCCAAGCCCTAATTGACATTCACATCATCATTAATAGGCCCCTATTACCCCATATTTGGTATCCCAAGGCAATATTTGATGCAATAACTGACAAGGTCACTATATAAACCCGATTTTATTATCTCTCAACAACCTAGCTAGTAGATGGGTCCCACTGGGAATAATTCACAATCTGTGGTGAATGAGTCCCTACCAAGTGGGAATGATTCACCTAAGGTGGTGAATGAATCCCATTTGGGCCATTTTTGACTTTTGAGTGGGTAATTTTGGAATTTAAGTTTTGTTTTTCTTCATATTGGCCTTAGGGATCCAATTTATGGGTGAATAAGGTGAATTTCCTATAAAATCAAGTATCTAAACCCTAATTCACATCCATTAACTCATTTCACAACTTAGTCATTATCCATCTTCTCTTTCAAGTCAAGAAAGTTTGGTTTTCATCATTGCAAGTCTTCAAGATAGCTTTCTAAGACATTCAAGGGCAGATTTTTCATGTTTTGCTGCAGACATTCAAGATCAATCATCATGGAAAGGTATTAACTCCATTATTTCATGCTTCATTACATTCTTTCTCCATTTTGGTTTAATTACCTAAAAGGGGTTTGACCAAGGCAAACCCCCAATTCCCTAACATCCAACATTTCTCTTTCTTGTCTTGTGTGTTTGCAAATTTAGGTATCTTGGAAGCTTAGAAATCATTGAATATTGCATTTCAAATTTTTTTAAGTCATCTCTTCATTGGATAAGTCAAAATACCCACAAAAAGTCACCTTCAGGCTTGAATTTGACAGTTTCATAACCAAACACTTGGAGAAGCAAAAAATATAGACTGAAGGCTCCTGTTTCCACCTTTGAATCTTCAAAAATTCAAAAGTGGACTCATTCACCATAAGTGGTGAAGAGTCCCACTTTTAGGCTTGATTTTGGTTTTCTACATTTTTGGATACCCATTTGTCTGAAACGAGCTCTAGAACAGTTTCACAGAACTGGGACTAATTCGACCAAAATGGTGAATGAGTCCCACTAGGCCTAATTTTCAAGATCAACAGTGTTTTAGAATTCATTTCCAATCTCCATAAAGATCTCAGGTGCACACTTTTAGTTTCATCCATTTCTGTTACAATTTACTATTCATTTCTAGGTGTTTTTGCATTACATAATGTGTTTTCAAACAAGTTATATTTCTTAGGTTTTGCATACTTAATCAATCAATTTTATCAACTTCCTGCATTTAGATCATTCCATTTAGATATATTTCCATCATACGTACATTAATTTGAATGAACCACCTAGATTTTTGGTGTGGGATATATTTCTTTCCTTTAGGTGAAAGGCCCTAATTGAGCAAAGAGACATAACATTCCACACTCCTTAAAATATTTTGTTCAAAACATTTGCACCCTTCGGTTGATCAAGAACTTTGGTTATTTAGAAGAATCTATTGAGAAAGTAGAGAGTACAACCATCAAAGCATATGATGATCAAGAGCGGGTATCATAAGGCATCATCGCACTACCCATCCAAGTGGGATCCGTCATTGTAGAAATTACATTCCAAGTGTTAGACCTTGATCTCCCTTACAAAATCTTGCTTGGTCGACCATGGATCCATGACCTAAAAGCTATATCTTCGACCTACCATCAATGTGCAAATTTTCCTTTTGAGGACAAAGAAATTACTATCCATGGAGATCTTGAGCCCTTTTACCACTGCAAGAACCTTGAGGCCAAGTTTTACAAAATACCCCAAATACTCAAGAATGATGAAGGGCCTACACCATCCTCCTCATTTTTTGACCCATCATCCCTTACATCTACCTCAAAAAAAGACACCCATTGTGTAGAACATTCCCGACATCAAAGCAATGATCCAGGATGATGGCTGTGGAAACTATAAACTAGCAAAGGATACTTTTGTGTTGGGGACACTACCTATTTCTCCCAAATCTCATGGGAAACTCACACCTATCAACAAAGTGGTCGAAACAATAAAGATGGCAGCTACCACCTTCACCAAGTGGGTGGATTGAACAAAGAAGATGTCAATGAAGAGGATGTATCTAAACTACTCTATCAAGATGATTGACCCGTCCCTGTTCTTCCCATGAAAGATGATAATAAATGTTTTTAGCTTATGAAGAGATGGAGATACAAAAATAATGAGAAACAAGGAAAAAATGACAACAATTTTCTAGAAGCCATCATTACTGAGAAAAGTCAAAAGAATCTTGGCCTAGGATGTACTACTACTAAGGTTACCCTTCTTGGAAAAGGTTCTTTCACAAAATGAGCTCAGGCTTCTTCTTGGTTGCCAACTATTGAAATGCACAATACAATTAAGAGGGGGGTGAATTAGTTGTATCTAATCACATTCACCATAGATCTTAAACAATTTCACATCCACTTTAATCTATTATTAAGTATGAGCATGAAGTGTAGATAATGGAAAGCAAACACAAGAAACACTATATTTACATGGAAAACCCAATAAGGGAAAACCACAGTGAGGATTAACTCACAATATAAGAGTAATTGGAAAACCATTTATAAACAGGCTCACTGCAAAAGGGCTCACTACCCAAGATAGGACTCATTGTCCAAATAAGACTCACTTTCTAAAAGGGAGGCTCATTGCCTATAGATAAATATAGAAAGAAGAATGTTACACAAAGAACATTATCTCAATGCAATAGAAGATCCACCACAACAACTTGCACACATTTGCAACCTTGATCAGAGAATTGTAGACACCATCAATTCACTACTTTTAGGAGTATAACACATTGAAGTCCTTGTTGCCTTAGTTCACTTTCACACAATCTCTCACATCTACCTTGCTTCTCACACTTTTGGCATTCAAACCTTAACATCTTGTCTTGTATTTATACAATCTTCAACCTTAGAAACTTTCTCCAAGGTTGGCTACACACTTCATTTTCCAAATTCAAATTAGGTCAGAAACTCAACATTCCCGCGGTGGATGAGAATGAGAGAAAACCAAATCAACACTTAATCAGGACCCAAAACAACATCTTAGATCAATCACACACTTCCTTAATTGATACTTATCCTTCACATGATGTGTAAACACCAAGTTAGCCAAACCTAATGAAAACACCAATGAAATTTGAAGTACACACATCCGTAACAAGAAGATAACATGTAGACCACATAACATGCTTCACCATACACTAGAACACATCTTAGATGCCTTTAGATTCATCTACAACTATTGCAACAACCTTCATACACAAAACACTTTCCATCAGTCCATCCAGACTATACAGACACACATAGTAACTCTAAAACTAGTCTTCTAGAGCACCAAACCATGAAAACCTTTGATATCTAACATAGATGACACCATTACAAGCCTTCTTGCAGATCTGCAAGACTTAAAAAAACCAATGGAGGACTGCGAAGTAGATACATTTCTTCCATTCCATAGACAAACAACTATGCTAGACTAGTTCACAAACTGGTGAACTCATCTTTCACTCTTCATTAAACCAAAAGCTATAATCTAGGATATATCACCCAAGGATGCCCTTAAACAACACTTCAGATCTACACAAGCATAAGATCAACACAAAAGAAATGCAGATCACATACTGGAGCACATTCTGAACACCCACACAATTTTGTCTTCACTATTTATTAATTTTCTTAAAATCACTTGGTAACTCATCATATCAACACATTTGCAACACCAAAAAGATAGCTCCATGTACTCACAACATATCTACAGTATCTCAACTATACATGCACAATCTGCAACCACTTGTTTCCTTTCTCTACAACAACCTATACTGTGTTGACATCAATGACAACATTAATGACAACACCACCATACTCATTCATACTTGCAACACCAACATCATCTAATACTACCCTAAACTACTTCCTCTTGATGATGCCAACCTATTTGAGAATAAATCTCTCTTTATGATATCCACAACATCCTTCACCCCAAGCAACCAAACAACTGAAATAAGCGTAGTATACCCCCAACTCATTGACTGGGACCAATAAGGACCATCGATTCTAGATTTATTCTAAAATGATGAAGTGATCTCCGAATTCATGGGATTACATGACAACTTACCATGGGAAAATCGCAAAGATGGTTTTGATATAGAGCTAGACATAGGGGTGTATTATGGGGAGATGACTGAATCCTTTAGTCGCAAAATGGACATGCAGATCTTTGAGTGAAAACCAAACTGTGGCACTTTTTGATTCTAAATTAGTAAAAATAAAGGACACATCCAAGGGTGAAAACCCCTTTGAGGTGCTCATGGATGAGGGATTCAATCTCCCCCTTAGTGCAATGCATCTAGAGAAGTAAAATATTCTAGGAAAAAAGGCCACTCCAGTCAATGTGGGAATAGAAGCACCCAAGATCACTTTCTATGCCGAATCCTTGTTGGATGAAGAACAAAAAAACCTAGCAGCATTCCTGAAAGAGCGAAGAGCTAACTTTGCATGGTCATACACAAATATGTCAGGGATTAATCTAGAAGTGGTTGTGCATTATTTAGCAGTTTATCTTGAAGGCAAACCAATGAAGCATAAATTAAGAAAGATGCACCCTCATATAGCACTCTTGGTGAAACTTGACTTACAAAAGATTATTTAGGTTGAATTCATTTGAATGATAGATTATCTTGAGTGGGTTTCCAACTTGATACTAGTCTCCAAACCCACTAGGGGCATCAAAATATGCACAGATTTTAGAGATTTAAACAAGGCATGCCAGAAGGGTGATTTCCCTCTTCCTAACATCGACATCATTATGGATTTAACAACAAGGCATGGAATGATGTCTCATGGATAGTTTCTCAAGCTATAATAAAATAATGATCACCAAGGAGGATCAATATAAAACTGCATTCACTTGTCCATGTGGAACATATTGTTGGAACATGATGCCATTTGGGCTGAAGAACACATAAGCAACTTATCAAAGAGGAATGATCCTCATCTTTTATGATATGATCTGCAAAAGAGTCAAAGAATATGTGGATGATATTTTGGCCAAATCAAAGAAAGGGAGTGAGCACATAGATGTATTTGGACCCATCTTTGATGGGATTAAAGAGTATAAGGTATAGCTAAACCCGAAAAAGTGCATCTTTGGGGTTACATTAGGGACTTTTCTTGGATACATCGTATCACAAAGAGGGATAGAAATTGATCCAACAAAAGTAAAAGCTATCTTAGACATGGAACCACCACAAACATTGAAGAAGATGAGATGGTTACAAGGAAGGTTGTAATCCATCAAGAGATTCATAACACAATTATCAGATAAAATCCACCCTTTCTCGCATCTTCTCCATAAAGGAATAACTTACAAGTAGGATGAGAAGTGTGATAAAGCTTTCCAACAAATCAAGGACTACCTATTGAAACCTGCAATACTCATGCTTCCGATACATTAGCAAGGCCTTGGTGGGATATGAAATTAACTATTCATCCATTGAGAAAGCATGCTTAGCAGTGGTTTTTTCTTCACAAAATTTCAAAGACTACATGTTGTTGCACCAAATCAAGCTTATTGCAAAGATCGACCCATTGAAATACCTGTTATCCAAAGCAAATCTCACTGGGTGAATGGCCAAATGGGTAATAATATTGAATGAATTTGACATAGAGTACATGGAGCACAAGGCAATCAAAGGACAAGTGATTGCAAACCAAATGGAAAAGGCACCTATCTATCTAGAGAATACTTTGATGTTTGAATTCCCTAATGAATCAATGTTCCTTATCAATACAAAAAATCAATGGACAATGTATTTTGATGGATCATTCACCCAACATGGATCAAGGGCGAGTATTCTTTTTATCACCCCTTAAGGTGATTGTATTCCAAAGTCATACTAATTATCATTTCCATGTAATAACAACATTCCTGAGTATGAAGCTCTAATAACAGGTCTAAGGATCAAAGTTCAATGGTAGATACAAGAGATGAAAGTCTATGGGGACTCACAGCTGGTTATCAACCAAGTCAATGACAACTACTAAACCAAGGATGATAAGCTTACTCCTTATAAGAAGATGGCAGAAATTATAAAGACTTTTTCATAGATGTAACTTTTGAAAAAATTACTCAAATGAACAATTGAGCAACATATGCTATGGAAACAAGAGGATCATTATTAGACATGCCACACAAAATCCTTCAATGTAAATTCTTGGTAGAACAACTTCTCATACTAGCTTTCGAAATCCTTGAATCTGAATTCACATGTGTAATCGTTGGTCTCGGTTCCTTGTGGTATCATGATATATTCACCTACCTTAGCAAAGGAACCCTCCCATCTAATATAACCACCAACCTTAAAAGGACCTTTGTTAAGAAGGCATCTCGATTCATGATCCTAGGTGATACCCTTTACCACCAAAGCATCGAGGGGACATTACTACGATCTCTCAAGCAAGAGGAAGTCTTGACCACCTTAATAAAAGTACATGATGGCATATGCGATTCCCATTCTAATGGTATGACTTTAGCTAAGAAATTTTTGAGAATGGGGTATTACTAGCCAATCATGGAAAGATAAGCCTAGTAGTATGTGCAGAAGTGCGTCCAATGTCAACAACATGGAGATATTATTCATGCCCTAGCTCAAGAGTTATAGCTCATGGTCACACCTTGGCCTTAATCGTAGTGTGGACTTGACCTCATAGGGAAAATTACTCCCACCTCAACTAATGGCCACAAATTCATCGTAATAGCCACTAAGTACTTTACCAAGTGGGTAGAAGCCATTCCCATGACTTACATAATGGGAAAGAAAATTTCCAAATTTATCCCAAATTACCTTATCTACCATTACAGTGTTTTGCAAGCCCTTATCTTAGACAACAGAACACCCTTCAAGAATCAAGATGTAAAAGAGCTATGTCAAAGATTCAACATCCAACATCGATTCTCTACCCCATATTATTGTAACAAACTAACCCTTCAATGAAGTAAAAATTTCTAATTTTTCACCATACACGTAAATAAACTAAGTATCAAGCCATTACAATAAAAAAATTCTTTTCTTTATTGATAATTTCCAATCAAGATGCATAACATATTACAACATGAATTCATTTTCATTCCTTAAAATAATCAAAGTTAGAAATCATACATTTACATACATAGGTCAAAGAGCTTTTAGAACAAATAGTTGTAAGACGGTCTAAGATCCTTCCTTTCAAATCTTGGTTCTTCTATCGCCTACTGTGGAGGAGAAGCATCACTCAGGTGTTTTTTTTCCAACTAGGAACTCTTAATGCGATCCCCTGCACATCTATCATTAGATAGATGGCCCTTCCCTTCAACGAAGAGTTTGGTAGATTAATCGATAACGACAACCAACTGAGCATAGTGTTGTGTCCTACATAACTAGAACCTTGTAATTCCACAATATAGAACTATCATGTAATATTGGATCATGGTGAACTGATAATGTAGTCTCGTTAGTCACACAATCTAGAGTGGAGTCTTAGACATTCACACTACTTTGACCAAAGTGTTCTCATTCACTACTTTGAATAAAGTCATCTATCACATACACTACTCAGGGCTGATTTGACTTAAGGCTATCTTAAGCTACACATAGGTATTTCCTTCAATGAATAGTCCATCATTCCAGATAATCTATCACCATAATAATCTACTTGGAATAAACCTACTTAACTAGTAAGTACACAAGCTAGGTATTTCCTTCAATGGATAGTCTATCATCCCAGATAACCTATATCCTTGGAATAACCCTACTTACACATAAGCACACAAAATCCCTCCTATACTGGATTATCTATCCTAGTAGTAAACACAAGCTTTCCTAGTTAAATCAATAACTTAGCTAAGTGTACCATATGTTCCTTTCATGTTCAATCATACCTAGTATATAATACCTATGATAAACACTCATCTCCTATTATGGAGTACTTAAAAACACTTTATGAAAGCAACATAAAAGCTTCAATTTCCTTTCCAAAACACTCAAATATCTCTAATACATATATTGGAAAAGACATTTCAATCATGCAAGCAAGACACATCATTCCAAAAGTAAAATATCAAAGAAGAAGATATCTCCATGTCTATCATCACTTATCCAATCAAATGGCAATGCAACCTTTTCCAACAACAACAAGCTTAGTAAACAACTTCTCAAGAAAGTCACTAAAAAATCTATCTCTCAAGTTGATAGCTTACTCCTCTCAAAATATATCTTCCTCACAAACTAAATGAACTCACTTACTTTCTTTCTCTCAATGTAAATAAAAGTATGGTTGGTAAAATGTAGAAATAGGAATTGCAAAAGATATGTAATCTTATGGAAGAAATGTGTCCCTTCCAAATGAAATGGTTCAACTATTTAGAGAGCAACTTGGTCACCTCAAAGCCTATTGATTAGGAATTTTAATGGACAAAAAGCTCCATGCAAAGCTACACATGAAATATATCAGAAAGGTGACAACTTCTGAAGCTAATACTCAACATATTCACCTATAGGTCGACTTATTTAGTGACAAAAATCTAAATAATTTTTCAATCTGCATATGCTTAATTGAAGTGTCACAAAGAAAAGACATCTACAACTTAGATTCAAAGGTGGCACCATTTCCATTTTCTCACCTTCATATTTGGCATGGTTAACTGCCAAAAGAAACAGTCAACTACCATTTGATTATAGCAAGTATTCGATCCACTTAGAGGATGAATCGACCAAAGGATTTTAAAGTAGTTGACAAAGTCAAGGTTGGTCTTACTAATGGTGTTGACCAAGTCCAAGCTTATCATTGAAAATAATACAATATCTTAAATCACGTGTCTTTGTGAATGAGAATCAATTTTCTCAAACAATCATAAGCTATTTTATCGGCCCCATTAAACATAGTCAATAATGACTATTATCAACCTCCATTATCAGTCTTTATCGACTATAATAGCCTTTATTAATTGACTTCTATCAAACAAGAGATAGTCAATTTCTAAAACATATATAATATGTTAAATATATATTATTTTATATCTATAATATATTATATACATATATATATATATATATATTTAAATACTATCATGTATTTATATGTATAAGAGTACAGGAAAGATAGTATATAATAAACACATTATATTGAATGTGTGCATATATATATGTATAAATGTATGTGCATCTATGTACATGTATAAGTAGGTATATCTATATCGATGCATCCGTATGAGCATGTCCATTCACCAACGTACACATGTATCGATATACATATACATTATATGTTCACATCTGATTCACATATAACCATTCACAATTACCATAATATTGATAAGTGTTTTAGTGGGGTACATCTATATATGTGCATATACATGTCATTAGATCCCATTGACATGCATGTGCATATTTATACACATACTTCCTTGTACATTTCACTTGTCAATATAATTGTAATAGTACAATAAAGATCTCAAAAGCTCAAATAGATAAACAACACCCAATAATGCATGTAGTAGTAAACAAGACTCTCAAATGCAGACATATCAGCTAAGGATGAATTACCAACTACTCGCAAACTGACTCAACTCAATCATTCTAATGTGTTGTGTGCATATGCTCAGATAGTTTACTCAAGATCTTCTCCCAAATGATATTTCTCCTTCGCCTAAAGGAATGGAACACATACCTGCATCCACTAAAACATGCACACGATAGTCAATTGTTCACAACATATGCAGTATATATAAGCATATCCAAAGTTAGAATAATAATAATTCAATAACCATCCATTCACATATATGCAGTATTTCACCATGAATAACGTCAACTGATATAACATCAAATGACACAACATCAAATGAGAAAAAATTCATATTGCTAAAAAGGTACAAGCATAATTTATTCATCTCTAGAATTCACATTACATTCATATTTACCTTATGTAGTAATAGTAAATAGTAACTACACAATTGGGGTGTCAACAGGCTCAATTTTGAAAAATCCCTCAGTCAATGAAGTTGGTTGTGACTAGCATCTTAAATTAAATCCCACCATATGGCCTATCAATATCTGTATGCCTACAAGTGCCACCCCATTCTCCTTGGTCTACGGACCAAAAGCCATCTTGCCTATTGAGGTCAAGTTTCCCTCGCTATGATTGTCACTGTAGAATCTGATAATTGATGAAGAGTATAAAGTATCTCGGCTAAATGAGCTATAATTTCAGGATGAGCATCATCTCGATGCCCTTAATCACTTGCAAGTATACCAAAATTGACTAAAACAGAACTATAACAAGAATATCAAGTGTTGGTCTTTCTAGGTAGGGGACCTTGTTCTAAAGTAGAATAAAAAAAATCTTCTAGATCAAGACAGTAAAGGAAAGTTTGACCCTAATTGGTTAGACCCATTTATTGTCACAACAAGCTATGGGTTAGGAGCTTATCAACTATCAACGACTGAAGGTGAACCCTTGTAGGAACCAACCAATAGTCTTCATCTTAAAAAGTTTTATGCCTAAGCTTTAAGGGTGTAAATTTGGAAAAAAATTAAAAAACCAAAAAATGATCAAAAATCCAAAATTATAAGAAAAATGATTGAAAACAATAAAGAAAAAAATCATCCTCTAGTGAAAACCACTTTTGGTGGCACTTTGGGCAAGTACCTTGGTGAAAACCTAGTAAATAGGTGCCTTGTGTAAATAAAGCACCTCCATCTATCTATGGCTCTTTATCCTATTATTCTTTGTATTGCATCCATCCATTGCATCATTCATCCTATTTGTTCCATCCCTCATCCGTGTCTATGTCATAGATTGATATTGTGAAGTATTGTATCCCCTTTAGTACTACTTGGCATATTCCTAAGGCCAGGTTGTCCTGCCTATATCGAGGTAGTCTATTGCATCATACTGGGGGAAATTTTTTATGGATTAGGTTAGGTTCTTGTATACGTTAAGGTTATTGGAAATCTCTAGAAAATCCCAAAAAAATTTGTAAAACTTTCATCAAAATCCAAAAACATCAAAATCCTGTACAACTAAAATCCAAAAACATTTGAAAATTGTAAAGTCAAAATCCAAAACATCCAAAACACATCAAAAACCCTAAAAAGGTCAAAATATCAAAAATCAAAAAATAGTACCTTGTCAAACTATGAGTCTTTGAGCTCAAACTTAGGCAAGGACATTATTGATGTGCCCCCGAGACATCCTAGGCCAGTCATTTAGGATTCCATCATAATAAATTGGCAACCCATCTCAAGTGTTCATATCTCATCGACAATAACTCAAGTTAGTCAAACTACATGGTCTCTGTGTGTATAATGTGTAAGAACTGAAAATTATCTCAATACCCAAGACCACATGCAAAAGCAAAGAAAAACTTCTACAAAATATTATGCAAGAAAATGAGCTTGCTTGATATTAAGACCTATGAAATGATGAGGTATGAAGTATATTACATATTGATCTAGAAGCATCCCTAGTTGTAAAGGAATCCTATATCAACCAAAAATAGTGCTTTCTTGCATTGCATTCAGTAGCAGTTCACTAGTTCATTTCTAGGTTTTTCCTCACCATTGTTCTCATCTTGCGAAGCCGACTATTGCACTTACACATTGATTGCATCATTTATGTTGGCCGACCAAAAGTTATTGTTGATTATTTCTTTGCAGAGCATTTGAGGCCGACATACATATTTGGGCATTCCTCGAGTTAATCAACCTTGTGGCTGATGTTGATCTATTTTGGAGCTCGAGAAACCTATTTATAAGCATTACAGTAGTTGGTAGTCATCAATTAGTCAATTAGGAGAAATAAGTGGAAAGATCATCACCAAATTTAGATTAATTTTTGCAATAACCCTTTGGGGGCACGTAATAACTCCAATTTGGCTAGGATATGTTTTTAAGCCTTTAAGGCACAACCAATGCGCTTGGATATTTTATATTGTAACCAATGTTGCATGTAAGCATTCTATCTTAAGAAAGATTCATGTTTGCACATCAATTTTTGTGTGTTTTTGTTGTGTTGACTTATTGCTGCATGATCGAGACCGTTCCTTTTGGAACCCTCCTATTGTGACTACACCAAATGGTATTAGAGTGAGTTTTGATTCCTAAAGGCATTCCTTGAGGTGAATAGATCACCGTCTAGAGGAAAACTGCATTTTTTTCAACCAATCACCAATTGTGAGGCAGTTGAAACCTTTGTAGCCAAATCGTCGAATTAAGGCAATTACACCAATTTTGAGGGGAGATATGCTACCAAGGAGAGTTCTTGCTATGGAGAATGTTGCTGGAAGAATGGACAAAATGTTAGAGATGATTCACAAAATTCAAGTAAGGTTAGATGTGGTTGAAGAATACCAAAGGCAAGGTTTAAACCCTAGGAAAAATGATGAAAGTGATGGTGGAGGATAACATGTGAATCAAATTGCAAAAACCCTAGATGATGAAGAAGAAGAATCAGATCAAGTAAAGATGTTGAAAGAAAATTTGAAAATTGGTAAGCAACCTAGAGTCGAAATCCAAAATTACACAAGAAATTTGAATCTAGAAGAGTTGATTGACTGGATAAATGAAATGGAGGAATAATTCAAATATGAGGAAATTGAAGATCCAGAAAGAGTCAGATTTGTGAAAAAAAATTTGAAAGGTCATGCTGCACTATGGTGGAAAGAAGTTCAATTGGACCGAAATAGAAGAGGCAAATAAATAATCATCAAATGGGATAAAATGGTGACCAAATTGAAGAATCAATTCATACTAGCAGATTATGAACTTGAATTATTGAACAAATTGTGGAACCTAAGACAAAAAGAAAGATCTAGGAAGGAGTATACTAAGGAATTCTACAAGTTGATAATCAAAACTGGTCATAGTGAAGCTAGCAAAGAAAATATTGCGAGATAAATCAATAGATTGAAGACAAACATCCAAGAAGAATTGAGTTTTCTCAAGATGATGCCCATTGAAGAAGCATACCAATTTGCATTGAAAGTAGAAGAGAAGCTAAAGAAGAAGTTTGAACAAAGAAAAGGAAGTGCACGAGGAAGATGTCAGAAGAGTGGAAACCAACCCAGAGAAAGAAGACCATATGTGGAGCTAAAAAAGATTCAAATCCCTATTGAAGTGAAGAAAAGAATGCCAAACCATACCACAAAGGAAGAGAAGACTGAAATTTATACCCCAGTAACAGAGGAGGCCATAAATCTTACCGTAATGAGGGATTTTAGAAAGATGAAAGAGGATATGAGAGAAGATCGTTCCGAGGAACCTGTTTTAAGTGTGGAGGTGAAGGACATAGAGAATTTGAGTGTCATCAAGGAAGTACCAAAAAGAAATATAAGCGTATTGGAAGAACAACTTATGTAGAGGAAGAGCAAGTTGAATCACCTAATTCATGTGGAAAACTAGAAAAGGGAAAATCATTGGTAATGAGAAGAGCTTTGTTACAAAGGAGTAATTGAGGAACCACCATAGAGGAAAAGTTTATTTAGAACCAAATGTAAGTCTAGAGAAAAGGTATGTAAAGTTATAATTGATAGTGGTGGCACTAATAATCTAGTTTTAGAGGAGATGGTAACAGAGTTGAATTTGAAGAGATTGAAACACCTGAACCCTTATAGGATAACATGGATTCAAGATGATTATAATATATTGGTGAATGAACAATGTTTGGTGAAATTTCATATCAGATCATATAGGGATGAAGTATTGTGTGATATTATGCTTATGGATGCATACCATTTATTGCTAGAAATACCATGGCAATATGATAAGCAAGCAATTCATGATAGAAGAAGAAATACTTACACCGTGATAGAAAATGGAAGAAGAATCAAGTTGATACCGTTAGAGGAAGAGGAGAAGACCAAATTTGGTGGCACTGCCAGACTATGTTTGGTAGATGGAAGGAAATTTCTTGATGGACTGAGGAATGAGAATGCTTGTTTTGCATTGATTCCAAAGAAAAACAATGGTCTGGAGAATGTAAAGAAGTTGTAGAATTGTTGACTGAGTATGAGAACATCATTTCAGACAATGGACCAGATGGTTTACCAGAGGTCCAAAGTATCAACCATCAAATAGATCTAATACCGAGAACAAGTTTACCAAATAAAGCAACACATAGAATGCCAACAATAGAGAATGCATAGTTGAACCAGAAGATACAAGAACTGTTGAGAAAAGGATTGATCAGAGAAAGTTTCAGCCCATGTGCGGTACTTACTATACTTGCACCTAAGAAAGATGGAGAATGGAGAACGTTTATTGATTCGAGAGAAATCAATAGGATCACTGTCAAGTACATATTTCTATTTCCAAGGATGGATGATATCATGGATTGTTTGAGTGGAGAAAATTATTTTATAAAGATTGACCTAAAGAGTGGATACCATCAGATCAAAATAAGAGAAGGAGATGAGTGGAAGAATTCAAGACAAATGAAGGATTGTATGAGTGGTTAGTGATGCCTTTTAGATTGAAAAATGCAGCGAGCACTTTCATGAGATTGATGAACGAAGTATTGAAGAAATTCTTGGAAAAGTTTGTCATTGTTTACTTGGATGATATTCTGATTTTTCAGTAAAACCAGAGAAGAACATTTGTTGCACATTAGGCAAGTATTGAAAAGGTTGAGGGAAGAAAAGTTGTTGATTAATTTCAAGAAGTGTAGTTTCATGAAGACAAAATTGGTATACTTGGGATTTGTTATTTTTGCTGAAGGATTGAAAAATGATCTAGAGAAAGTGAAAGGCATCCTCAATTGGCCTACACCGGTAAATATTGGAGATCTAAGATAATTCCATGGACTAGCGAGTTTCTACAGGAAGTTTATCAAAAAATTCAGTAGCATTTGTAACCCCATGACAAAGAAAATGAGAGGAGACAAGAAGGATTTCAAGTGGACATCCAAAGCATAAAAGAGTTTTGAGTTGCTAAAGCAAAAGGTGACAAAATAGCCAGTGTTAGCATTACTCGATTTTGACAAAGTATTTCAAGTAGATTTTGATGCAAGTGGAAAAACAATTGGAGCAATGTTAAATTAAGGAGGAATTGTAGCTTATTTCTGTGAGAAGTTGAATGATGCTAGAAGAAGATACTCAATTTATGATCAAGAATTTTACGCCATAGTTCAATCCTTGAAGAACTAGAGACATTACTTGTTGCCTAAAGAATTTGTGTTGTATATAGATCACCAAGCTTTGTACTATTTGAATAGCTAAGGGAAGCTAAATCAACAACATATGAGATGGGTCAAATTCTTGCAAAGTTACACATTTGTGCTGAAGCATAGGAGTGGCAAGTCAAGTAAATTTGCAAATGCGTTGAGTAGAAGAAGGAATTTGCTGACAAAGATGAGAGTAGAAGTATTGGGATTTGATGAATTGAAGCATATGTATGAAGGTGATGCAGATTTTGGTGAAGCATGGAAAGCATGTAAAGAACCATTAGTGACAGACTAGAGCCAATGGTTGGTATGTTATTCAAGGGAAATTAGTCGTGTATTCTGAGGAGTTCAATGAGGGAGAATTTGATCAAAGAGAAACATAGTGGAGGATTAGCATGGCATTTTGGAGTGGAAAAAATAGCAGCTTTGGCGAGTGAACATTATTTATGGCCACATATATATAAGGATGTAAGGAAGTATGTTCAAAAGTGCATAATTTTTCAACTTGCAAAAGGGAGTAGTCAAAATACTTGATTGTAAAAACCATTGTCAGTCCCAAAAAGACCTTGGGAAGATTTGAGCATGGATTTCATATTGGGATTACCTAGAACATAGAGGGGTTATGATTCTATCAAGGTAGTAGTGTAAATATTTTCTAAAATGGCACATTTTGTTCCCTGTAAAAAGAATAATGATGTTCTGCATGTTACTGATTTATTTTTCAAGGAAATTGTGAGATTGCATGAATTACCTAAGAGTTGTTTTAGAAAGAGATACCAAATTCAT
Source organism: Sequoia sempervirens (assembly GCA_007258455.2). Taxonomy (NCBI): domain Eukaryota; kingdom Viridiplantae; phylum Streptophyta; class Pinopsida; order Cupressales; family Cupressaceae; genus Sequoia; species Sequoia sempervirens. The sequence goes on along the minus strand of VDFB02281492.1, from coordinate 854,851,262 downwards.
TGAATACTTTTGGAAGACGTTGTGGAAGAAGATGAAAACCGATTTGAAGTTTAGTTCAAAATACCACCCACAGATAGATGGACAAACGGAGGTAGTGAACAAAAGTTTAGGTAACTTGTTGAGATGTTTAGTTGGAGACAAGGTAGGAAGTTGGGATGTAGTTTTACCATAGGCCGAATTTGTATACAATAATTTAGTGAACTAGAGTATGGGGAAGGCACCATTTTAGATTGTTACCAGAGTAAATCCTAGGGGTGTTGTAGATTTAAGAGACATCAGTATGGAAAATAAAAAGAGTGCAAAGGTAGAAGAGTTTGCAAATTTCATGGAGAAATTGCATAATCAAGTTTGGAAGCATTTGGAAGACATGAACAATAAATATAAGGAGAAGGCAGATGAACACCGAAGACATAAGGAATTTGTTGTTTGAGATACAGTAATGGTATATTTGAGGAAAGAGAGGTTCCTAGTTGGTACTTACAAGTTGAAGATGAGGAAGTTTGGACCATGTAAGATTCTAAGGAAGTTTGATTTTGGAAATGCATATGAAGTGGAGTTACCGAAGACATTGCACATATCACCTATTTTCAATGTGGTAGATATATATGAATTTCATAAAGGAGAATCAAGTGGCAGTAGTAAGGAAGTAGATTTGAAGGAGCATTTATCAAATTAGGAACCATAAGAGGTTGAGCGGATTTTGAATACCAAAAACAAAAGAAGTAAAAGGAACAAGCAATACACAAAATGTCTTACGAAGTGGAAAGGAAGACTAATGGAGGATTCATCATGGATTTCTTAGGCTGAGGTAGACTATATTGGTTTTCCTCTTAGCCCTAGGAAGTGAGGGACTCACTTTTCTTTCAACCTTGGGTGTTTGATGCAAGAGCATCCCTGGTTGTAAAAAAATCCTGTATCAACCAAAAAATATTTCTTTCTTGCATTGCATTTAGCAGCAATTCACTAGTTCATTTCCAGATTTTGCCTCGTCATTGTTCTTAGCTCACAAAGCCGACTATTGCACTTACACATTGATTGCATCACCTATGCTGGCCGATCAAAAGTTATTGTTGATTATTTCTTTGCGGAGCATTTGATTCCTACATACATATTTGGGCATTCCCAAAGTTAATCAACCTTGTGGCTAACGCTGATCTATTTTGGAGCTCTATAAACCTATTTATAAGAATTGTACTTGTTGGTATTCACCAGTTAGTTAATTAGGGAGAAATAAGTGGAAAGATCATCACCAAATTTAGATTCATTTTCGCAATAACCCATTGGGGGCATGTAATAAGGTTGATTTGGCCAGAATATGTTCATAAACCTTTAAGGCATGATTAGTGCACCTGGATATTTTCCATTGTGGAAAATGTTGCATGTAAGCATTCTATCTTAAGAAAGGTTCATGTTTGCACATCAATTTTCTATGTGTTTCCGTTGTATTGAATCATTGCTACATAGTTCAAACTGTTCCTTCTAGAACCTTCCTACCATGGCTGCACCACATATGAGTACAAATACCTTCCTTATATAGACAAGGTTGAAATGTAGTAATGAACATGATGTTGAAAAATGTCATAATCTTATGACATGAGACAACTAACAAACAAACTACCTAGAAAATGAAGCTAGATAAGACAAGACTTCTAGAAAAGACAACTCATCTTTCTAGAAGGAATCTTATATCCTAAGAAAACATGTGAACTTATCACCTATAAAATGATACCCAGGAATAATTGAATGCCTAAGTAAACATATATAAGCGTAATTAATTATTTAATTACACCAACACCCTCCATACGTGCAACTTAGGGAGAAGATTATTATGCAAATGATGCAAGGATGGGTCCCAACTACTAGGCCATGTTAGGTACCCATGTACAAATGTAAAAAAAAATCTCTCACAAACTGAGAAAAGAAGAAAACCCAGTGGAACAAAAATCCTCTCCAAAAGAGAGAAAATAAACAAAAGAAACAAATCATGTGAGAAAGTATGGAGACTCCATGATACCCCCCAAGTACACCATCCATCACATATATATATTACAAAATCTCCCCCATAAGAGGGAAAGAAAGAGACTATGCAACCCCCCCATAAAGTGAGATCGCCTGCAAAAATGGTAACTTCTTGAAGAAAAAACATGATCCAATGTCGACAAACAACTTGTCTCCCTTTTGGAAGAAACAAAACCAAGTACAACTGTAGGAATAATCTGGGAAGACTCATCTTTGATAAGTCCCCAAGGCCCCTAGGATAGTATTTTATGTTAGGTTCTTGGTCGGAAAACTAAGAAAACTCCTAAACATTCACAAAATCTTAGAAAACCCCTAAACATTTGAAAATCTCAAAAAACCCCTAAATATTTGAAAAAATAGAAAACCTAAAACATTGGAAAACTTGAAAAACCCTAAATAGCCTCAAATAACCAAAAACCTAAAACATTCACATAAGCAATCCAAAAAGATCAAAAACAACCTCAAAACATTTTCGAAATATCAAAAATATTGAAATATTTCAGAAAACCCAAAACCATCCATCCCATTTCACTTTCACCTGCAATAAAAATTCATTCATAATAAATCAATCATCATCTTCAAACTTTGGTAAAACAAGTAGAAAACAAGTATCACGAGTCACAACATGAGAACCTAAAAGCTAAAATCTAAAGTCTAGATCATAAGTAAACGAATCAATGAAGTTTGTATCAACAACTTATCACACACCTCATCCTAATGAAAAAATCTGATAAACATGTCCTAGGATGCATCCTTTCTGCAATGGACATCAACATCATAAATCACTTTAGTTATATTAAACTAACAAGAGACATAGATAACACTAATTGTTTGTCTTTGATCTTTTCTTCTGATTTATCTTAATGACCCATTCCAAGGACCTCTCGATGATGTCTATCAAAATGATTTAGAGAGAAAGGAATGGGGCATCAATCCTTATCTTTCATTTGATGTGCTTATGGGTATTCTTGTAAAATAATCTTGGTGCATACTTGCTTAGTTGCATGTAGGGAAGTTGTTTGGGGTAGATTGTTCACTATTGCATATGATTTGGTCCAATATATTCTAAACTTGTAAACTACATTCTGACGAGGTTTCTATATGTCAAGGTGTGAATAAAAAGCATCCTATCTATTTGCAAAGTTAAAGTCCATTACACTAGATGCAAACCCATCTTGGTTTTCAATATCATGATACATTATGTCTATGTGTTATATCAAACATGAGGAATGATGAAAAATCCCAATCCCAAGATATGAGAAAATCATCACTCTCATCACCATATCTAATAAAGTCTCGGTCAATCATGGAATTGTTGGGAATTTTTGAATCAATCTCAAGATTGATCGTCAAAATCATTCATTTCTTTCTTCTATCTCCTTTCCACGCTAACCTGGTAGCATGACAATCAACAAAAACATCATCATGAATCCATCCTATATCCACAAAATCATAAGCATGCATACATCTCGCATCATCACAACATATCATAATAAAATAAAACATAATCCATTGCATCATCATCATCATTTAAGTTATTTTGAATAAAATAGATTTTTTATTCTAAGCATCTCAATACATTGCATAATCATTCACAACACCCATATCATAAACATGAACATCTGCATTATCCATATATACATCCATATGCATACATCATCATGACATCATAAATTGCATGGAAACATACAAAAAAATAAATTCATCCATATCATCTACATATCATAACATCCATCCCATAACATATCATCAAAAGATACTAAAAAGAAGGTTACACATCCATTGCATTGCATTTCATATAATCACATCATCGCATATCACATATCACATAAATAAAAAAGTACATCCATCAACATTACATCCATAATATAAATAGAATCATAGCCATAAACATAACATCATATCACATCATATGCATTCATATATTCATAAGGCATGAAATAAAGGCACATCACATATTGAATCCAAATCATCTCGTATATATATAAAAAAATGATTGTCATGGTATAATATCTGAATCAGTGTATGAATATCAAATCAAAAGTACAATATCCATGAGGCTATAAAAAATGAGCCCATGAATGTAAATGTGTATAAATAATCAGGCAAATAATCAAAAAGTGTACAAAAATGGCTAGCCTTGGTGGTTGCTCAACTCCCCTCTAACTAATGGTTGATCCTCAGCCCGGGGAGGTGCTCCTCTCCTCTGTGAAAAATCAAGCCACCTCATTGCCTGAGGAACATCTTTGTGATAATGCATGCGGTAATATACAACTTCAGTAACTGCCTCTCTATACAATTGTACAAACACTATCTGTCCCTGCAAGGCAGTTGTCACCACCTCAAGCTACTGCCTTTGCCCAATCTCTTAGGCCAACTGTAAGTCTAGTTGATTTCACAACTAGACCTCATGATCTCTCTATGCAGTCAAATCTTGTAGCTGCTACTACAACCAATCCCTATCTCCTTGTAGCTATGCTCTCTCTACTGTGAAAGGCTATATCTGAGCCTACAATTGTGCATCTAGTTGTATGAGTGGATGAGGAGGTGGTGCCCCTAGAACCTATCCATCATGTTGACCTAGCTACTACCCTAAGAATTGATGACCTTGATCTAGCTACTACTATTGGTGCCCATCCCCTAGCACCTATGCCTTGTCCTACTCTGGCTGTTGCTTCCAACAACCTCGACCCCCATCCTTACCTCCATCTTAGCTGCCATCTCTACCCCCATTTCGGCCTCTGCCTCTCCCTCTACCTCTGGGATATCCCCCTGCTGGATCTATCAGGTGAGTGGGTGGCATGAACCATGCATCATAACATGGGGTCCGCATCTAGTATGCCTTGATCATAAGCCCATGGTTGGGCAACGAGCTATCTAAAGTCATTGACCATCGTTGTGGGGTCAATTTGTGCTTCCCATTGTACCTCCCTTTGCGATCTCACAAAAATAGTTGTGTAATCCTATGGAGGTACATTTTGTACCTCCCCGAACTGGCGAGCAACGCGGTTTGGTAGATACTGCTCAATCATCGTATGCTCCCTCCCTTGGAGGTAGTGGGTCTATCAAGAAAAATACAGTTGCTACTAATACCAAGGTGGAGCCTACAACCATGGCCTCCATAAAAAAAATGGTCATGTCATCAATGACATGACGCCAATATGGTAAACCTGTAGGGCATGAGTGTTGAAGAGTCATCAACACCTTGTACATAAAGATAATGGGATCGTTCTCGTGAATTTCTTCCAAAACCACCAAGGGCCTCAAAACTATAATATGCTTGCAAGCCCATAAATGGAGCAGTGTAACACCTGCCCCTATACTCCTGCCCCTGTAGTACACCGTGTGATGCATGTCATGGTATAAGGAAGCAAGAAGAAATGGACCCTATACATACATCAAATTCCTCCTAATCATCCCCTCTTATACTAATCCCCATCAAGGATTGAAGCCTCTGCCCCATCAATTTGGGACAATGATGTCAAAATTCAGTGTCGTAACAAACAATCTAAAGATGGGTACCTACCTACAGTATAGATCAAGGTTTATCTGTGAGTTGAGTAGGATAATCTATCACACAAGTAGAAGGGAGCAACATCCATCTCTCTCAGCATCTGTGTCATATATGACACACTCTCCATGAATTGACAATCACAATATGTGCCACATGTCCTCTAGTGTAACAGTGGCCTCACCAGTGGGTAGGTGAAATGAAGAGGTCTCGTTGTGCCACCTCTCAATCACCGCCATTATCATGGCAAGGTGAGTTTGAACCTTGGGCAAGAAAGAAATGACGCCTAACCCCAACATACCTAACCACTCCATATCCTCATCATCAAAATCTCTCATTGCTTCCAAAATGTCGGAATGGTGCTCTTGCGACATCAACGATGGAGGATCCTCCTACACGCATCACACACACAATGCAATTTATCACAAATTCAAAAAAGTGATCAAAATTGAGACTTTGCATCCTAAAACATCAAAAGTGTAGCTAAAATCAATAACATCGTTGTTCTTGGTATGCGTTGTTGTATTCATTTCAAGGGTTCATCACCAATTTAGCAACAAGAACGCTATGTTCAATAGTGAATTGACATTCTCATGCATCGCTATAGCTAAAAACATGGGTGAGTTGCTATTTGGAAAGTGTGTCGCCCACCGCAAGTGATGCTAAACCTAAAAAGCCTATGTGTCGCTATATTAAAATCACGACACCCTAAACAAAAGCATCGCTAGAGCAAAAAATGGCAGGGCATTGCTAAACAATAAGTGCATAGCTAAAATATCAATAATGACACTCCTGATGCCTCTTGTGTGTCACTATATAGTGATGCGCCTAAAAACCTAATTTTGACCCCTATTAAATGCATCTAAATGTGAAAATTGAGATAGGTTTTGAGTCACATATTCGAGGTCCTGCGTCTACTCAACATTGGTACTCTTGAATTCGCTCCAAAAGGTGAAGAGGAAGCACATGGTGAGCCATTTCACCAAGGTGGTAGAGCTCCAAATGCACAAATCTCTAAGGGTTGAATGCACAAATGAATTGGAAGTACAACCCTTCTCACCTATTTAAACCTAAAAATTGGAGATTTTTTTCCCTAATTTGAGCTAAAAGCTAAGGTTTTGACCTATTTTACCTATTTCCACCTTGTGTAACCTATTTTGAGTTGGTTTTTGCATTTCTGAGGCCATTTTTGGCATCTTGGGGCCTGTTTTAGCACCTACACTTATGTTTAACCTTTGTCGAGAACTCAACCCAAAATTCAAATTTTTTGCCCAATTTCTTGAGGAGGTGGGGACCTAGCTTATTCCTTTTGTTGAGGCAATAATGGGCATCCAAAAAATCAAATTTTTTTGATCTGAACAACAATTTTAAATCTAAAAAACATTAGGCTTTGAACCAATGCCACAAATACCTCGCTTCAAAGAGGGGAAAAATGTACACTTAAAAATTTCCTGAATGATATCATGTACTCGAATAAGATATATTAACAACGTTTCATCCTAAAACCCGCCCTCTTTTCGCTTAATTGATTAAATTTTCTTAGCTATTTAATTAATTACGTCATTTTCATCTATTAATCTAATTAACCTAATTAGGTTAATTCACTGCCTCTTGCACTAATCTTTCGTCCTATTTAATTAAATAATGCAAATTATTTAATTTATACCACTAAGTCCTCTTATTTAATTAAATAACCCTAAGCTATTTAATTAAATATCATATCATATCTCCCTTTTTCATTAAATCATTTATTTAATGAATATCATGTAATTTTCCTAATTTGCATAATTGAAACATTGTTTTAACTCAAATTACTAATTAAATCTAATCCTCCCACTTGCAAGAGAATATTCCTTAGCACATTCCTCCAAAAGAGAATATTCCCATGGAATATTCCTTCTCCTTTACACAATTAAATTTTGTTTTAATTAACTAAATATCTAATTTTCTTCACCCATTAGAATATTCTTTGAAAATATTCTCTTTCTTCACTCATTTGAAAAAGGGAATATTTCTTTTTCAAAACAAACTTTCAACAAGACTTCTTGTGCAAGTTTCGAAAGTGTGTTTGTTTGGATGAATGTAAGCCCTTGATTAAATATCATCTTCCATCCTCAACCCTTGATGGGAATCCATGATCCATGCCTCCATCTTCCTTCCATTCTGACCGTTGATTGATCCTTTTTGATCTTGGCCATTAGTTTCATTTTTCCTATTCTATAAATAGAGCTTGCCTCTATTGAATAGGGATCCATCTTTTAATAGTAAACTTATGTTGTTAAAATCTCTCTCACCTTGCACTCATAAATTTGTGTTTTTAAAACATTTTACGTTATTTACTTGCATTTTTAGCTTAGCTTCCATTAATGGGTGAACCCACAATACTAGTTTACAATTTTTGGCCAAATTGGACATTGAACTAATTTTTTTTAACTAAATCTTCACTTTCAGGCACCTATAGTAGCTAAAACATGAGGAATTTGAAGATGATGCAAATTAGTGATTTGTGACATTTTGTTTACAGATTCTAAATATATGTTTTTCAATTTTTTTTGGAATCAAATTGCACTTTTTTTTCCATCTCCTTTGAAAATTAGTTTTTAACAGTAAACACCATTTTTAAAGAGTGATGTTACTGGCTAACACATAAATATTTTTCTATGAAGCATAAAATTCTATTTTTTTCAAATTTAGATTTGTAACTATGATGTCTAGTGCATGGAATTGGTTTCATAGCATTTCATTAAATATTTTTTTCTTAATTAAGTTTCAAAGTCAAACTAGTTACAATTTAGATATGATTTACTGGCTAAAACTTAACTTTTTTTATATGTATCGAAATTCTTTTTTTTTTTTTGGGTCAAGGACATCAATATCTAGTGCACTGATATTTTTAATTTTCTTTTTTGATAATCTACTATTATTCCACGTGTAGAATAGAGAACTTGATTTTCAGTGAAAAACCTGCATTCACAAGAAATAAAAAATAAATATAATAATAAAATTAAATTTATTTAAAACTATACTTTTTGGGAAGCTTATAATGACTACATACTTACAAAAAAATAATTTTAAATGAATTCATTTGATCCCCCAAAAGGTAAATAAAAAGTGATTTTTTATCAACATTTTGATAAGTGTAAAAGAGACTCCGTTATAGGTATGGTTTAAAACTAACAGTGTTCTATCCAAGGGGGTTTGAGCTAAGGTGGTTTGATCAAACCCTCTTCAATTGGAATCTTTTAAATATAAATTTTCAAGGCTTAAATTATTATATTTTTTTAAAATATGTGATTTCAACAAAAATTAGGATCTCCCATAAATTGTAAACCAATATTGTGGGATCATCCTAATGGCCATGGTAACTTAGGTGCATTCATTTAGCACATTTTGAAATTAGGATTTTAATCTTTCGAGTCTTTCATACATTTAGAATAGCTTTGCATAAACACATATTGATCATCTTAGCATATATCATGTTAAATTAGTTTTCATCATGTTACTTTAGCTTTTAAATCATGTTTTTATACACATCTCTCAGCGGTTTCATCGATCCTCTTCAATAGAATTAATCAAAACAAGCTCATTATCCTAGGGATTGGGAAAGGGTCACCATTCCACATCAATGTGACACCACTCCCCCAATAGGATAAGTTTCAATAGATTAGAATAGATGTTTGTGAAGCTTTCGTATTTTAATATGTTAGTTTTAATGGCTTCTTAGCTTAGTTTACATTGAATGATCTTATTGGGACTGATACATAGTGACTTAATTACACTTCAAATTCGTATGGATCAAGTGTAGTTAGCCTATACTATGTTGTCAGTCACACACACACATATAAATGCTGAGAGATATCCTTCTTGAGGCATCTATTTAATTTAACCAATTACTCACATAAAAGTGCAATAGATGCCTCAAGAAGGATAGCTCAAATTTTTTATATATGTTATTAATAAATAATATATATGCTAATAACATTCGTAGCGTGACATGGAAGATAAAATTATTAGGGTTAGGGTTAGGGTAGGGTTAAGGTTAGGGCTAGGGTTATGATTACAATTAGAGATAAAATTAGAATTTGGGTTAGGCTTATCATCACAATTAGGTTTAGGGTTAGGATTAGAGATAATATTAAGATTAGGGATCGGGTTATGATTATGGTTAGGGTTAGAGATAGAATTAGGGTTAGTATTGGGGTTAGTGTTAGGGTTAGAGATTAGGGTTAGGGTTAATGTTAGGGTTAGTGTTATAAATAAGGAGTTATGGTTAGGAATATGAGTAGGATTAGGGTAAGGGTTAGGATTTAAGATATAATTAGTATTAAGGTTAGGGTTAGGATTAGGGTTAGGGTTAAGATTAAGGATACAGTTAGGGTTAGGGTTAGAGAAAGAATTAAGATTAGGGTTGGGGTTAGAACTAATATTAAGGTTAGGGTTAGGGTTAGAGATATAATTAAAATTAGGGTGGGTTTAGTGTTAGTATTAAGATCTAGGTTACATTTAGGGTTAGGGTTGGGGTTGGAGATATAATTAGGATTAGAGTTGGTGTTAGCATTTGCATTAAGGTTGCGGTTAGTGTTAGTATTAGGATTAGGGTTAGGTTTATGTTTAGGATTAGGATTTGGTTTATGTTTAAAGATAGACTTAGGATTAGGGTTGACTTAGCATTAGGGTTAGGGTTGGTGTTAGGATTGGCATTAGGGTTAGGGTTAGGGTTAATATTAGAGATAGAATTAGGATGGGGGGCAAGGTTAATGTTAGGGTTAGGGTTAAAGATTAAATTAGAGATAAAATTAGGGTTAGGGTTAGGATTAAGATTAGGATCAAGATTAGGGTTAGGGTTAGGGTTAGAGATAGAATTAGGGTTAAATTTGGGGATAAGGTTAGCATTAAGTTTAGGGTTAGGGTTAAGATTAGGATTAGTTTGAGGATTATGGTAAGGGTTGAAATTAGGGATAAGGTTAGGGTTAGGGTTAGAATTTGGGTTAAAATTAGCATTAGATTTAGGATTACAATTATGGTTAGTGTTAGGATTACACTTAGGGACAAGATTAGGGTTTAGATTATAATTAGAGATAGATTAGGGTTACATTTAAGGTTAAGCTTAGGGTTAGATATATAATGATTGTTAGGTTCAGGATTCAAATTATGGTTAGGGTTAAGGGCTAGGGTTACCTTGATTAGGAATATGGTTAGCGCTAGGGTTATATTTAAGGTTAATATTAGGATTTTTGTTAGAATTAGATATAGAACCCTAACCTTGATTAAGACCTAACCCTAACCCTAATTGTAATTGTAATTGATCCTTGACCCTAATTGAACCATAAACCTAATCCTAATTGAATATTAACTGTAACCTTAACTCTAAGCCTAACCCTAATTGTAACCCTATTTGAACTCTAATCCTAACCCTATCTCTAACCCTAATTGAATTGTAATCTAAATGCTAACTATAGATGTTGCCTAACTATATTTGAACACTAATACATCTTAAACTTAATTGAATTCTTTCCATAATTACGATTAGGGTTGGGGTTAGTGTTAGTATTAAGATTTAGGTTACAATTAGGGTTAGGGTTAGGGTTAGAATTTGGATTAAGGTTGTGATTATTGTTAGTATTAGGATTGGGGTTAGGTTTATGTTTAGAGATAGACTTAAGATTAGGGTTGGGTTTAGCATTAGGCTTAGGGTTAGTGTTAGGATTACCATTAGGGTTAGGGTTAATATTAGAGATAGATGTAGGATCAAGGGTAGGGTTAATGTTAGGGTTAGGGTTAGAGATAAAATTATGATTAGGGTTAGGATTTAGATTAGGAGTAGGATTAGGGTTAAGGTTAAGGTTAGAGATATAATTAGAGTTAAGGTTAGGATTAGGATTATGGTTAGGATTAAAACTAGGGAGAGGGTTAGGGTTAGAGATAAAATAAGGGTTAATATTAGGGTTAGGATTATGATTAAGGTTAAGATTAGGGTTAGGGTTAGGGTTAGAGAGAAATATAGTTAGGTTTATGGTTAGGATTAGAGTTAGATTTGGGGATAAGTTTAGCATTAAGTTTAGGGTTAGGATTAATATTAGGGTTAGGGTTAGGGTTAGGGTTAGGATTACGATTACGATTAGTTTGAGGATTATGGTAAGGGTTGCAATTAGGGATAGGGTTAGGGTTAGGGTTAGAATTAGGGTTAAGATTAGGGTTAGGTTTAAGATAACAATTAGGGTTAGGGTTTGGGTTACACATAAGGCTTAGTGTTAGGATTAGGGTTAGGTTTAGGGATAAGCTTAGAATTATAGTTAGATATAAAATTATTGTTAGGTTTAGGGGTAGGATTATGGTTAGGGTTAAGGTTAAGGTAAGTTTAAGGGCTAGGGTTAGGGTTAGGAATAGGGTTAGGGTTATATTTAAGGTTAATATTAGGATTTGTATTGCATTAGATATAGAACCCTAACCCTAACTATAATCATAATTGATCCTTATACCTAATTGAACCCTAACCCTAATCCTAATTGAATATTAAACCTAACCCTAATTGAACACTAATCCTAACCCTATTTCTAATCCTAATTGAATTCTAATCCTAATCCTATTTATAAGTGATGCCTAACTATATTTGAACACTAATATATCCAAAACCTAATTGAATTCTTTCCCTAATTATACCCTAACTCTAATTAAACCTTGATCAAGAACCCTAACCATAAAATTGATCTTTATTAAACCCTAACACAAAATGAACACTTATTAAACTCTAACCTTAACCCTAATTTAACACTTTCCATAATTGGACTCTAAAATATTCCTAATTAAACTCTAACCCTAATTTAACCTTAACGCTAACCCTAATACTAATTGAATTCTAACCCTAACTTTTAACATGATTTTAATCCTAACCCTATCACTAACCCTTATGCTGATTGAATCTTAACTATAACCCTAACTCTAATTGAGTCCTAACCCTAATTGATCCCCAATCCTAACCCTATAATTGAATACTAAACATAACTCTAATTATAACCCTATTTGAACCCCAATTATAACCCTAACCCCAATCTTTATCATAAAATCATAATACTAATTGAACCCTCATCTTAGCACTAATTGATGCCTAACCCTAATTGAATGTTAATTTACAAGAACCCTAATTAAATCCTAACCTTGTTTATAACCTAACCCTAATTGAACCTAGATTGAATTGTAATCCTAATTGTACTATAAACCTAATCCTAACTCTAACCTTAATTGAAATCTAATCTTAATCCTTAACTTTAATTGATGGTTAACCTATTTGAACACTAATGTAATTGCTGTCTAATAGATTGCACCCAAACACTTGAATAATTAAATTCAACAATCTGTTGAAACATGGAATGATCCTTAGGCCTGTGGGTTGCCTAATCTTGAGGATCAATCTCTAAAGAGGGTTGGTTCCCTAATGAAAACCTCTTAAAACTAACTAACTTGGTTGGAAAAGAGATAGAAAGCTTGCTTGAATTGAAATCCTAAAGCTACAAGAGGTAATTGCACCAAAATTATGTGATTCTATTCGCTATCCTAAACCTATAATCAACTGCAATAAAGTCCCAAATTTATTTCACAATTCAATTAAGATAATGAAATTCATCAATATTTCACATGTAGGTTTGAAGTTTTAATGTTTGTAAGAGGAAAACTAGGTTTTCACAGATACAAATGACTGAAATCTTTGTTAAACACAACATGCAACCTAAATTTTAACATGAAATCTTCTTGTTCTTTAAAGCATCAATGAGACAAAACAAAGGATTCAAGATAAAATCACAATGTTTAAATCAAATCATTCATATGACAATAAAACTCAAGAAAGTATTGGGAAGGAAACACTCTACTGAAAATAAACTCTATTACAATGCTCGAATAAAAAAAAAAGTTACAATGCTTCACTGATGTATCTGTAAGCAGAAAATAAAGAACTAGTTGAAAAATGACTAAGTCCTTTCACTTTAAACAAAAGCCTCTCCAAGGCATGAAGGTGAAACTGAAAGTGAAACTCAGTGTAAAAATTGATATCTCCAAAGTAATCCACGAGCAAAAGCAAAAATCCTTGAAAAGAAGGCTCAAGCTCATGCAAAAATGAGTGCATGATGATCCAAACTCAAGTTCAACTCATAACTGAACTATAGAGCAATCAAACTACACCAAAAATCCTTGAAAAAGTGGGCTAAAGCATGCAAAACTGTCTCATTTTTATCAATTCTCCCATGATGACTGTGCATGATGATAAAGCAAACTGAAAATCCATCGTTAACTCCACCCATCTACTTCATCTTGTCTTTGCATGATTTGTTTTAAATATTAAAGATAATCAAAATGATTATTTTAATATTTGTTATGCCATGATTATCTCCTCTTTTGTTTGCATGGTAAATATTAAGATAATGTAATATTATCATTAATATTTAAATCACATAGCCTGCTTTTAATCAAGAAAAGACAAAAATGATTTTAAACTTCGAAAACATTTGAAAATTCTCTCACTAAGCTAGCCCTTCATTTTCAAACGATTCCTTATGAATCATTATACTTAGCATATTTGACATCAAATGTCAATGCTTTGATCATCGACCACATTTATACCTCGTATACTTAGCATATATTTGTCGGCCTTAATGCTTTGTAATGTTTTGAATTTTAGCCACGGTAATAATTGGAGGCCAACCTTATCATTAACCTTAAACTAAAAATTCCCATCAAAATGATGTGTAAGCTCGTGGAAGAAAAAGGTAAGATTAGGTCAAAACCTAATCATTTGCATTTGTTGCTTGGACTGTTTTGAGACTTGGGTGAGACTGCGCCACTATGAGAGGATGTTAGAAGCTTGATTTCGACCATTTTTCCATTGTTCTAGTCGCCTTTCCTGTGTATAAAGGGAAAATAAAGACGTAAGCCTCCACTTCTCTATGCTTTGAAGCTTTATTCGATGATTATTTTGCTGTTTCAACGTATGGAACTTCTCAACCTCCATTTCTAATTTGATTTTTGTGTCAATACATGCTTTTCTCTATCAATTTTCTTTTTTTGTTTAGTTCAGGAGTCAAAATTTTAAAATATCCTACATTCATCTCATTCACTAATAAAACATGAGGAATCTTGTGGCTTTATACCCTATTTTTCCTGTATTTGTAGGCCGTGGGCTCACTCTCAGAGAGTTCAACCTTTCCTCTGTGATTTCCTCTTATTTTGTGGGTGGGCTTTGATGGGTTTCTCCACAGACAAATGAAATAAGCCTTAAATTTGCATTTCTTGCTTATTTTCTAATGATAAATGCTAAAAATCGAGCCCTTGTCTTATCTTGTAATATTTCATGAAATTTTAAAAGAACCCTTATGTGGGTATTCATTATTTTTGTATAGTTCTCAATGGAACCTCCTCTTTAAAAAAAAGCCATGAATACAATTTTTTTTTTGGAAATTTATATTCATTTTCCTTCATTGTTTCCATTTTATAATGTTCTAATGAATGCACAGGCTCTTTTGACTGTAAAACTCTCGCCATAGACTGGTGATTAACTTGAAATTATGAGGCATTTAATTAAACCTCAGGACTCCCCAAGTCTTCTTCATATCTTCAAAGTCTGTTAGCTTAGTAATAGTGCTCTCTCATATTCATCTCTTGAAACATGGTATGCATGGGCCCACATCAAAAGCATCCTATGAGTACAATATCACTGTCCCTAATAATTTGATTATTCTTCTTATGATGATTTTCTCTTTGCATATCTTTAAATAATGAAAAGTCGCATGGCTGTCATAATTACTTTTGTCATATTGGTCTCTCATTTATTGACGATATCACTGTCCCTGATGACCGTCGCAAATATGTAGTATGATCGTTGCCTATCATTTGATTATCTTAGGAACTCTTCATCTATTAGTTTATGGAGATGATGTACTTTGAGCTATCACTAAACTTTTGCAAGAATTTTCATCTGCTGTTCTTGCTTATAAACATATGAAGTCTAGACTATCTCTTTTTGATTATGATGCTGAAAATTCATTACTCCTCTGTTGCTTTGATCTGGCACTTGTAATATGTATGCTTGTTCGCTAAATGATGATGCTCCATTATGCCTAGTGAAATTCTATTGTACTTCATATATATCTTTCCGTTATTGCTCTGTACCTTGTGAGCATGTCAATGACTGGTAATAGCTGTGATTGTCATTTGTTATTAAATCCATGTCATGGATATTGTTAAATCTGAAACTCTCTTAGCTCTATTAGTAGCAGTTGAATGCTTATCTTTTCAGATTCATGACTTAATAAGTTGCCCCTGTAGCAACAATATGATGAATGCATTATCCTGTAGCATGGTCTTTCTTCCTTACTGCGAGCATATGAAACTTTGAAAATCATGCATAAGGCTGCCATCAAAGTCTGCAATCTCTCTTTTATCTGCAATTATTGTCCTCTTAGAGAGAGTTCACTGAGTTCTTGTCTTCAATACTTCCCTTTGCCATTGAAACTAGCTATCCTTCTAGATGACTGCTCTTTCACATATTTGACAAAGGGTAGACTTTTTCTTTCACTATCCTCTTTGCTGTGAGGTTTGCCCTAGGTTCATATCATAGTCTGAAACGCTTTCGACTGTCCTCTATGTAACAATGCTCTTTTATGATAGTGCTCTGTTTCTCAAAGTCTCTTTAGACTATGTATAAATCTTGAGTTCTTAGAAACAGTTTTAAATAATTGATACTTTGTTCTCCCTTCAATATAAAGGAACTCAATACCTTACTGAGATGCAAAAGTGAGTGCAAGGTAGAGCTGAAACAAAGATAGCAAATGAAATATGGCTGCTTTATGAATCTCTTCTTGGTTACAACAAATTTTCTTAATGATTGTAATTGATATTGATGGCTCTTCACGTGTAATTAGAGAGTGTCCTCCTGATATGCCGGGCTCAACCCTTGTGGGAGCTCGTTTTGCTCCACATATCTAATAAGATGATCAAAAACATAATAAACCTATTCCTGCACAATGAACAAATGCGTTAGAAAAATAAAAGAAGCTGGAAGCTTTCCTCTTGAGTTTTATGCCTTTGAAATTTGAAATCATTTGATGAATGCCTGATCAAATGTATACTATATTTCTGTTGGTAGCATAGGCATATGATAGGATTTGATTCGCATTGCGCTAACCACACTTCTATCAACCTCCCAGGTGCGTCGAAGATTGGAGCTAGAGTTGGAGCTAAAGCCACAACTGAAGACCTCAACTTGTCAATGATTCGTCATTCCAGGTAATGACGAATCACTTTCCACCCTATGCCTTCTTTATTCTCAGTTGTATAGTGTACTTTCTTTTCTTGTATCTATCATTTGATTGTGTAAATCAAATTTAGTTACTCCCGCGGCTTGTGCAGGACTTCAACCTTTCCAATATGAATAAAAACAACAGTCTTTTATGCAAATTTATGAGTTCTTCTATTGCAAACATTTGCATAATCAAAATTTGAAATTCAATTAATACTTTTAGCAAAAATTTTGCACCTTTCTGTGATAAATGCAATTAAGCTCCACCTATTTTGAGTTGTAGCTAAAAATAGGTAACAGTAACCTAATCCTAATTGAATTCTAACCATAATTATACCCTAACCCTAAACCTAATTGGACTTATCCCTAATTATACCCTAACCCTAGCCCTAACTATAGCCCTAACCCTAATTAGACTCTAACCATAATCTTAATTAAATTCTAACCTTAATTGAACCCTCACCCTAAGCCTAATTGAACTCTAACCCTAACTTTAAACACTAATTTAATCCTAACTCTAACATTATCCCCTCCACTAATTAAATGATAACTACAACCCTTACTCTAATTGGATCCTAACCCTAATTGATCCCCATTCCTAACCCTTTAATTGAATACTAAACCTAACTTTGATTGTAACCCTATTTGAACCCTAACTATAACACTAACCCCAAGCTTTATCTTACAAACCTCACCCTAACCCTAATTGAATGCTAATGTACATTAGCCCTAATTAAATCTTAACCCTAATTGAACCCTAACCATAAACCTAACCCTTATTAAACCCTAACCAAACATATCCATAATTGAACCCTAATACTAACCCTAATTGAATATTATCCATAATTACACTCTAACCATAATCAAAATTAAAATATAACCCTAATTTAACCCAAACCCTGATTGAACTATAACCCTAACTCTAAACACTATTTTAATCCTAACAATAATTAGATCCTAACCCTAACACTAACCTTACATTAATTGAACCCTAACTATAATTTTTAACTTAAATTTTAATTCTAATTGAATCCTAACCCTAATTAAATCTTACACCTAAACTTGATCATAGCCCTATTTGAAACCCAACTATAACCCTAACCCCAAGCTTTATAATAGAATCCTACCCCTAATTGAACCCTAACCCTAAGACTAATCCACAAAAAAATTTCAAAACAACTGCCACATACTAGCAATACTTGAATTTGTAATATTATTAGTGTAGTTGGGGTTGAGTTTGATAGTAAGATCTTTATAAGGTAGTTTAAATTGATTTTTAATTTTTTTTTTTATAATAAACATTTGTTAAATATTAAAAACAAAGTGATTGTTAATAGAAGGCTTTATAGATTGAATAGTTGATTTATGAATGCTGAAAATATAATTGATAAAATTAATGTAAGATATATAAATACTAATTGTTGTAATTATTTTGGAACATATGGTTGAAAATACTAGTATTATCATCATATAATAAGGAAAAATAATATTTTGATAAAATAATAGTAAAAAATAATTATTTACTAATAAATAGTAAAAACAAATTCTTGTTAATAATTATTTAGATATAAATATTATGTAAAAAATAAGTTAATAAGCATTAAACTTCAGAAATAAAAAGTTTATTAAAGATATTATATTTTTTGAATACTATAAAATTGGTGAATGATTAACATGATAAAAATAAATATTATTTAGATTGAATATCACAGATAATCTGAGTTATGGGATGGCGATGGCTCTGAGCGGCGACTGGTTGAGAGCTAGGGCCTGCGTGCCCTAGCTCTTCATTTTCTGCGTTCTGGCTGTGCTCAGCGGCGTCCGTGGTGGTGCAGTCTCAGGGGGGTGCGTGCTTGTGGTCAGGGGTGCGTGGGTTGGACTGGGGTTCGGCCGTTCTTTTGCTTGTGGGCAAACGTTGCTGCTGTGTTTTTTTCTGTGCTCGGTATTTCCTTGGCGGGTGTCTTCTGCGTTTGGAGATTGTGGATCTTGTGCCCGGTTTCTCTCCTTTTGGTGGGGTGTTGCTATTTGGTCCATGGAGACTCAGGGTTGTGTTTGTCCAAGATTTCCTCTGGGGATTTGGAGATGGCAGAGCCGTCTTCTTCATTGCATGTAAGTGGAAAGGATCTGCTGGGTAAACCCCAGTCGGGAGATGGGGTCTTCTCCTCAAAAGGGATGCTTCGAATAAAAAAAGTAAATGGATGTTTGGAGAGATCCAAGGATCGTCCAGTTCTGGTTATTCAACCTGAGCAAGTGTCAGAGGATGTTGAATATTGGGGCAATCATGCTCTTATTTGTAAATTTTTGGGCCTTCGTTTATCTCTTCCTGTTTTGGATTCTTGGGCACGTAGGGTTTGGAACCCTGAAGGCGATATGGAGATTATTCTGGCAGCCAATAACTATTTTTTGGTTGTCTTTTCAAGCATGTCCGACAGGAATAGGGCGTTCGAAGGAGGCCCTTATTTCTTTAACCAGGTAGGGCTTTTCATCAAACCTTGGCACATGGGATTCAACTCTGCTGAGGAGATCCCTTCGCGGGTTCCCGTGTGGGTTCGTTTGCCGAGGCTTCCTTTGGAATTCTGGAGGGAGGATATTCTTCACTCCATCTCATTGCTTCTTGGAAAACCTGTGGGATCGGCTTCCCAAACTCAAGATCGTAAGGTAATTTCTTTTGCTCGCATTTGTGTTGAAGTTGATTTAAATAATCCATTACCAGACTCTATGGAAATTCGTCTGGGATCTTCCTCTTGGATCCAACAGCTGGATTATGAAACCCTACCCTTTAGATGCCGAATTTGCCATGAATATGGACATTTACACCGCAAATGCCCTAGATTTAGACCCTCCCCCTTAGCTGCGTCTGGGCCTCCCAAGGGGGACAAGGGAAAGGCTCCAATGTCTAATGAACCTGTGGATAATGAGGGTTTTATTCCGGTTAAGTCCCATAACAAAGGAAAGGGCAGGAAGAGATCTTGGATGGATAGGCAGAATGAAGGCAACTTTAACAGGTTTGAGGTTCTTGATGATTTGAACCAGGAGGAGGGTATTCCAGTTGAGCTCTCTTCTGGGGCTAAGGGTCTGCAAGATGCTCAGGATGATGATGCAAGGAAAGAGGATCAAATTCTATCTCCAGAGGTTCATCAGAAGGATCAGAAGGCTATGGACTCTTCGGCTCATGCTCAGGATTTCGGGATTCTGCAGGAGTCACAGACTCCGAAGGACTCTGTTGCGGTGGTTCCTGATCCCCCTGCTCCTAAGGGGGCTTCAGATCCTGTGAGGGGTAATAAAGCTCCTCCTACATTAGGCTTACATCAGAAATCCTTTAAAAAGGGGCCTCTTGATAAACCGTCAAAGAGTGGAAGGAAGACTGATCAAGAGAAGGTTAAGCTTATGGGTGATACTTTGGTTGAGTCTGGGTCTGTGAAGCCCATTGATTCCCATTTCTCCCACCCCCATAAATGATTGTTTTATCTTGGAATGTAAGGGGGTTGAACAGCATCCCTAGACAAAAGGCTGTTCGCAGATTAATTGAATCTCAGTTACCGGATGTTGTCTTTATCCAGGAAACTAAGCTTACTATTGATGGGCTTGCTAATTGTGCTTCGCGTATCTGGCCTCAAGGAAATTGGCAGGGGGTAGGTGCTTTGAACAGTGCAGGGGGTGTGGCTTGCTTCTGGAACCCAAGGAAAGTTTCCCCCTTATGCTGGATGTCTAGTCGGTCTTCCATTTCTCTGATTGCTTCTAGTTTTGTCACTGGAGAAAGGTTTCTCTTATCCAATATTTATGCTCCTACGGATCTTTCAGGTAAGTTAAATCTCTGGGCTCACATTCGTTTCATCCGAGCCTTGGACCCGTTTCTCCCATGGATTATGGCTAGTGATTTTAATGCTGTTACTTGCTTAGATGAAAAACGTGGTGGGTTAGCTAGGTTAGACCCCTCTGCTAATCTTCTCAGGGATATGATTGGTTTCTTGAATCTCATTGATGTGAAGCCTTCCAATGGTGTCTTTACCTGGAATAATAGGAGATGTGGTGTGGAGGCTATCTCTGAAAGGCTTGATAGATTTCTTGTTTCCTGTTATTGGTTGAATAGTAGGTTGACGACCAGTTCTGAAATTCTTGATTGGAGGGGCTCTGATCATTGGCCCATAAAGCTTTCTGTCACTGCTTATGGTGTCACCAAAAATCCCTCCTTCAAATTCCAATTGATGTGGTTAAGAGATCCTTCTCTCCAGGAGCTTATGATGGATTGGTGGCATGAGGGGATGCCTGCTCATGGGACAGCCATGTTCACTTTTAGCAAGCGGCTTCAACATGTGAAGTTCAGACTTAAGAGATGGAATAAACAATGTTTTGGGAACCTTCAAGCTCAGAAGATGGCTGCCCAGTCCAAGTTGGATACTATCACTCGTCAGATTCGGGACCAGGGGTTGACCTCTGCCCTCAGTATGGCTGAGTCCTTAGCTCTGAAGGGTTTAGAAGAGTGGGAACTTCGAGAAGAGATCTTCTGGAAGCAAAAATCTCGTATTGATTGGCTCCAGGAGGGGGACAGGAACACTGCTTTCTTTCATAATTCTGTGAAGGCTCGAAGACAAGGAAATTCTATCTCCTCCCTTGTTTCGCAGGATGGGGCTCAACTCTCGTCCTATGCTGATATTTCCAGGGAGGCAGTCAATTATTTTTCAAATCTCTTTTCTAGGGAGAATCTTGCTGCCCGGGCTGAGGAGCAGGCCATCATGGATTGTATTCCCCGCCTGGTCTCTTCTGAGATGAATGGGACTCTCTTATGTCCTATCTTGTTACCTGAGTTGGAGAAAGTGGTTTTTAATATGAAAAAAGGTAAGGCGCCTGGTCCAGATGGGTTTCCAATTGAGTTTTTTCAAGAATTCTGGGAAATTATAAAGTTTGATCTCCTTGAGGTGGTTCAGGAATCTCTTAGGAACAAACAGATGCTCAAGTCTATGAATTCTACCTTCTTGGCCCTCATACCTAAGTTGGAAGGAGCTAACCAGTTAGCTCAATTCAGGCCTATTGCGTTATGCAACGTTGTTTACAAGATCATCACCAAATTGATTGCGGAGAGACTCAAACCACTCCTTGGTTCTTTGATCTCGGCTGAGCAGGGTGGTTTTGTTGAAGGGAGACAAATTTTGGATGGGGTTGTTATAGCCATGGAAGTTGTTCATTCTATGGCTAACTCTAAGGAGAAGGCTATGTTTATTAAACTTAACATGTCTAAAGCTTATGATCGGGTGAGCTGGGAATTCTTACAGAAAACTCTCTTGGCTTTTGGCTTTGCTGAGGAATGGGTGAACTGGGTTCTTAGTTGTGTGACCTCTACCTCTTTCTCTGTTCTCATTAATGGGGAACCTTCAGATTTGTTTAGTGCCTCTCGGGGTCTCCGGCAAGGGGATCCTTTATCCCCTTACTTATTCATTATCATGGCTGAGGGTCTTGGTAGATTTATTAAATCTCAGGTGAGACAGGGTCTTATCCATGGTTGGCGCTGGGACAACCTTCTCCCTTCCTTCTCTCATCTTCAGTTTGTGGATGATACTGGGCTAATGGGCTTGGCTAGAATTAGCGAGGCGGTGAACTTCAGGAGAGCCTTAGACATCTATCTGAAGGCTTCTGGTCAGCATATTAATGATGATAAATCTTCCATTTACTTCTTTAATACTCCTCAGCTTATTCAGAACAGGATTGCTAGGATCCTTAGATTTCAGATCGGATCTCTTCCCCTGATGTACCTTGGGATCCCTTTGGCTTTGGGAGGACAGCGGAGAGATTATTGGCAGGGCATTTTGGATAAATTTCGAAGTAGAGTTAGCCATTGGACTCACCGATGGCTCTCTTCTGCTGGGAGAGTGATTCTTCTTAAGACTGTGGTGCAGTCTCTCCCCATTTATAGGTGTTGTGTGCAAGTTCCCCCGTCCACTTTTGTGCGGGAATTTGATGCTTTGTCTCGACAATTTCTATGGTCTGGCAACCTTCTCTCCTCGAAGTGGAGCTTGGTCAAGTGGGAGTCTGTGTGCAGGCCAAAGCATGCTGGGGGCCTTGGTCTTAGGTCTATGGCTCTGGTTGTCACTGCCTTGGCGGCCAAGCTGTACTGGAGGTGGTGTAACAATCTTGATCAGGATTGGGCTAAGATTCTAGCCCACAAGTATTTTCCTAATGCTGATTGCTTCGATGTGCCGCGTCTTCCTTTGTTGGGTAAAGGTTCTTGTATTTGGGACACCCTTAAGAAGGGGGCCCAGCTGATTAAGGAAGGCCTCTTTTGGATCTGTAATAGAGGCTCTGATGTTTTATTTTGGCAGGACTCTTGGGATGGCCACCCTCCCATTCTCTCTAGTTTTCCTCAGCTTCTGCCTCTTTTCCATATTTTTTCTGAGGCCGGTTGGATTAAGGTGGAGCATTTTAAAACTGTCAAGCGTATTGGGCAGGCGGTGGTGGCTTGCTGGAAGGACCCACAGGAGTGGCCCATGGGTGGATCGGATGAGGATCGTGTTGTTCTTTCTAGAGTTTTGGAGGCTCGGCTTTGCAGCTCCCTTAATGGGAGGGATGTTCTGGCTTGGAACCCTAGTCCAAAAGGTAAATTTACTGTTGCCCAAGGCTATGCTATGTTGGACAGGAACTTATATGGTCCTGCTGAAGTGCACTGGTGGAAGAAGGTTTGGGACAACTTCTCTTGGCCCAAATGCAATTTTTTCTTATGGTTGGTTGCCCAGGGGAAGTGCCTCACTTGGGAGAATATTCGCAAACGTGGCTTTCAGGGACCCTCTATTTGCCTTCTTTGTTCTCATAGTGAGGAGTGCACCTCCCACTTGTTTTTTCTCTGCCCTTACTCTAGGGAGTTATGGCACAGATGGTGGGAGGCTTGGCATCATGGGTGTATTCATGCTACATCCTTGATTGACTTCTGGGAAAGTTTGGGCAGACCACCAACAAAGACTCCTTTCCTTCAGGTGGCCTGGTCTATTGGGCCTATTTTCATTCTTTGGAACCTTTGGTTGGAGAGGAACCGTAGAGTTTTTTGTGGCTCCAATCTGGGAATTCTTCAATTGTGGCAAAAGATAATTAGCAGGCTTCAGGAGTCCATTTCGGCTAAGTGTGACAGGTCTGAAAATCTTGATCCTGGTGATCTTGATATTGTGCGGAACTTGAGCTTGGGGGATAGTAATCGGGGTTGTTTTGCTGGCAGAAGGCCCCGTCAGGTTCGACAACGAGTTTGTCGTGATGGGAAGTGGATGCCTCCCCCGGTGGGGGTCCTAAAGATTAATACTGATGGTTCTTCTCGTGGGAACCCTGGTCATGCTGGTGTGGGGGGTATTGGTAGAGGTAATGATGGTGGTGTGGTTTTTGTCTTCTCTAGTTACAAAGGGCATCAGTCTAATAATCTGATGGAGGCCCTGGCTATTAAGATTGCTATTGAGCGTGGTTGCTCTTTAGGATGGAGGAGGATCATCTGTGAGTCGGATTCTCAGATTGTTGTGGATTTGCTGAACAATCAAAGGTGGGATGATGTTAGTTGGCAATTGGCTTCTGTGGGCAGACAGATTTTGAGTCTTGGCAGCTCCTTGGATTCTGTCTCCTTTTGTCATATCCCTAGAGAGTGGAACAAAGTTGCCGATTGTCTGGCGAAGTGGGCCTCTGAGAATGTGGATGGCTGGGATATCAGTGGAAAGGATGAGTTTTCTCCTAATTATCTTGAGACCCTTGAGAGGTTATTAGTGGAGGACATGAATAGGTAGTGTTGTTGCTGGTTGGTTTGGTGGTGGTCTGTTCTGGTGGGCCTTTGGCCTTTGCTTTGTACTTTGATTCTGATTGAATAAAATTTTTACCCCTTTTTATAAAAAAAAAAAAATAAATATTATTTAATTGCACATATCATATTTGTAAAGTATGACTTGTCTATGGCTACTTTGAATGACTACTTTTCTTCTTTAATTTTTTAAGTTTGCAATAAGATCTCAAATATTTCAATCCATAGAATTGTAGAAAAGTAAATTTTTAAGATTATTTTGATTAAAAAAACTTACATCTAGAATTTTGAAAAATAAAACATATATATTGCAAAAAATTAGGTCACTCTCATAATCCCCAAAAATCTGCACTAAACTTGTTTAGTCAATTATATTGACCAAAAATATTAAATTTATATGAATAATGTATATCTAAATACTATTCATTTTATCTATATATAAATTTTTTATTTTTATTTTAAGATTAATTCAAAAATTATTTTTTGTTTTTGTTTTTACTTGATTTATAAATATAACCATTTTTTTTGGGTCGGTAATAGAGTTAATTTATTAATAAAAACTAGATTACATAGCTTATTTCATTACATCATCTTTTTAAGGACCCCTTTAACACACTTCTAAACTCCACAAATACATCCCATAGTCCAGCCTCTTAACCATTTTACAAACAACTCCAATAGATACACAATTCATCATAAACAAAAGTTCAACAAACATCCTTACATAAACAAACCTAAAACCATCAATTCCTAATAGAAACCTATTGACAGGTCATAGGGCTAAAGATCTACTTGATCGGTCCTTCATCTGAGACCAAAGAACCATTGCAAAAGATTTCTTCTCTACCTTCTTTGCTTTCTTCCCCTTTACTGTGTGCCAGCCATCTTCCACCCTTTCAGCCTCTTTCTGCCATTCCAATGATTTATCCTGGGGACTCTGTAAAGCTTTAATTAGAATGCCATTTTCTTGTTGATGTTGTCCATCAGCTTTTTGTTTCCCTCTCTTTCTCTTCAAATCTCACCCCTCCTTTCTTCTCCCTACATTCTGGTGTTGCCGCCCAATTTTTGGACTCTTTTTCACCTCCATTCAAATTCGTATTAACACTGTTCACACACAAACTCCCTTCCTGAGTCTGGATCTCATTAGGCTATTACTGCTCCTCCCTTGTAGCCTTTCTCACCATAGCCTCCCCTTCCTGTCCCAAGGTCTTAGGCACTTGACCCTCCTCATCCTTGTCTCTTCTTTGTAGGCTCACTTGCTTCTCCTTCTCTTTCTCCACTGTGTAATACTTAGGAGCGACATCTTTCCACCATGAGGCATATTTTTTTGTTCTATTTTTAGCACATTGAGCAGCCAAGTGCCCAATTTTATAACACACTTTGCACCTAAAGGGTACCCCTTCATAATCCAAGGGTTGCACCCAACATCCTTTCAAAGTTTTTAGTTGTATCTCTTCCAGAAGCTCCCTAGACATATCCATTTCCACCAAGATCCGGGCAAAGGTCGAATGCAAAAGGTTTGAGGACCCCTCAATCCCCCATTAGAAAGCTTCATAAAGCATTCCCAATAGCCTCCAGGAAGGAATCAAACCAAAAATGTAGGGAAAGGTTGGGAAGTCTCACCTAGATAGGAACCTTTTCAAACACTTCAGTAGCTGGGTTGAAAGTCGAGTGCCATGGCTTTAACAACAATGTATACTTTTCTTCCTATCCTAGTGATAATCACACAAAATCTTATTTTTGTCTTGCTCTTTTTCAAAAACAATGAAAAAACCTTTAGCCATTGGATAGATTTGAACATACCCTTCCAAAACTTGCTTACAACGGTTAGAAATCCATTGGTGAAGATCAGACAGACTTGGCTGAAATCCCTTGAATCTTCCAATCAATCCCAATCCAAAAGAAAACTTTCTCATTAAAACTCACTTCTTGATCTAGCTATTCATCCAACTCCACAGTGATTGTTTTGGGAGAGGGAGGAAAAGTAGAATCCCATCCTCCCTTGCCTGTCATACCTTTGGATGTTTGCTTTGCAGCCTGGGAGGGTCCTATTTATTTCCCCCCAAGCACTGGCTCCTTGAACCCCTTACCGTTTTCCCTGCCCCTCACATTAGATGTGTCAGGATTTCCTTTCCTTTGATCTCGCTACGCAAACCTGACACCACCCTCCACACCAAATCCATCTCCATTAGGGTTTAAAGTCTTCCCAATGGTCTCTATTCAGTTGCTTTTGTTAGTACTCTCCTTAGCACCTCCTCCATTAAGCCGAAAACCACAAGATTTACCTGGATAAATCTTCGCCAAGCTCAAACCAGAGGAAACCCCAACCTCAAGAGATAGACACAAATGACCGTTAGCTTCCATCGCTATTCAAAAACAACTTAATATAAGAACCATTTTATTATTAAATAATATCACTAATATTTATTTATTTATAAATATATATTATATAATAAAAATTATAAATAATATCATTCCCATATATATAATAATATTAATATTATCTATATATAATATATAAGCAATGTATAAATATATGTTAAGAATCATTTTATTTTATTCACATTGTTTTAAAGATAATTGGATATTATATCTATGAGAATTGTATTTATATATCATATAAACAACATAAAGTTGAGGATCCCTCTCAAGATATTGAGTCATTTCAATGTGTTAAATCTTCTCTTCTGCTACCCTCGTGGATCTCATGGGAGCTTCTTATGTGATTGGTGCAACTCTGGTGAATCTTGCTTTTGTTGCTCCTTTGGCTCCCATTGATGTATCGCACCTACCTTATCTAATTACTCAATCTACTAGTTTATCGACTTTGGCTCAACTTCAATATGCTCCTATAATAATTGTTTGACATTTCGATACTTGGCTCAACATTCCTCTATTTGTCATGTGCTCTATGGAGAACCCCCACCTCCTAGAAGATCATATTTCTTAGATAATTATTCAACGTAAAAAAAGTCTTGTCAAATCTCTCTCAATTTCATATGGTTAGGTCTAACATTATTTAAGCTAGACCTTTAAGTACATTTTTGTGTTGGTTTGTACTTGGTAGCTTGATTGCAATTGTATTTTACTCCATAGGGTCATATTTATTTCCGCCTATGGACTTGTTTTGTAAGAGTTGGGATCCTTGTTTTTTCCATTTGATCTACTAAAAAGATTATATAAATATATTGAATTAAAATAGATATAAAAATAATATTAATTACATAAATTATATAAATAATTTATAAATGGATATTTATTTAATTTTATTTGTAAAGAGGAAAACACTTTTGACTCATAGCTATGAATCAAGAGGTTACAAACAAGGACCTCATCCTCAATATAAACATTCAATAATAATACCCAATGTAGTTTGAATCTTGATGGCAAGAACAAGACCACAACTTAACCACCACGCTATGCCACTATTGACTATTTTATTTACATTATTTTGAAAATATTTTTTTCATATCTAAAAATAATATCTCATCTTAAATTTGATAACCATTTATGCATCAAAATATCAATAATTAATAACATAATATTTTCTAGATAAGTAACACCATCAACACTATCCATTTTTCAAATTTGAAGTAAAAGAAAGATTTTTTTTTAACAAGCACAAAATTAATAAAAAACCTTTAAGATTGTTTGCTAGTTGAAAAGATTTTGAATTATAATTGATTAAAAGTATAGATTATAAATAATTAAATAATTAACCAAATTAAAAATATAAACAAAATATAATTTATATATAGATGTATAAACACTATATACTAATTAAAAAAAAAAAATTAACTAAAAATGTCTGATGCCTGTCACTTGTGCTTGTGTGACGTTTGTCACCTTTGGTTTTGCCTGTCGCCCCTAAAAAGTATGCCGCTCCTGGAACATTTGTGGCTAGTGGTTCAAGTGTGGTATGGCTCGCTGGTGGTGATTTGCGTGCCCTAACAAAGGTGGACTTTCCACCTCTCACATCTAACTTGCCTTTGACGTCACCCTCTGCAATATGTGACGTGTTCTCAAGCAAGGGTTCCTAATGACTATGTCATTGCTCATGCCTCCTCTGTTCTGCCAGATGTGGGGATAAATTATGCAACTGCTGTACAGTTTGCTGGTGTTTTGCACAATTAGGCTAGGCATGTTTGTCCCTCCCTATGAGGTAAATTCCAACCCACTCCATGTTCTCTATCCTCCCCTATTGTCATTTGTGGATTAAAGTGGGGGATAATGACCATTTTAAACATTGTTCCCTCATATGTGTTGGGATGTGAAGCCCAATGGTCACATGACTGTTCATATTCTCCCAACTTTGTATAAATATGTGGCAGATCATGTATTGTATTGTTGGTTGGTGATTGATAATAAAGTGATTCCTTGCTTGAGAGTGGATGTAGGCAATTGCCAAACCACTATAAATTGTGTCTCATGTCTTGTTCTTTATTTTCTGTTTTATTTCGTCTCTCTGCTTGTTTAATATTTACAATTGGTATCAGAGCTATGGAGAAGTATTGAGTTTTTTGGTTATAACCAAGGAGTAGAAATGGAAGTAGAAGAAGGTGAAATTTGGGAAATGGATAATGGTTTCTTGTTTTGCACCTCTTCATGCTTCCGATATATTTTAATGGGTATAACTAATTTTGTACTTTCGGATGATGAGGCTAATTTTGTCATTGAAGAATTTCTTGGCAGTTTGGATTCGACTAAAGAAGAGGGTTTGAAGCAATTGTTGGTTGAAGGAGATTGTGGAGTTTTCCTTCCAAGATGAAGAGGATGCCTCCTGAGGAGAGGAGGATGCAATTTGGTACCAAGTGAGTGAAGATGACCCTAAAGAAGAGGCTGAGAATTGGGAGGAACATCTAAACAAAGAAATTGTATTTCTAAAGGAGGAGATCTTAATGTTGAGAGAGCAAATATACTGTATGGAGAAGGAAAAAGAGAAATTTACAAAAGAGTTTTCTGGAAAGAAAAGAAATGAAGAATTAAAGAAGGAATTGGTTGAGTTGGACATATTCATTACCAATTGGGCATTGATAAGGAAAATTGTGAAGCCAAAGAGGCTAAGAGTGCAACAATGGCCGATTTGGAGGACTCTGAGAAGAAAGCCCTGTAGGTTGGCAGTGGCGAGAAAGGTCCAAACAGAAGAGGAGTTGTTGGCAATAGGCATGACAAGGGCTCTTTTGGTGTTGAGGAGGATGGAGAAGGCGACAAGGCCAAAGGTTTGGTGGAGAAGCTTGACAACGTCAACATTGTGGAAGGTAGGTGGTTTCCAACCTATGATGTTTCGGTTGCCCACTCAGACGGGTATGTGGAGATCCAAAACTGGTCTAAGGAAAGAATGGAGATGTTGTCGACAGTTGTGAAGGTGGAGGATATGCCAAAAGACAACTTGGAGAAGGTAGACACTTTTATTCCTAAGTTTGCAAAATTCACTCAAAGCTTTGACAATGATAATTTAGTGCAACTTGCTATGGACAAGGGAAATGTTGATGACGAGGAAGAATACCAAAAGTTCCTGGCTGCCATTGCAGGGAAGTCTAAAATGGAGTGGAATTATTCAGAAGTTGATGAATTTGGTGTTGCTACCACTCAAGCTTCTGCGCAAGATAATTTTTTAAAGAATCTAGAGATCAAGGAGGATGAATTCGATGATGGGAATGGCGAAATTGTTGTGCTGAAACCACCCAATGAAGCAGAGGAATTGCAGAGAGTGGAGAAGTTGTGGCTAGGCACAAGTGGGCATACATTGCTAGCAAAAGTGGTAGATGCAAAGACGATTTTGCAGAAGGGAAGGTCAGAGGGGCCGTAGGGCTATCAAATGTGTCTCTGAATACCTTGTCAGAGATGACACCGTCATCATTATATTCACTGCCAACGGTGATCTTTTCCTTGTAAGAGGTGGAATACGTAGTGTGCAGGACTTTGAATTGTTAACAATGTCATTTGGAGAGAGTGAGGCTAATGTGGGAAACTTTTGATAAAACCAGAGGGTCAGCTCCTTATGTCCTATTTTTTGATGCGCTTGATTCTATTACTATGCAACGCGGAAGTAGTGTTGGGGATGTTGGTGGTGCTACAATCTGCCGTGCGTGTGTTGAAGCAATCCACTCGATCCATGCTACCATTCGAGCCTCAAGACTCATCGTTGAGAACATCTTTATAGAGTCCTACAACATCTTGAGATCGATGTGACAAGGCTTTCAGAGGAGTGGCTCTTCTACGCGGTGGATTATCACCCCCACCTTATTGGTGCAGAACTCGCAGTCTACAAGGAGATCAAGCGAGAGATCTTCGACGCATCCATAGAGGAGTGTTTTAGACTCGGGCAAGGCATTTGAGTAGATGGGATATAAACCAACTACACTTGTTTTTGATATGTCTGAGGATTCTTTTGTGGATGACAAAGGAGTGTTTTATGAACTAGTAGAAAGTAATGTTTTGATGGGCAAGTTTGTGCCCAAGAAATTAGAAAGAGATGTTAACTCTAATTTGACATGGAGAAGGTTAATTCGAAGTGTCCATGAACAAAGTCTGGCAAAACTAAAATCTTCGATGAGCCTAGTTGTAGTGTGAGTTTGAAGTGGAAATGCAAGGGATGATAGTGCATGGTTGTGCTGGTTGGACTTCATGGGGGAGATTGTTGGGATATGAAGCCCAATGATCACATGACCATTCATATTCTCTCAACTTTGTATAAATATGTGGCACGTCATGTATTGTATTGTTGGTT
This sequence comes from Sequoia sempervirens, assembly GCA_007258455.2. Classification (NCBI taxonomy): domain Eukaryota; kingdom Viridiplantae; phylum Streptophyta; class Pinopsida; order Cupressales; family Cupressaceae; genus Sequoia; species Sequoia sempervirens. The sequence continues at coordinate 854,819,956 of VDFB02281492.1, read as the reverse complement.
GGTGATTGATAATAAAGTGATTCCCTACTTGAGAGTGGATGTAGTTAATTGCCGAACCACTAAAAATTGTGTCTTGTTCTTTATTTTCTATTTTATTTCATTTCTTTGCTTGTTTAATATTTACAATATGTAGATTCAATCATTTTTGGATTTCCCTTCCAAAACTAAATCATCAGGCTTTGGATTTGTGGAGGCCCCTTACTGAGGACATGATTGAACTTTAGCCCTATGCTAAGACATTTTTGATAATGTCCTACTAATCGAAAGATGATCTATTTTGGATGTTGAAGCATGGGGTTTGGTTGTGGGGACATCACTCCCTCTCACCCAAACAATGGTTTCCTTCCTTCAACCCCTTAATTGAATCCTTAAGTATTATGCTTATTTGCATTACACTACCCAATCTCCCTCTCTAATTTTGGGAAGTTTCTATTTTTTAATCTATTGACAATTCTCTTGGTTGTTTTCTACAAGAAGATACTTCATCGACAAAATTTTTCCATACTACTTTTTCCCACATTCTTGTGGATATTAAAACTTCTAAGGATCACCTAAGAGGATAGGCTGTGGATTCAAACACTCAACTATGAGGGTCTTCCCTTTCATTGTAGGAGATGCTTCATTAATGGACATCTTGCTTTGGATGCCCAAACTCTCACTACAAGAGGGGTGAGACAACTTGGTGGATGAATGCTCTCGATGAGCATTTGACAATTGGTGATCTTGATTATGAGGATGATGGATGAGTCAATTGAGGAACTTGCTCCTAGGGCTATTGAGGCTTCAAAGATTTATCTTATTAGGTCACCTTCTCAAGGCACAATTTTGGTTGCTCCACCTTTGGACCCTTTAGTGTTGAGTGTTGAGGCTATAAATCATGCTATGTTGAAAGCTTCAATGTTACCTTTTGAACCTCTTTCAACTCTTGTGATGGCACTATGCAAATCATTTGTTGAGGCTAGCCCTCTTTCCCTTCATTTGGAGCCTATGGAAGATTATGGTTTGTAAAAGACTATTCACAAAGAGAAGAGAGACCTTTCTAAACATGCTTGTGTCTCCCACACCTAATTGAAGGCATCTAAATTGCTAGAAAGGGACCAAGGGATGTGTGGTTTCCTAGTTTCATAAGTGTAAAAGGTTTCAAATCCTATCAAAATCTAGTCACTGTTGGAAAGCAGCTTGATTGCAATTTTGTGTTTGTCTATCTTCTTGCTCAACAATGGTTCAATGATGTTTGTTGTTTCTAGGCAATTTAAACTTATTTTGCCTTGCTTTAGGACAATTTTCGTAAAAGGTTGAAACCCTCATTCTCTTGTATATCTAATAAAAACTAACAATAAATAGAACCAAAAAAATAAAAACTAAAAACTAAAACAAAAATCTATTTCATAATTAAAATTTATCAACAATTTTTTTGTTTGTTTTTATTAAATTATAGACTAAAAATTGATATCTTTAAAAAAAAATAATAAAAAATTTAAAACTACTTCAAAAGTAAAATTAAAAGTAAGTAAACAATGTAAATACAATAAAACATATTTGTCCATATATGTACTAAATGAAATGCTTCCAAAGTAAAATACAATATTTTTTAATAAATAAAATAGCTCCAAATTAATGTCAATATTTTTTAAATACATATATTTAAGATATCTATATTAATTTTACTTTCAAATCGTTTTATTTAATTAAAATTTATTTTATTGACAGAAGATTATATACATGTAGAGGTTTGGGTTATTTTGTTTAAATAAAAATTACTCTACTCGTTCAGATTTACTATATAGAGGTTTATATATATTTTTAGTTGTACTAATTTTATAATTTTATAGGTTACCACTCACAACATTAGGCACTTTTATACCACTCTATGTAATTATAAACAATCTAAACTACATGTGGAAAAGATTACTAGTTTTTGCAATCTCAGTCTATGAAGATTACTCGATGGAAGGCAATTTCCTTTTAATGTGTAAGATGTCTTTTTGACAAGCAACTTATAGCATGTCTGGTGTGAGTTAAAAAATGACGAAACAACACGTATTGCGATGCTTGGCTTAAAATCTGTCAATGCAGAAAGTGAAGGTGTTAACAGCTTAACTACATTGTCATCACTCATGAAGAGAAGAAAAATGAAACAAACTAGCAGATTCATATCACAAGATGCGAATACTCATATTTCTTTTAAATTCGGTCACTTCCAACCAGCCCTACTACGTCTTTTTCCCTTTTTTCCTCGGTGGTGAGGTAGTTTTATTTATTTTCACAAATTTGAATTGTATAGACGCTTTAAATAATTATAATGTCCAATTTATGTACAATACAAAATATCCCCAATTATAGACCTTATTATTCACAATTTACTGCAATTTTCTGTCTCATGCAAGGGCCATATCATGATCGAGATGATTCAGATTTGATAGATTCTCTTTTAGCTGCCGCTTAAAATAGTACCTGAAAATATGACAAACAAGATATATCGAGGAAAATTAGTTATTCTTATTCATTCAACGGACCAGCTTAAGATATTCGTTTTGTTAAAAAACAAAAGAAACATAATGTTGGGTAAAATTAAGTACTTACATAATTTTGCAACATGTCACTGCCTCAAGCTAGCAATGGTGCTAATTTTGAGCTTGTAATTTGTAGTAAAAGAAAAATAATGTTATGGCAAAATAGAATACTTACACGTATATTTTTACACCATATATGGCTGAATATTTGTGGAGAAGACGTTCTACAGCATACCATTCAGTACGCTTGTCTGTAGAACGAAATCCAATTCTTGGCATATGAATAGATGCTGTCATCAACACATTCATCTCATCAAAACAAGGTAGAACGCAATAATACCAAATTTTGAAAAAGAAGCCTATCTGTTACTTTGTCTAGATTTTACATATGAATCAGTCTTAAAGCATTGTTCAAACAAAGAATCAAAATACAGAGACTTTAGCTAATGAAAAACTGATTTTTAAGGTGCTCCCTACAGCAATATTTCTTGCTATTGAATACTGAAATTCATACAATCCTAAAAAGTGATGAGCAAAGCAATGCATGAGACCTAACAGCAGAGCAATAAAGGTAGGCAGGTAGAATTTTTTTGGGTCACTGCCATGGTGATTGTTTTTTGTTTATCTTATTTACTGCTCAAATTTGTATTTCTTCAGGTTTTTGCAATAATCCCAAGCCTTGGTGAATCCATCTAGCTCCAAGGCACCCTTAAAGTAATTGGAATTCAGAATTGTCTAACACAGTACTGGCTACACGATGTAATTTTGATAGTTTTGGTGATTTTATAATATTCAGGTAGATATAAAATCTTTAAAGTTGGATTTAGAACTATAACAATTAACAATCTCTGTATAGAGTGTCATAGTCAACCGCTTTCAACAAAAAAGGACACCATTAATTTAAACTAAAAATAAAACTCCCCTTATGAGGCTTTGTCATTGTATTATTTCTAAACAGAACTATAGATACATTAAAAACATGATACATATCTCTAATAATGCAATTTTGTTTGATTTAGGACACGAGCCAAGCCTCTATCGTTGTAGCTTTATTATTTATTTTTGTCTCATATCTAGAATAGCTACTTCAACCTTCTCAGCAAAGGATATGTTCTGAAAGAGTGAAAATGTTAGGGGCAGGATGTTGATTTGAAAAAGATGTGCTTCAGGTCAAATGTGAGACAAGAACAATATTTACAATAAGGGATGACAAATATTAAAAAGCCACATATGACTTGCAATCCTGCCAAGGAATACCATATAACAATTCCATGGAGCAATATGTCAAAAGTTACTGAACTTTGCCATTTTCTTGTATGCCAAAAGTTATTCATGTACCAAGAATTGTTGAATTTGATATTTGGGGGTTTTGAATTTTGAAACTAGAAAACTAGATTGCACATATGATCTAGTACAAGAGATCAAAAAGTGATCTAGTCCAAAAGGTAAAAGTCCTAAGAACTGGGTCACTGCTGGTTTGAACTAGAGGATTTTGCATGATAAAGTACTGGATTCAAGATTAGGGACAGTGCGTATGTCAAAATTGACAAATTATGTGCTAAGACCATGCATTTATGCCATCCAAGCAATGTGGTGTAAAGCAAGAGAGGAAAAATGCAACGTATGCACTTTGCACTTGCTTACATTTTGCACTTGCTTGCTATTACCCTACACACACCCTGATGTGTACTTTCACATGGAATAACCCTACTCCCTAAGTATCTTGGATTTATGCTCTGTTCGATTTAGAGAACAGTATGGAAGTTGAAATCATTTGTGTCATGACTTTGCAAGTTTTATGCCATTGCGCAAGTGGCTTGAATAATGACATTAAATTAAATGAATCTCATAAATGAAAAGTGGTGTAAAGCAAGAGAGGAAACATGCAAGGTATGCAGTTTTCTCCTCAATAAACACACATATATGCACATGTGTGGATGCACACGCGCCACACACTGTAAGAGACTTGGTGTCTCTCAACCCCAATTTATGCAGAATAGTGAAGTTTTGCTGAGTTTGAGGGTTTGTGGTTCGTTTCAATGATTTTTGTATATAATGTTTTTGCTGGGTTTTAAATCAAAATGATGCCAGATAATGAAAAAACAATCAAATACACTAATATCTATGCACAATTGACACCCATGAGCTGCAAATGCCTTCTGTTTATCAATTAAATGATTACAATGTAAAAAGGCACACATGCATACAAAAAGGCAGTTGATTAATGAATTAAAGAACCTGGTTTTTATTTGCAGCAATGGAGAAACCAGATGAAGATTTTCGATTTGCACAGGAATCTCTTTTCTCCTTCCAAAGATTGACGCCAAATGCCTCCAGAGGGAAATGCGACCCAAATGGAACAGAAAATCACCAAAAAGGCAAGGCGAATTTGCCTTCAACTCACACGCCTACAGCTGGAAATGTACGGCCTTCTTACAGAAAAAGTACGGCCAAAGAATAGAAGAGACGCTGATAGAAAATGAAGGCAAATGCTAACACCAATCTGCAAATTATTCTTTCTCTGAAACCCCTTTTGAATCCTCTCATTGAAGCACAAGTTTGACCTATGTAATGAAGCCAACCATTAGCATACTTTAGCTGATCTTTCACAACTTCAGAATGCTGGTCTATGAAGAGTTGATGTTCTCCACAGCTTGTAGATTGCTGAAACTTGACAGAAACCCTTGGTTTCTCACAAATCCCAAAGCTCTCACAAAAAAAGACAAAAGTTGAATAATCATTTTCATGAGTTCGAATTTGTCTTGAGAGACTTTATAAAACCTCAAGAAGCTCGACCCCTCTCCAAAAAAGCACATTAATGATAATTAAATGATATTTATTTCACCTTCGAAACTTAGGAGAATATAATCATTAAATGGAGTATTTGTCCTTTTGAGTATTAAATACTCATTAAATAATAATAATCCCCCTTTATTATAAAGTCTTTTAATACTTTACAATATTGCATTTAAATATTAATATTTCATTATTTGACTTTATGATATAAAGTCACAATAATAAATATTTAATTATCATTAAATACTCAAATATTCTCTGTTTGCTCATCCAACTGCCAAACTGGGTCAAGTCTGAGAAGACCAACTGAACCAGGCACCTTGCCAAAAATAGTAAACCTTGACAACCCGACTTCCTATAAATAGTAAGTGTCTAAATACCACTCTACGAGCATCTGCAAAGGCCCAAACTTGAATCAGAAAGTGAAGTGCTGTCTCTAACCACCGGGTAACTGCCATAAACGACCCTCTACCCATACCTGTCAGCCTACGAGGATCAAAATAATAGGCTCACTCCTCAACAAACAATGTCAGCTAAAAAGGGTACATTACACACACACCTTAATGTGTACTTTCACATGGAATAACTTCCATTCCCTAATTCTGTCTTGGATTTATGCTTTGTTGATTTCTTTTTAAAAAGCATTTTGAAATTTGAAATCAATTGTGTTATAACTTTGCAAGTTTTGTGCCATAGCAAAAGTGACTTGGCTAATGGCATGAAATTTGACTAAACCTTATAAATCTGAAGAGCAATGACAAAAATATATTTTCTAGAAAGTATCAAACATGGGGGTAATTACTAAGGTTGAAGCACAAAATTTAACTATAAAAAAAAAGGAACTAAAGTCTAGGTTGTGTTGGTGTAAAAACTAACACCTCTGGAGTGTAGGTTTGTACGGACAGCTATGCACACTGCGTAATGAGTGCTCTTCAAATTAGGAGAGGAAGCTCCCTCGTAGTGCTGGAATGCGTGGAAAAGAAAAGTAATCTAAGTTCTATCTTTTTGTTCTCAGCTGGAAGAGGCACAAGGTTAAGAAAACCATGAACGTTGCAGCTAAGGATTTTCTGGTTTCGCAGATCATTAACTACAACTAAGCTAACTTCTTTAAATCTATCCAGTTTCCTCAAGAAAACAGAGCATGAGGAAATGGAGCAGGGATGATTATCTGACAATAAGCCGAGTACAGACTCACAACGTGAAGGCAAGGTGGCACAACTATCTGCTTGTCTGAATAGGCTTATTGGAAACAACAATATACGATAAACTAAGTATAGATTCTCAGCTTGAAGGCAAGGTGGCACATCTATCGGCTCAATCTGAATAAGTTTATTATTCACACACATCATACGATAACCAAGAACAGATTCTCAACTTGAAGGCAAGGTGGCACATCTATCAGCTCAATCTGAACGAGTTTATTGAACACATAACATGAAGGATAGCCAACTAGGATAATAAATTGCATTGGCGAGACACGCATACAATCTACGATCAACTAGCCACTATATCTAACTAAGGCAAGCATTCACCATCATAATTGCATGAAACCCTATGTGGCATAACAATTCATCACAATAGTAAATACTCATGAACAAATACAGAACGAGCAATATTGAGGGCAAGGTAGGCACAACATATTTCTCTCTCGTGCAAAAGTTCTTGAACAGATACAAAATAGCAATACTACAGGCAAGATAGGCACAACATGTATGCTATCACGCAAAAGTTATGTACAAATGAGCAAAAGCTCTAATTTATAGACATCAAAAGGTGTAGGGAACCCTAAAATCACCTTGAGTCAACTACAATCTTGCAATGCATGCAATATTTATTACTAAACCCTAATAAAGCAAACTATACAGTTAACTGGAAAACTACCATCAATTTGACCGGTACATCGAACCTAAATGGACAATGTGCAAGCATGCACATCCTTATTTAAAGCAGAGTTAACTGGTCACTACCCTCAGTTAACTGGAAACCCTAACCCTAACTCCTTTGAAGATAATCCCAAGGAAGAGATAAGCATGTATGAAATCAGCGAGTGAACTCAAGACTGAAAGTCGAGTTAACTGTTGCTCTTGATTCAATCCTTGAAATTAACTGCAGGTTCCAACTAGCAGATCACTCCATATCATCTCGGTCTAATACTTCGACCAATAACTCATCAATCTCTGTCTTCTGGCACATTGATGCTGTCCAAAACAATGATCTATTTCTTCAATTCTCTGTCACTTTCCTTGATTGTATGCATGCATTCTCTGACATCTTTAGTCACCTTTCTGAAACTAGCTGAAATAACTGAAATATTCTCCAACTTAGCTGCCATAGGATCTCCCTCAAGGTTATCACGAATCAGCTTTTCGAACTCAGCTTGTACTTCATTAAGATCAGCGTAGGTACCATCTTCATGAAGATAATGGCACAGGATCTGAGTGACTTTGGCGGCTCTGTAAATGAAGTGATCTCTGTTCCTTTTGCAACTTAACGCTTCATTGTCAGCTGCTCTGATGAAAACCTAAATTAAGACCGATTTGGTCTTGAATTCCGTCTAGTTGAACCGCCTTTTGAAAAACTTGCCCGTTGACTGTGAACACGGCTATGTTCTAACAACTTTCTCCAGAAAGCAAAAATGGCTCCTAGTGAGGCTAAAAATACCCTGTCGGAGGATAATTTTCACCAAAAATTCTAAGACATGGGTTTTGTCCGGAAAATGATTCTAAGACAACCCACAACTTCAAAATTGTGAAAAAACGCCGTTTAGCCTAACATGCAAAGACTTTTTAGTCGAGAACTGCAGGGGTTTTTAGAGCTTCTTGGGGCAATTTTCTTGAGAAAATCTGGAACATGGATTTTGCGCACAACGGAATTCTGAACAAACCCACACGATGCAATTTTCAAAAAGATGTGATTTAGGCCCACATGCAAAGAAATCTTCGGAAAAAAGCATAGAGCTTCAGAATGAAGGCTGCGGGGCAATTTTCTCGAAAAAATCTAAGACATGGGTTTGCTACTGATGCTGAAATATGCGAACCCAGATGGTCAGATTCTGAATATTTTTCCGTTTTCTTTGACATGCGAAGAAAGTACCTAAGATGAGAAATAGAAGAAATAAGAGAGAAGATAGAAGGTTTTATTTGCTCTGCTTCTGTAGAATTCGTCTATCTCTGACTTTGAATTGATGTAACCTGCATGCAAATTGAAAACAAAGTCTAGAATCGCCTTCCTCTGAGCAATTTGAATCCAACGCTATAAAGAATGCTGAAATCTGACACCTGTAGCACCTCGAATCCTCAAATGCATGAATAAATTGCCATGTTTTGAGCTTTGAATGATACGACTTGCTCAAGAAAGAAGAAATAAAGATGACTTTTGTCTTTAAATAAATAAAATTCATTTAAAATTCGTCCACCTCTTCAACTCAAAGTGCACCTCTTTATTTGGCAGTTAACTAAGCCTCAAATTAGGGCGTATGCTTAACTAAGCCTTCAAAATGAATGCCTAGAATGTGATTGGTTGTGAACTGAAGCTTAAAATGCATGAAAATGATGCTTTAATAGAGCGCCACTTTCAACTTTAGTTGAACTGCCCATGCAAATCAGTTAAACTTGTGCATGCAAGTCAGTTAAGTGCGCATGCAAAACAATTAACTTCACATGCAAATTAGAACTCAACATCCTCTTCAGTTAACTGAACATGCAAATGCATGCACACTGCAGATGAACTGAACTTCTAAAAATAGTAACTCAAAATGAACTTCAGTATCTTCTGCATGCAACCCAAAAATCGTTCAGTTGAACTGAAGTCAAAACTCTAAGTTAGGGCGCACCAATCAACTTTGACCCTTAAAGCGTTTTTCCAGACTTAGCCAATTTTGATGAAAATTTGGATTGTAACCTTCGTTGGAGCCTCTATTCGAGCACTGATTCTGGATGACTGACAAGCCCGATTGATTGGCTGACGATTGCATTGCAGAGTAGGGAAAAAACTGATCAAAAGACTCCTTGTGACTGCAGACCATAAAACTAAGATCTGAAGGCTCAAAAATCCAAGCGCCCTTTTCAAAAGCTGCTCTTTTTCACAGACTTAGTCAAATTTCTCCATCTTCATTCGTACGAAGGGAAAATTGAATCCTCCATAACTTCTGATTGACAAGTTCAAGACTGGATAACTGGATCACTGCGAAGCTGACTTCATTCCACACAACAATTCCTAGACAACATTTATTCAAATTCCAACATCTGAGGGTTGAAAAACAAGGGCGCCCTTTTCAAAAGGTGCTCTTTTCATCCCAGAGATAGCCATTTTCTCAACATTTTCATCTTACGAAGGTAAACCAAATTCCCTCGTATCTTGCATTCAACAAACTTTCAGAACTGACGAATTGGTGCAACGTGAAGCTGAAACCATTCCACAAAACAACTGCAAAGGAACATTTCCCAAGAAAACATCATCTGAGAGGTGAAAAAGGAGGGCGCCTTTTTCAAAAGTTGCTCTTTTTCCTCCAGACTTAGCCATTTCTGGAACTGACCAAAATAACACTAAAACTCCGACTGCAAGCTAACAGGTCATCTCCTGATCTGATGGAGACAGGCAACGGACAGCTGAACGTAACACGAAGAAGCTGAATATCTGAGAACATCAAAAAGAAGGCATTAAAGGCTTGAAAAGCTCAGGCGCCTTTCTAAAAATGTGCTCTTTTGCTTTTTTCCTTTGATATTTTGACCAAGATTTGACCCCATGTTTGACCTCTGGCTCAGGCACTTCTGCAACTCAGATTCACCCACTGACGGATGCGTCGCGAAGCCTGAACAAATGTGAGACAAACATCTTGGGTGGCATTTAATCAAAAACCTACATTTGACACCTTGAAAAGATGGGCGCCTTTCTCAAAAGCTGCTCTTTTTTCTCAGTGTTAGCCAATTTCGTCATTCCTCTCATTTTGCGCTATATCTTCCATAACTTGCATGAAACAGGTCCGTTTGACAGGCTTAATAGCCCATTGCGAAGTTGGCGAGATCCCAGACAAATGTCCTTGGAAATAAGAAACCCTAAAAACAGGATCTGGACCCCTAAAATGAAGGGAGCCTTTTTTTAAAAGTGCTCTTTGCTCCAGAGTTAGAAAAATTTGATGATTTTTCTTCAAATTTTGGATTTTCTCAAAACTCTCTAGTATTAGACTGATATCAAACTGACATATAAGCTTCATATTCAAAAAGCCCAAAAATCACTTTTTGACATCACTTTGACTAGATTTAGACTATTTTAAGCAAAATGCCTTAGTGAAGCAAAAAATTTGGGTTTGGGTACAACAGGTTGTAAACATGAACATGAGCTTGATTATGAATTGTAGCTATGACTTCATATTTACTCAAAAACCAAAGGTAATACAACCATGGAAATTAGAAAACAACAGATTAATTGGCTCAACTTTGAAGAATGGAGGTTGGAATTTGTACACAAAAAATATAGAAAGATTCTCCCCAAGGCCACATGTTCTTATGTAACTATGCATAAACATAAGTCATTCATGTACACTCTTGATTTTAAGATAAAAAAACTCATATTTGGTTATTTTATATGGTGGGCCTATGTCCTTGGGAATGTTGCAGTGTATGATGTTAAAAAGTGCAATCTATCACTCTATATTTTATTTAAATTCAATTGCTATTTAAAAGATGTATTTTTTCCAAAACTATTTGGAATATTAAGTGTAATTGGGTGTGCAAAAGCTCCCAACTTATTGTGTCGATATTGTTGTCAACATTTAGATGTTCTTACTATTTGTGCTACAAGTGGTTTCAAAGATTTGTTACAAATTGGACCGCATGGGTTCAAGAGAAAGAATGAACAATGAGTTTAAAGCTGATCGCATATTTTTCTTAGCAAGAGCATAAGTTAAAAGACAATACATGGTTTGTAAATGTAATGTCCCCCTTTTCAGCATGCTCTTGGTTGATGATGGTTAGCCTATTACTCAAACTCTCGTAGGCTGACAATTCTTGGTTAGGGAGTCAGTGGCCGTCTGGTGGGTAATTGACGTTCCCACTCCTTCATTCCAGTAGCGGATTCAGTGTAGGCATCTATAGCACAGTGTTCGCCAGCTTTTGACGGCACAGAAAAATACTGAGTTTGGAGAGAGTTATGATTATTTAAGTGGTTAAGTTAATTATTTAACTTAAATGGAATATTATAAAGTCAATTTGACTTTATAAAAAGATTAAAAAATCACTTAAATAAATCTAAAAGTGACTTAAGGTTTATAAAGTGATAAATTAAATCACTTAAGTGACTCAAAAGGTGCACCCACTTCAAAGATTTAATTTATAACTATTGAAAAGGTAATTAAAAACATTTTAATGTATTTAAATGACCAAAAGTGTGTTGCTTTTCAAGAAGTGCATGCCTTTTTGCATAAAAGGGAGAAATTGCAAATCAAACTCATCTTTGATCATTTGACTTTGCATAATTTATTCTTCTCTGTGGGATTTTTTCTGAGGACAAGGATTTCAGGAAAACCTTCATTGGAGAGTGTCGATTCTTCATTGAATCTGTGATTGTGAGACTGTGAGAGATCAGTTGAATGATTGCAATAGTGGGGGCTTCAATTCAGAAGTTTCTACAGTGCTTTTTTAGGAATTTTGGTGCAGTATTCAGTAGATTTCAATAAGATACAGGAGGGTTTGAGAGTTGGCATCCTTCTTCATTTGGAAGACACTCCACCTTCATGGCCGTACTTTCTGTGCTGAGGACATGGCTTCCTTATTGAAGTGCGTGGCTCTTTTCTCAAAGGCGTTTGGAGTTTTGAGGAGAAACGCTTTCCTTTCTGGGAGTTTCTCAGCTTCTTCATTGGCGCCTAGCCTCTACAGTTCTTTTGCCCCAGTTTTCAGGCAGGAGAAATCATTCCATTGTCTCCTACGCTTGGATTTGTCAGTTTCCTTCATTCTTGGCTGGCAAACTGGACATTTTTCTTAATAAAATAATCTGGAGCATTTTGGGTATGTTTGAAACATGCAATCTCATTGTTATGGTTATTTAATACCTTCTGCAATTTCATTTTGTCAATTCTAGCTCAGATGTGTGATGTCCCCTCGCTAGACAGTTCTCAGGAACAGTGTGTTAGCCCTTTATTGGACCCTTGTGGGCTAGCCAGTTTGGATAGAGGGTTAGTGATGCATTCTGGAGAGTTTGATTGTTCTTGTTTTCAGTGGACAGTGATTGGATCACAGCGAGCGTTGGCATTTCAGGAGTCCACAGCTTCTGACGGCACGGGAATACTCTGAGCCTTGAGCGAGTTATGGAATTTTAAGTGATTAAGTTAATTATTTAACTTAATGTTTTATTAAAGTTACATTGACTTTAATGATATTTTATATCACTTAAAAAGTGTTCAAAAAGGGATTTAATATTTTAATGATTTAAAATATTAAAAGTGCGCTCAAAGAATTAAGTCTTAAACTATGGAGAAGACTTAATTAAAAATTAAAAGATTTAAATGATGCAAAAGGCCGTACTTTCTTGAAATGCGTGCCAATTAGGTATAAAGCATTTCCCTGGCAAATGAAACTCATCTTTTGACCATTTCTCTTTGCCTTGAGCATTTTGCCTGTGCATTCTCCTGTGATCAGGGTTTGAACAACTGCCATTGAAGAACGTTACCTCTTCAGTGTGAGCACTCTTGAGATTGTGGAATATCAGTCGAATCAGTGCATGTTGAGAGCTTCAGCCAGAGGTTCTACAGATTTATACAGAGTTTATTTACAGTGAGATTGTTGTTGTTTACAATAATTGAGGGTTTCCTTCTGGTGGCGCATCTTTCTACAGCTTCAGAGACTTTTTCATCAGAGATTCTACCTCTCCTTTTCATAGCCGTACGGCCTGCCTTGGAATGTGTGCCTTGAGATAGGCGTGTGAAGTAGAAAGCTGAAACGCCTCCCTTTAGCTTGGTTTTGGTCTTCCATCATGGGCGTCCAGTATTTCTAGAGCCTTGTGTCCAGTTTCTGAGCAGGAGAAACCACTTCTGGAGTCTTGGCGTGCTTTCATGCTTGATTTCATCATTTCCAGCTGTAGATCTGGCAATTTCTTTATTTAAAATAACTGGAGATCTTCGGGTATGTCTGTTAATTATGATCTTATTGTTTCAGTATAATAAGCACTTCTGCATTTCCATTTTGTGAGAAATTGCTTTAAATTTCATTTTACAAGCAAAAATATGCTGCGCCCCTTCTCTTCTGTCTATTAAGAATTCTCTAAAAACTTAAAAAAACATCTTAAGACTTAAGAAAATAAGGGTTTTGAGCTGAGAGCCAGCAGGGCTCATCATAGTGGTATCAGAGCTCACATCCTACCAGCCTGTGGGGTTTGAGAAATTTATGAAGTCAAATAAAGAGGGTTTTGGCAAGTTCTATTCCAGAGGAGGCCCTAGAAATCAGAGAGGCGACCAAAATCCTTTTCCACCATTTCCGTTTGCAGATCAGGAGGAGGAATTAGATTGGGACAATATGGCGAACAGGGCTGGAGAAAGTTCTCACAGGAATGCTTGGGAGGATGAGGATAGAGAAGCTAAAGACGTGCTTAGAGGTATGGTTGCAGGGCAAGAACAGGTGGCAACTATTCTTCAACAACTCAGCACGAATGTTCAAAATTTGTCAATAAACAGAGCTCATAGTTTGGATCCAGATCGAGATGGCAGTATCCATAGAGAGCCACAGAGAATTATAGATCCAGTACGCACCTATGAGAGAGCTACATATCCCACGTTCACCAGAGATGATGCTGAGGAAGTGGACGAAGTTGAACAAGGTGGTGAGATTAATTTTGCTGATAATATTATGGCTATGCATGATGAGTGGGATAATTTGCCACCAAGGGTTAAGGAGCACCTTAACTTTGACAGATTCATGAGCCAGAAGAGAGAGCACACCAGGAACAGGAATGACAGGCGGCCTAGACACAAACAGAATGATCTCAGACAGGCAACCGGCAAACTAACCTTAGTTCGCTATGATGGCAGTGGCAGAGTTACAGCACGTGCCTGGGTTAGTAAACTTGATACATTCCTGACACTACGCCCCATGCCTGAGGAGGATGCCATTCGTTTTGCAGCACTTCATCTTGATGGCGTAGCACATGACTGGTGGATTCATGGTATGACTACTCTTCATCATGACAGGATTACCTCGTACCAGGAGTTTACTGATAGACTGGTAGAGAGATTTGACAGAAGGGATCCTGAGCTTTTCTTTAGAGATTTAGCACAGCTGAAACAGTTAGGTAGCTTGGAATCGTACATTGGTGAATTCCAAAGACTATCTGTGATGGTGATAGGGATCTCAGAGAGAAGGTTGGTCATATTGTTCATTGAAGGTCTTTTCGAGCCCATGAAAGGTTGGATAAAAGCATTTGATCCACCTACTTTACAGGAGGCAATGAGGAAAGCTCGCAGCATGGAGCTATCTACACCTCGTAAGCCTTTTAGCTCGAAGCCTACCACCTCATACACGGAGAATAAATCAGATCCAAAGAAGGCTGATAATGCAGATTAGAAAAAGAAATTTGCAGCCCCTTTAGATCGAGAAACTATGAATGATTTACGAAGAAGGAAACTCTGTTTTTACTGCAAAGGTCCGTATGACTTTAATCATGACTGCCCCCTCAAACCTAAGGGGCAAAACAAGCACATGGAGTGGTTTTATGAGGGAGAAGCATTGACTGATTTTTCTGATCAGCAAGCTCCAATCTATGATACAGATGGAGAAGAGTCAGAGAATGAGGCATAAATTGTAGTGGAAACAGAACTAAAAGAGGCTCATATGTCCAGCATGCAGAAAGAGGGTTCTTTTAGACTCCGTGGGATCCTAGCTGGTCAAAGGGTCATTTCTCTTCTAGATACAGGTGCAACCCACAATTTCATTGATTCACGGTTAGTAGAGAAACGAGGAATTCAAACTCAGCAGTTTGAAGGCAAACGTGTGAAGGTTGCAGATGGATACACTCTCAACTGTGAGAGGATGATACCTGACTTGCCTTTGAAACTTAACAATTTTGAGTTCAAGGCAGATTTTTATGTTGTAAACATGGGAGGTACGGACATAGTACTTGGCATGAAGTGGCTTCATGCAATAGGTGAGTTCACGCTTAATTTGCGTGACATGGAGATGAAATTCACCGTTGATGGCACAAATCATATTCTAAAAGCCATCAAGGACAGCAACCTCAGAGAAATTTCACTCCGTAGAATGGAACGTTTGATTCGTAATGATATGGTAGAGTGGGCTGCTGAGTGCAAGCTAATGCCTTCATAGTTGGATCAGCAAGCTTCTTCATACCATCCAGATGTGCAGGAACTTCGAATCAAACATGCGAAGGTGTTCAGTGCAATTCCACCTGGTAGACCTCCTGATAGAGGTATTGAGCATATTATAGAGCTGGATGAGGGCACGAAACCGATCATGATTACTCCTTACCGGCACCCCAAGCGTCTGAAAGATGAGATTGAGAAAACTATTCAGGAGCTTTTAGCTATGGGGCACATCAGGCCGAGTAAGTCACCCTTTGCTTCATCAGTTGTTTTGGTGAAGAAAAAGGATGGTACACTTAGGATGTGTATTGATTACAGAATGCTCAACAGGAAAACCATAAAGAACAGGTATCCTATTCCTCGGATAGATGAGTTGATAGACGAGCTTCATGGAGCTTGCTACTTCTCAAAGATTGATTTGAGAACAGGTTATCACCAGATCAGAGTCCGAGAGGAGGACATAGAGAAAACTGCGTTCAGATGTCACTGTGGACACTTTGATTTCTTGGTTATGCCATTCGGTTTAACCAATGCTCCAGCCACGTTTCAGTCTACAATGAACAGGGTTTTCCATCCTCATTTGAGGAAATTTGTATTGGTGTTCTTCGACGACATCCTGGTTTATAGCAAATCATGGGAGGAACACATGGTTCACTTGGATGAGGTACTGAGTATACTTGACAGGGAGTCCTTGTATGCCAAGGAGTCCAAGTGTGCTTTAGGCATGGCAGAGCTTTTATATCTGGGACACATCATCAGCGGTGCAGGAGTTAGCATGGATCCAGAGAAGGTTCGAGCCATCATTGATTGGCCTACACCTGAGACTTTGACACAGCTCAGGGGTTTTGTAGGATTGTGTGCCTTCTATCGTCGGTTTGTTAGTGGGTTCTCGCGGCATGCTGCGCCACTAACTGATTTGACTAAGAAGGGTGCTTTTGTGTGGACACCACTAGCGCAGGCGTGCTTTGAGAAGTTCAAACTTCTCATGACTACGTGTCCAGTCTTGGCTCTACCTGACTTCACTAGACCCTTTGAGTTACATTGCGATGCCAGTGGTGAGGGTATTGGTGCAGTTATCATGCAGGATCGACACCCGATAGCTTTCGAGAGCAGGAAGCTAAGAGGTCCTGAACGGAGCTTCAGTATCTATGATAAGGAAATGTTGGCCATTATGCATGCCATGGCCAAATTCAGGCAGTATTTGATTGGTAGTAAATTCACTGTGAAAACCGATCATAATAGTCTGAAGCATTTTCTTGGGCAGCGAGATCTTAATGAGAGACAACAAAAATGGGTCAGCAAGCTTCAGTCTTACGATTTTGACATCTCCTATGTCAAGGGCACTCAGAATGTGGTTGCTGATGCTTTATCTCGCCGTCCTCACTTGAGTTCTATTACACTGGTTTCAGAGGACTGGAGACATCTGATAGTAGCAGAGTATGCTAAGGACCCATGGGCCTCTAGCATAGTAGATGGATCAGTGTTGGATGACAGGTATTCACTTGTAGATGACCTTATCATCTACAAAGGGAGGATTTTATTGGTCCCAGGTTCTGAGATGAGGGACAGGGTTTTGAGGTCATTACATGATTCACCCATGGCAGGACATCCCGGGTACTATAAGACCTATAGGCAGGTACGGGAGAGATTCTCTTGGAAGGGTCTCAAGTCCTATGTTCTCCAGTATGTCAGGGAATGTCTTGTTTGTCAGCAGAACAAGCAAGAGCACACATACCCTGCAGGTTTCTACAGCCGCTTCCTATTCCTGAGAGGAAGTGGGATTGTTTGTCCATGGACTTCGTCACGGGCTTGCCAAAAGCTCAAGGGAAGGATAGTATTTTCGTGGTGGTAGATCGATTGACGAAATATGCACACTTTTTCGCAATCACTACTACGCACACGGCTACCCAGGTGGCAGATTTGTTTTTCCGTGAGATATTCAGACTGCACGGTTTACCCCGCAGTATAGTCAGTGACAGGGACAGCAGGTTTATGAGTAACTTCTGGCAGGAGTTATTCAAACTTTGCGGGACAGAGCTCACCCCTAGTACCAGCTACCACCCCCAGACAGATGGGCAGACGGAGATCGTCAACAAATGGGTGGAAGGGTACTTGCGTAACTATAGTTCAGGGCAGCAGAAGGCATGGGTGAGATGGTTATACCTATGTGAGTATTGTTACAATATCACCCATCACATGAGCATCCAGATGACACCTTATCGAGCATTATATGGTTATGACGCTCCGAGCTTTCTTGACTTATTGCTAAGTGACAGTAGAGTTCCCAGTGCTGGTGATTTATTACAGGAGAACCAGGATATTATGAGGACACTCAGAGAGAATATACAGAAAGCCCAAAATCAGCAAAAACAATATGCTGATCAGAGACGAGTAGAGCGGTCTTTCGAGATCGATGATTTGGTGTACCTGATGCTTCAGCCTTATAGGCAGTCTACCCTTCGTAAGAAGGGCTCTGAGAAACTTAAGCCGCGGTACTATGGACCTTTCAGAGTTGTTAGACGTGTGGGTCAAGTGGCTTATGAGTTGGATCTTCCGGTGGACAGTAGAGTTCACAACGTGTTCCATGTGTCGCGCCTCAAAAAGGCGTTGGGACAACACGTAATTCCTTCTATTGATTTGCCACCCCTGGATGATGAGGGGAAACTAGTTTTGATACCTGAGGCCATTTTGGACTCCAGAGAGCGTCATCTTCGGAGGCGGGTCATCAGGGAATACTTGGTTAAGTGGAGGGATCTACCGGCAGAGGATGCAACGTGGGAGAGTGACAGTATTCTTCAGCATCCTGGCTTTGAGTTTGCTTGTGGACAAGCAAATTCGGGGAGGGCGGACTGTGATGTCCCCTCGCTAGACAGTTCTCAGGAACAGTGTGTTAGCCCTTTATTGGACCCTTGTGGGCTAGCCAGTTTGGACAGAGGGTCAGTGATGCATTCTGGAGAGTTTGATTGTTCTTGTTTTAGTGGACAGTGATTGGATCACAGCGAGCGTTGGAATTTTAGGAGTCCACAGCTTCTGACGGCACGGGAATACTCTGAGCCTTGAGCGAGTTATGGAATTTGAAGTGATTAAGTTAATTATTTAACTTAATGTTTTATTAAAGTCACATTGACTTTAAATATTTTATATCACTTAAAAAGTGTTCAAAAAGGGATTTAATATTTTAATGATTTAAAATATTAAAAGTGCGCTCAAAGAATTAAGTCTTAAACTATGGAGAAGACTTAATTAAAAATTAAAAGATTTAAATGATGCAAAAGGCCGTACTTTCTTGAAATGCGTGCCAATTAGGTATAAAGCATTTCCCTGGCAAATGAAACTCATCTTTTGACCATTTCTCTTTGCCTTGAGCATTTTGCCTGTGCATTCTCCTGTGATCAGGGTTTGAACAACTGCCATTGAAGAACGTTACCTCTTCAGTGTGAGCACTCTTGAGATTGTGGAATATCAGTCGAATCAGTGCATGTTGAGAGCTTCAGCCAGAGGTTCTACAGATTTATACAGAGTTTATTTACAGTGAGATTGTTGTTGTTTACAATAATTGAGGGTTTCCTTCTGGTGGCGCATCTTTCTACAGCTTCAGAGACTTTTTCATCAGAGATTCTACCTCTCCTTTTCATAGCCGTACGGCCTGCCTTGGAATGTGTGCCTTGAGATAGGCGTGTGAAGTAGAAAGCTGAAACGCCTCCCTTTAGCTTGGTTTTGGTCTTCCATCATGGGCGTCCAGTATTTCTAGAGCCTTGTGTCCAGTTTCTGAGCAGGAGAAACCACTTCTGGAGTCTTGGCGTGCTTTCATGCTTGATTTCATCATTTCCAGCTGTAGATCTGGCAATTTCTTTATTTAAAATAATTGGAGATCTTCGGGTATGTCTGTTAATTATGATCTTATTGTTTCAGTATAATAAGCACTTCTGCATTTCCATTTTGTGAGAAATTGCTTTAAATTTCATTTTACAAGCAAAAATATGCTGCGCCCCTTCTCTTCTGTCTATTAAGAATTCTCTAAAAACTTAAAAAAACATCTTAAGACTTAAGAAAATAAGGGTTTTGAGCTGAGAGCCAGCAAGGCTCATCACAAGATGTGAGTTCTATGAGTAATTATATGCTGCGCCCCTTCTATTTCTCTCTAGAAACTTTCTTAAAAAACTAAAAAGAACACAAAAAGATAATCAAAACAATAGGGGTTTGAAGAGGAGCCAGTTGGGCTCATCACAGTAAATTGTAACGGAGTAAAATGTCTTTGAGTCTATGAAAGTATCAAAAGAAGTATGGTTTCTACAAGACATGTAGCAATTGGTTTCTCCAATTGGATGAAAACTATCTAAGAGCAAATAAAATTTATCTTGTCAAGACATTTTGAGTTATTGATGCTTGTGGTGTACCATTCGGTTATGTGCATCTAAAATGGGTTCTATTATCCTTCTATATTGAGCCTAAATATGTTACTATGTTGGGATCTTCTTAATTCGACCCATTCTTATGTAGTATGTTTGAGTGGTGCATAGAAAAGGCAATGCCTCTCATCATTTCATCAAATTCATTCCAATTCTATTTCTTATATTATGAATGATTTCTTCTTTTTGGTGCTTTTTTAAGCCTTTACACATTGGTGTTCCTCTTTCTTTGTGGAGTTTAAGATTTTGTTCAATATAGATGTGTATAATCTTTCATGGTATCAAAGCTTAGGGTTTAAAATTCCCTAGGTTCTAGTCCCCTGCAGATTTTTTCAATATAGACCGGTGTATGATCCTTCATAGTATTAGAGTTTAAGGTTTAGAATTCCCTAGGTTCTAGTTCTGCTGCTACAAGGTAAGCATGGAGATGGGGTGATATCTCATTGTGTATTGAGCTGTGAATTTATTCCCTTGAGGGTTGATTCTCTAGAAAGGAATGAGATCAGTATTTTTTGCAAGCAAAGGGTATTGATATTGCAATCTCAAATCCACATTTATTGCAAAGAGAGCAAGGTGGAGTTCATGAAGAAAGAAAAGGATTTGTGTAGCTCTTTTAGTGTGATATTTTGTCCACATAGGGGATCAAGGTTTTTTAAAGTAAGTCCTTTCCAGGTGCTGACAAGGAGCAGATCTGATTGTATTTTTGTTTTTTTGGTTAAAAATTGTCAAAGTGTTCATTTTTTGTCACTGAAAATTCACTAGTTTATCCCTTCAAATTTTCCCTGAAACATTTTCAAGGATCAGTCCCCTATGGCTAGCATTGGTCACATGGTGGGCAATGTGTGACTGGCAGGGTGAAGCAGCATGTGTGATTATATGAGCAAACAGTGACAAGGTAAGGTAAGTGAGATTTGTGTGCCTTTGTAATATTAATGTTGTGTGGCAGTAGTTGTTTGTGGCAATGGCCATAGCCCATCTAGCCACACCCTTGGTCTTGATTCTCAGCATACTGATATTAGCGTGACATGGTAGTTTTGAATGTAAGTTTATGTGACATACTATTAGTGCCACATAGAATATTCTGATCAAGCCATACAATAGAGATGGTTAACTTTTTGAAAGAACCCGAAATTGAGTTGAATTGAACAGAGTCTTTCTAAATAAGATTGACCAAGTTTTGTGCCTGTTTATAAAGTATACCGATTTACCCAATCAATCAACAATCAACAAATCTATGCATGCTACGTGTCACAATTAGGTGGTTTCTTTCTATTTTTTATTGTTTGTGTGAATTTTCAAACATAAAATATTACCTATCCATGATTACATTTGACAATTGTACAGCTGTCATTCTTTTTGCAAGAGTCTTTTCTGAGGTCAGAACTTTTCTATGAACTCAGTTTGAGCCCACTTTGAAGAGCTGTAAAGTTAGTTTTGAGCCCTAGACAATGATATATTTTGTTAGCTATTGGAGGATTCTTTTATGGCCGACTAAAGGCTTGTGGCAGATGGTGCATGGGGACGAAAAAGTCTCATCTCCCGAGGAAAAGAAGAATGCTTTCTACAAAAGGATGTATCAGGTCATAGTATTGTGTTGAGCCACAAAAATATAAGTTCCATTTCATCTTAAGGAATCAAAAACTGTCCAAGATTTGTTTGATAAGTTGGAGAATCTCTTCGGCAACATTCATGAGTTGAGGGTTTTCAAATTGAACTACTAGTTACCTACACTTCATCCATTGTAATTTGGGAGGATTGAGGACAATTTGTCTTTTGTGAAGGAACACATGTTTCAGTTAGAGCAATGTGGCAAGAAGTACAAAAGATGGATGGTGATGTGATTAAGATTGTTCTTGCTTATATGAGATTGCGTTCATACTCTTTTCTATCAATAATGTTATGAGCTAAGGTGATAAGAATATGTCTTTTGATGCATTGTGCTTTCTGCTGGTTGTTAAACAAGCAAATCCTATCATGATGGGTGTGCTTGATATGAAGCAACAAGCTCATTTTAGCAAGGGGAAGATGGCAACATTAGAGATGTTTACCATGTCCTTGATTTGAGTGTGAATCTGCTAACTATTTATCAAATGTCTCAACAAGACAATAAACTTGGGTTTTGGCCTGATAAATCTATAATGAAGAGCACAGACAAGTTAAGGGAGATTTCCATCATAACCTCGATAGAAAATTAAGGTCTATGAAGTTCTGATATATACTAACAACTATGTCTTGATTCCAATTGTGAACGCACCTATATGCATTGCCATGTCTGTTATCCAGATTGGTGATGCTCAAGAGGTCGTTTCAGAAGAACCTACATCAGTTTAGTTTTCAGATGAAAGAACCTTGGCTACTAATACTACCATGCTGAATGTTATAGCTTTGACACATGAAATCCCTAATTTTAGTGGGATGGAGGCATGTGATGCTAGCATTGAGTTCCCAAAGTGAAAACAATAAGCCAACTTTGTTCTCATGACTAGGGTTATGAATACTCATAATCCTCAATCCTATATGGAAGCCAGGGATTAAGAAGAATGGGAAAAAGGTACAAAGGGAGAGTACAACACCTCGACGAAAACTAATATTGTGGAAGTGGTACCTTATCCAAAATGAAAGAAAGTGATAAAAATGCAAAAGAGTCTTAGAAATCTAAATTTACTTTAGATGGATCCTCTGGGAGGTACAAGTTGTGTCTTGTGGCAAAGGGATGCACTTATAAGGAAGGTACTTACCATTTGGATGCACATGTTCTAATGGGAAAGATTGAGTCTGTGTATATAGTTATTTCTCTTACAATTCAATTTGGATGAGAAATGAACCAAATGGAGATGAGAAGTGCATACCTCAATGGTAATCTTCATGAAGAAATTTATATGGAATTACCACAAAGATTTGTTTAACATGGTGATTCCAAGCTAATGTACAAGCTTCAAAGGTCGATTGATTTGAGGTTCACTAAAGGGTATGAGAATATTGACACATTTATTTTTTCATGTGGCTTCAATAGATTTAAGCAGATCCTAGTGCTTGTGAAATACATAGATGATCATTCATTGATTATGGCACTCTGTTATGATTGTCACATGTGATTGAACTTCTTTAATTCACAATGTGAAAAAATGAATTGCATTAAGTTTTTGAGATGACAGATCTTGGCCTATTACATTAGTTTCTTAGGATTCAAGTTTTACAATAAGATGAGGGGATCTTCATTTCTTAGCCTAAGTATGCGCTTGGTTTGTTAAATATATATAATATGATGTACAAACCTGCTTCACACATGGTCTTCACCACTAATTGATGGTCAATTGTACAAACAACTTGTGAGCACTTGACTAGATATTTCCTTCACACTTGGTCTTCGTTGTAGGCTAAAGCAGAAGTTTACAAAAAGCTACTAAGAATCTGCCTTCTAGATAGTATAGTGTCTTAAGGGTACAACACATTTGGGTATTTCATACCTTTGAAGTGGAGATAATTACATAGTTGTGCATACAGTAGCCCAAGCAAAGTCACTATGAAGCTGCCTACCAAATTTTATAGTCTGTTAAGGGTACTACACATTTGGGTATTTATACTTTCAAAGTGGTAATAATTGCCTAGTTGTGTATAGTGACATAAATTAGGAAACTAATGTTGATGAGAGGAGATCCACTTCTTGTTATGTGATTCAATTTGAATCCATTCCTCTCCCATAATCATGTGAAACGTAAAACAAAGTTGCATTGTCTACCACTGAGGTTGAATGCATAGGAGCCCGAGCAATGATTACATCAAATGGAGTGATATGGATTTGCATGTTGCTAGAAGAACTTGGTTTTCCACATGAAGAATCAGCTATTCTATATGGAGATACTGGGAGTTCCATCCAAATTGCTCATAATCTTATTGATCATGAAATAAAGCATCTACTGTTCATCAAAGCTACATCAGGAATTGTGTTTAGAATGGGATACTATATTTTAAATTTGTGAGTATTGCTAACCAAGTTGTAGATATTAGACATCACGAAAATCCTCATTGAAGTCAATTTTCCTAGGTTAGAAAAGTTTCTTAGGCTACTAGAAATTGTGACTGGGGATGTCGAGGCTTATCATTTTTTGAAGGATTGGCTTCAATGCAACCTTCTTCATGGCTTCTCCAAATTGAGTTTTAGGAGTATTAAAATGAATAAAATCCATCTTGTTAGGTCTCTTTGAGTTAATGATGCTTGGGGTATTCTATTGGGTTGTTGGCATCAAATATGAGTCCTATGCACCCTGTATATGGGGCCTACAAGCATAAATTTGCCTTTTTATTATTACACTTGGTTAGTTCCTTATGAGTTGGCCTATCTTTTATTTATTATTAGTATATTGGGTCAGTGCCTTATTGAGTTAAACTATCCTATGTCATATGTTTGAGTAGTATATAGATAGAGCTAAGGCCTCTTACCATTTCATCAAAATTCATTATGATTCTATTGATATTCCTTATAATAAAGTGATTTCTTCTTTTTGGTGTCTTGTGACAACTCTATATTCATTTTATTTATTTGTTGAGTGTATACTTCTATTCAATGTGGCCCTATGTGCTTAATCCTTCAAATTATGACTCCTATAAGAGAAGGAAAATATAAAGAAGTGGAAGAAGATGAGTTTGTAAAGATTGACCGTGGCCTTATCTATTCTAATGCAAATTAGCATAAAGTCAA
Source organism: Sequoia sempervirens (assembly GCA_007258455.2). Taxonomy (NCBI): domain Eukaryota; kingdom Viridiplantae; phylum Streptophyta; class Pinopsida; order Cupressales; family Cupressaceae; genus Sequoia; species Sequoia sempervirens. The sequence continues at coordinate 854,795,236 of VDFB02281492.1, read as the reverse complement.
TCTAGGAAATAGTTTGAAAAAATTCAATACAAATAAAGATTTTTCAAGTCTACAAGAAAGTTGACATGAAAATAAGTATATGCCTCCATATTTGTTTGTAATACAATAGAGTAGATCTAGAATTAGTCCAACACTCCTTGACACATGAGCGGACACAAATTTTCAAGCTGAGGAAGATATTAAGATAGAAAAAATTTAAAATAGAGGAAGAGTTAGTGGTACAATTGTTCAAGGGCAAGGATATGCAGATGAGAGTGATGAAGGAAAGAAATTATATCAATGTAAACAAGTGACAAATGTGGGTCAACAAGACATAGATGGACATTCAATTACAATACAAATGTGCTAGGGTGCAAAACACCTTAGGTTCTGAAAAGCATGCATATACTAAAAATGCTTGGCGTAGTAGAGAATGATATAGAGAAAACAGTTTGAAAACTCGGACTAAAATTCCAACCACTTTCTATAATGTTATTTCAAACATTTTTGGCATTAAAATCTATGAAATAGACAACCATATCTGAAAGGAGTTCCAAGTCTCAAAGAAGGGAAGCAAAAAAGTGTTCCATATGGGCCACTAATTAGCCTATCTCTTGGTATCCAAATGCACTACATCAAAACATCATAAGGCACTTGCCTTGAGAGTTAACAACTACTATTAGGCCTATTCATTCCAAATTCTACAATGATTCAACTAGCAAGGTTAAAGTCACCCATGAGGCTTGCAGTTCTTTGCCTCTCTAGTAGTAAAGATTTGTATGTGTAAATTTTGGTTGTAGTGTCTTCACTCAATTTACACAACTTTGATGCTACTCTATGCCTTACATGCAATAGCAACATTCAAATACTAAAACTTATTGATTTCTCCAACCCTTTTGGCTGCCATAGAAATCATGCATTTCATTATGCAATCCTACACATGCTCTCATACATGCTATGTACACTACTTCATGCCTCATGTGCAATAAAACACTCAAATGCTAAAACTTGCTGCTTTCTACAACCCTTTAGGCTGCCATCTATATCATGCATTTCATTATGTAATCCTATGCATGCTATGTACATAGCCTATCATGTTCAAACCTCAACTATGCTACTACCAATCATGTGATTTGTTTTGCAACTCCACAAAACACTAGCACACAAAGATGTGATGTTCTTTAGCTTCAAATGAGATCAGAGTCAACTTTTAATTACTTTTAGGAACAAGTATTATGCATGTGCTCATACATTCAACTTGTTTTTTGTGCTCACTTGGGTATTTGAGATTGTGAATTAACTAGAGGAAATAGAAATATGCAATAAACAAATCAAACACACCAACAAAACAGAGAGACATGAGATGTTACCCCAGAGAACCCAATGTGGGAAAACTCTGGAAGAACAAGCATTGATTGCTCATCTCCACTATCTTCTTTGCAATTTTACAAGCTTACTGCCTTCTTTAGATCTTCAAGGACACTAACATCAACCAACAGCATCCTAATAACTGCAAATGTTTTCTGCAATTTAGTATAAATCAATAGCTTTCTCAATAATCTTGACTGCTAACCTCTACCTTGGTTATTTAGTCTTCACTATGTTTCTGAACACTTGGTATGAACTGCCTTGCATACATTAATTTCTTGAAACATTCAATTGTCCTATTATGCATAGTTATGACATGCTTTAGGATTTGTAAAGAAACCCAAAAGTAAAGAATTTGAAGACAAGTCATCTCCCTGTTGTTTACTGTCCCCATACATTACATTCAAGCAAAACCACTGCTTAGAGAACCTGATAGTGGTTATGAAATCCACCCCTTCACAAAACTGCGCTGGTGGTTTTAAAACCCCATCTGACAGTTGCAAAACTGCTGCTTAACTGTGCAATGATTGAACTTTTGCATAAAGACTTGAAATTAGGAGGATTTTTCTGGAAACTAAATTTCTAGAGTAATCCAGATATTAGATTAAAACCCACTCTAGATATCTCTTTGTGCTGTTCTTGTCTGGAAATAAACCTGCATTTACCAGGTAATAAGATGTTGCAAACACTACTAACAATTGATTGACTCAATGACTTTGATGTTAATGATCTAATTTTGGAGCGGACACTTTTTTGTTGGGAGACATGTTTCTATTGCTTTTGAACTAAATTATTGGATGCACATTTTGGCATCTACATGCATTTGATTTTGGCTTGCCATCAATGCCTCTTTTGCACATCTTTATTGGAGTGCTCCATCTTTTTGTACAAAGCTTCACAAAGGAGATGATACTTTTCGTACCTAAATACAACATTAAAATTTCTGTAAATGTAATGATCTGCTTAGTTATATAAAGCTCATATTCTCTTATAAACTAAATAGTGATCATAAGTCCTAAGGAATGTCGAACTTCTTGATATAAATGGAGCTGTTTATGTGACATCTATGTTACCGGGTTCTTCAAAAAAGGACCCCGTGCCTGCTCCAGGAGCGTTTGGGTACGGGAGCGGCATGGGGAGTGCCTGGGAGCGCCCTGGGAGGCCCGGGTTCTTTGTGGGTCCTTCTTGGGCGTTCCTAGGGTTATACGCTTCAAATCAATACTGGTTTAAAAATATATATATATATATATATATATATACGTTTGTGATCTGTTTTAGGCTTTTAACTTGTGATCTGTTATAGATCTTCTTGCAAATAGATACAATATTTGTTTGGAAGCAAATTCCTAGTCAAAACTGTTAATGATAGTATTGAATATCTCCTTGAACTAAAAAAGAATTGTCAATCAAACAACAAAAATAGAAGAAAATGTGAACATTTGATTCTGAAATTTTGTATAGAAAGAGCACGGATAATATTGGGTTATCTCATAGATATGAGAAAGGGTTAGCCTGTGCAATTCTGATTATTGCCCCATGTTGTATCAAATATATTCAAGTAGAGTATGTCAAAGATGATGAGTATTTGTTTTTTAAAAAGATTACAATTTTTGCCAATCATTTCATTGGAAAGGTATGAGAAAAGATATACAAAATACAGTCTCTGAATGCATACTTGTCTAAGAATTTAAAAGAACTTTGTAATGCAGCTATTGCAGGTTTCTCAATAGGAGTGGTTATTAATTTCAATGGATCGTATTTCTGGTCTTTTTGTCATAGAGGGCATTAATCTTTTGTATATTTTTTATTTTTTTGCATATGCATATATATATATATATATACAGCCGTACCCAAATGTACCGTATTTCAGGAAAAAAAATTGCCGTACCGGCGTACCTGTATCCCGATCCTATACCAGAACCGGCAACTTAGTGTGACATTTAGTAGTTTATGAATTTATAGGGATTCATGCACCCTTTTATTATCATACAGGGATTCTTCTTGCATCTTATGTACTATTCTATTTTAATATCAATCTGATTCTCTTTTGGAGAAAATCCCCCACTATAATACTCATTTTAACTTTTAAACGTGCGTTGGGTGTGTGTTAATAAGCCAAATGTTTAAAAATTGTGAGAAAGAGGTGGTTTATAAGGAATTAGTAGCACCAAAATATTTGCTGATCTGGAGGTATATCTTTGAGGTGAAAGCCCTTGGTTTGATGTTTTAGTTTCTTACTTTATAGTACTTATATTAGCAGTAGTCTTACAGTCATGGCTTGTGGACCTTCTATAGCTTGTGGTTGTTCTCTTGTAATATAATACCAGTTTCTAGTTACAAGTAGTTTAAAAACCAAAGGACTACTTATCAAGCATAACTACTAAATTGTTGTGAAGCAGTTAATTCAGGGCAACCAAAAAAGCAACTTCCAAGTAGCATAACTACTATACGTTTATCAAGTGAAGCAGCATATAGTGAATATATGCCAGGTACCATGCATTCACACTGTCTGGAAGGAACATAATGACTAAGGTACTAGGTATTGTATGAACCCTCTATGTCTAACCGAGTTTTTGGGATGGTGGGATGGGGGATTTCTGGAGTGACAAAATTTCCCGTATTTTTTAGGACAGCAAAGAGATGACTTTCAACAATAAAAGAAAATTTAAAAATAAATATTTTAAAGCTTTTAAAATGTATTATTAAACTGTTAAGCATCATCAAACATTCTAAAAGAATAAAATTTAATTAACATTAGCATCTATAACATTGAACATTAAACAATGAACATTCAACATTGACCATTGAAAAGTGAACTCAAATTTTGAGTAAACCACTGAAATAGAAATAAAGTTTGTAAATATGAATATGTGATTGGTATATCATTATTGATCATAATAACAGTTTGAAAATGCCCCCCATTTAGTTTTTTAATTTTTAAAATTATTTTGTTGTTCTATTTTTTAAAACAACTGTTGAAATGGGGAATGTCAAGATGTTTTCAGCGGACCAGGGACATTCCCAAGTACCTCATTTTAAAAAAGCAAACATCTGCCCAAAAAAATGAAATGTCTCAGGGACACGGGAAAAAAATGTTGAAACAATGAGGATGTGAGGGGGGCATCCCTACCTCCTTGAAAAACCCATGTCAATCCTAGAGGAAAGGAGATGTGTCTTTGCAGAACATTCAACATCATATGTGATCACAGAGGATGACCACTACCTGAGGTCACAATCAATAGTGGCTACATGCACAGTGGAAAGATAATTACGAATTGTAATGAAGTTCACAAACTAGCAAATGTGTTGACGTCAAGCGAACATGTAAAATGCCTTGACCATTTTGATGTTTAAAGTCTGATTTTCTGCCTTGGGAATTTTGTCAAACACTTTTCTTGCAACCTCCAACTTGCTGATAATGTATTTCAGTTTGTGTTGTTTTGATGCCAATGGTGTTTGGAAGCTTGAAAATTATTGCAAATGAAACTAAACAAGTGTCTAAGATTTTATGCAACCATTTTTTGTATTTTCAAATGCATTTATAGGAAATTCTGATGTAAAATGCATACCTACAGCTAAGAGACATTTTCACAAACACTTGGCATGCAACCTAGATAAATGAAATGCAATTGCATAAGAGAGACATTTGGGCAGATAATTTGCAAGCAAACTCCTTATCACTCCAATATTTAATTGCAATAACATGAGAGCTTTACAAGCTGATTATAAAATGCAACTATGAATACTTCAACTAATTTCCATGTTTGAAACTAGATGCAATATGTCTGTGAGTACAGCAGCATTACAATATATCTTCTTGCTTATGATTGGATTGTAATTACATCACTTAATGTTGATAATCATCAGACCTTAATTCCTACATGGAGTTCATAGACTAAATGCATAATAACAACAAAAAGGAACCTGAAAATTCTGTAGCAGCAGTCATATAATGAGTTGATTCTTCTTGCAGGCCTTGTCTTTTCCTTAGCAGCTACGATTCCTCTCCAAATTGACAGGCGACCATTCCTTTAGCTGAGACGTGATTTTTCCTTGCTTTCTCATCAAATTGCACCTTCATGGAGTGTGCCTAGCTTGCACAGAAATACACGACTTCTACAACCAGCTAAAGTGAAGTTCGAATCTGCCTTTATGGTCTTCAATCAATTGACGCCTTTGTTTCATCCCATGTCTTCATTGGCTGCGAGTTTTCTCCACTAGACACAACAAAATCGGCCTTCACCAACTGTACTTCGACCTTGCAAAATCCTTCAATAAAATCTGCAATAAACTTCTTCAATTGTATCTCCTTTGAAGATTGTAATCATTCAACAAAGTCTGCAATATAACTTCTTGGAACAATTCCTCCTTCAATATCAAAATTTGGCTGAAAGCCACAAAATTTTGAAGTTGCAGGCACAAATGAAAGTCTATGATAACTTTCTCCCAAAATCTAGCTAGGGTTGGTGTTGCACAACCGAAACCAGCAAACTTAGAGAAATTAACTTCTCCAGCCAAGTCAAGCATTCAAGCTCTCAATATTCAGAAAATGTATTCAACTTAGGATGTTCTCAAATGCCCTCCAAAAGCTCCTTATAAAGAAATTGCAATCACCTTCAAGAAGCTTCTAAAATAAAATATTATTTTATTTCATTAAGTGACTGTTTGATATTATTTTATTTTTAGTCACTTAAATATTAAATTAATTAAATATAAGGTTACTTTTTAATATTTAATTATTTAATAACCTTATAAATAATTAATTTAATAAATTCTCCTTATTGCTCCAAATTGGGGACATTGCAAAACATGATTCCCAAAAGACCGCAACTTGAAATGTTTAACCATCAACTTGCAGAACAGAAGAATTGTGAATGGTCATACATTGAAAGTAAACGCTTCTGGATAAAACTGTATATAATTTGTTTTTTCCAGAAGCTTTTGCTTTCAATCTAATGGACTGTGAAAATCTTATGTACACTACTGGTGGTCATATATGTTAGGGATACATTCCCTTTATTGCTTGTAACCTGATGTATTTCAGATATCTTGAAGAATGGTCATTGAAAGGATCTATTTCTCTTCTCTACATATGTTTAGCGTAATTGCCTGCAAGTTGGAAAACGATTGCTACAGCACTGGGACAATAGATTAGAGTATTGGCAGCTACAAGCAACAAGATAGCTATCAATGGCAAACATCCTTTACTCATGCATTAAGCTATGCATGAAATTATGAACCAACTTCCAAATGAGAAATAAATTCTCTCTGTGCCTGGAAGGAAAGTCTAATTCTGCTGACAAACTAGAACTTTTTGGAACCCCCAACAGCTCATTCAATTGAGGAAATGAGGAATCAAGCTATTTCAAGATAATTTTCTTACAGTAGGGCCCTTTAATTAAATTCAATCTAACTCTGAATATTTAAACATGCCTTATCAACTTTAAGCCTAAGGAGTGCTTCCAAATTTAATCACTTCTGCACATTATTTATTCCTGGAAAACCAACAGTAAAACGCCTTCTAGTTTAGAACTTATGTAGATTATATCCATGCTGAACAAGGCAAACCATGTGAGGCATCATTTGAAAGCAAATTTCTTGTGAGTAATATGCATAAAAGTTCCACAAAAAAACAAAACAAGTTAAGCTAAACAAAAAAGAATAACTTGTAACCAAGCAGAATCTATCTGCCAGTTTCAAGAATTAGGCCAGAGAAATGCCTACAAAATGTGAGGGTAAAAGTAGTACCTGAATTTTGAAAAGCTGAGATACTAGCCTTTTTTAAGCATCTTTCCAAATGATCTAGAGAGATATCACTGCGAGGCACTTTGCGTCTAGGGTTATATGTTTGTACCACCGCCAAAGCCACCCATTGTGAACCTTCATTTGGTAGGCCCTGCTCATGTTCATCTGAACATTTTCCTGAGGGCATAGCAAGAAAAAGAATAGACAAAACATAATAAATTACAACACGAAGCCAGAAGATACATGGATTTTCCAAATTAACATTCATTATAATTTATACATAGAAATAAAGAAATAGTAATGCCGGTTTCGTTTATGCAAAAAAATAAAAATATCATCCACAAAAACCACGCCACATTTAACTATTAAAAATAAAAAACTAAGCTCATTGTCATTTATGCATTAGGAGACTTAACACTTCCCACCACCTCATACTCCCTGGAAATACGCACGCATAGAAACATAATATCACAAAACAAAAAATCTCTGTCCCTAGCCATAAGCACATACAAAAGAACTGACAATTGAAAAGAAAACGTGCAATGTATACCAGTTGTCTGATGACAAATTGGCTCACTAGGAATACCAACGCTAGTCAATGAACCCAGGAGCATGGTAAAGTATAGCCATTATTCATGCTTGATACTGATAACAGATATTAAACAAATTCAATAGACTCTGACAGATAAGTGACGAGAAATTTAAGTACAGTTTAGCACTCAGAAGGTATAGTTATTTGCTAACAATGCAAAAGCATTTTATGGTAATATTGAATGCTATTACCATTACAAATGAATATGTGTACAATCAAATGCTTGTACAAACACATGGATAATAATTCACCCAAAACAGTATTCAGAATACATAATTTTTCATGCATTATACACAATAAAAGTCTAAAGGATCATCTCTCTGTTTTTCCCCCTTCCTTACTTTCACACATGTACACACGCATATATGATTCCCTGTGTATATTTAATAGTATTACTAGAAACAAATACATGATTAAATAGTCATTTCTATTATATACAGTGAAAGATAATCTTTCTTTTTCTCACCCAGAAACCATATGTATACATGTTTGTAAATATGTCAATAATTACATAGGTATATATATACATGGTTCCAAGAGCGAAGCATGTATATGATACCAGTTAGGTAGAGAGGTAGCAGGGTTTATGAAAGCTGATGTGTGTGGATGATATTATCATATGATAAATGTAAAGAAAAAGAGTGAAAGCAAATACTCCAAATAAGCACACGCCAGCACAATAAATGTTCAGAAAACTAAGATTAACTTGACTATCCTATTAATGCAAAAATTATTTCTTATAATTGAAAATGCATACAGTTCCTGCACAGAGAATACCAGCATTCACAAACCTGAGATCGGTATAAGGTGCAAATCTCCTAAATGTAAATCTTGACATTCATGAGCTTTGCCATAAGCATCTGGAACTTTTTGAGAAATATTAGATAGTGCATCAAACATGCCTCCACTCCCCCAATTACCAGAATTGTCAACACAGCTGCAACAAAGAACAATAGCAATTATAAGCTCATTACTGAAATTTTAAGTCAAACTTAATTATTATTTGTTCAGTTCCATTAGTTGAAAAGTAGTATATGAACATCTTTCTTTGCAATTCATCAATTTATTACATCTCTTATTCTGTAAACAAGTATTTTTTATATTTATTTTTGAGACTTTTAGTGCAATTGTTTCCAGCAAACATCTTTTTTAACTATTAGATTAAATTGTCTATTACAAATTATTAATTAATATTTGGAAAATAATCCTGAAAGGGATGACACTGTTGAATGAAGATTTCTTGAACAAAAGTTCCATGAAGGATGTTGGTATCGATCAAATGACATATATTAACAAAATAATCTTCTAAAGTATCGGAATATGCTGCATATGATATTTAGCTAACAGAACTGTACAGGTCAGTGGCCAACTGAACCAGCAGTCCGGTAAGGGATAGTAGCCAGAAGTAGAATTCAATGTGCTTAGTATAATGAATTTTTTTTTTATGAAGATATTGATTTACGTTAAAACTATGTTGCACAAAGCACACTTTTGAGGTGACAAAAAAAAGCATGGACATGAAAGGGAAAGGCTTGAATTACCCTAATATCCTACGGAAAAAAAGGGCCAAGAGAGTAGGTTTCCTAAAAAACAAAAAATATAAAACATAAAAAAATCAAAGGTAAACTTTAATATAAGGATAGGTAAATTTGGAATAATCGTTGATTTTCTAATTAATCTCAGACAAAGTGTCAATATGGAAATACAATGATACTATACTACATCATAGTAGAACAGAACGGCACAAAATTAAAAGATTTATAATGTTTATCCTAGTATGTACCATAGATTATTTAGTAGTATGCTTTCCCTTTTTTGTTTAAAATTATTCTTTAATTTTTAAGAAAAGAGGCAAATACTGACGGTAAAAAGGTTGGAGGATATGGTGGTGGACCGTGACATCCCCAACTTGTCCCTTAAAGGGGGAAGTCTTGGGGACTTTTCCCGCACACCTCCCATCCCTATCACTTGGGGGCCATGTTCCCATGGGTCATAGCATTAAAATAAGTAAATTAGAATGTGTTTTATCTGATGAAAAGCACTTTTATTAAGTTAATGATGTACATTAAAAGTATACTCCACTGAGTTTCCTTGTGGGGCAATATGAAAACAGGTGGACAAGGGGTTGACCGGAATCATGCTGAAAAACCCAAGGACAAGGCAAACTGCAAGGGAACAACTGTGCCAAGAACTTTTTTAAATATAAAAACTCAAAAATAACAAAACCAAACAAGGAAATAATCATTGAATTTCTCATTGGTATTAGCAGTGTCAAAATCAAAATCAAAGTACAATGATATTCATACTAATCATAGTGTCACACAAGTAACAACAATACAAAAATTAAAGTTTTAAAACTACCTCCCATTATATAACATAAACAGTATGCTTTCATTTTTTTTAAGTGCAGAGATGAATCTGATGGTAAAAAGGTAGGGGGCCATGGTGGTGACTTGTCCCTTAAAAGAGGAAGTCTTGGGGACTTTCCCTCATGCCCCACCATCCTTGCCCCTTGGTGAACGTGTTCCCATGGGACATAATATTAACATAAGCAAAGTAGAATGTGCTTAATCAAATCGAAAGAACTTTTATTAAGGCACTACTGTGCATTAAAAGTTTGCTTCACCAAGTTCCCTTTTCAGGCAATATGAAAGTAGATGCGCAAGGGGAAGGCTGGCATCACCCTAAAAATTCTGAAGACACTGGAATGGCAAGGGCACAACTGTACAAGGATTTAGTTATTTTTAATGTAAAAACCTAAAAAATAACAACCAAATATGGAAAAAAACAAAGTTCATATACTCAGAATCGACAGACCAAAATTTCCCGACTCGGTAACTTAAAAAAAAACTTGAATTTCTTAAAAAGACAAAAAAAATATGCAAAATACAATTAAAAAATGTATCAAATGAGACTATACAACATTGGAAAAGTTTTTTTTTTTATTAGATTTGAAAACAATATAATACAAAATCACAACATCATGCAAAAACAACAGCCAGCTGACAATTGACATGAATTTATGATGACTGTCATTTAAAATTATCATTGTAAATTTGCTCTTTGAATCTGCTATAAACTCACTCCAATTCGCCCAAGAATTATCAAATGTTGGTGTGATCTTCCCCCTGTGACACGTAGGGCTTAAAAGGCCAAAAACGATGTGTTGTCAGCATCCAAACCGCATTTTCCCACTTATTTTATGCATTTGGCATTCCCTGTTTGCGCAACACAAGTTTTCCGCTTAGACTTGCCAAGTACTCACAAGAGTCAAAGTGGAAAACTTGCCAGAAACTCATTTTTTCAGAATCACAAGTCAAAATCAAAAAAACTTTAGGATGGAAAAAACATGCAGGTACTTGGAAAATAATTAACCTATGGAAATAATCATTGAATTTCTCATTTATAACAGCAAACAAATGTCAAAATCAAAGTATACTGATATTCACACTAAATCATAGTGTCACACAACAATATAAAAGCTAAAGTTTTAAGAAATACCCCGCATTATGTAGCATAAATAGCATGCTTTCAATTTTTCTTTTAAGTTGTTTTTTTAGAGATTAATACCCATGGTAAAAGGGAGAATGTGATGACAACATCCCCAGCTTGCCCCTTCCTGGAGGAGGATGAAGCCAAATACAATATGACCCCAAAGGATGCCCTATCATACAATGCCAAGAATGTAGCGAATGGGGACACTTTGCGAGAAACTGCCAGAACAAGCAAGACAAAGTGCAATTACTGTGCAAATGGTGTGGACCAGGTGACCATGAAGACACCGACTACCTGAAATTGCTTTATTTCATCCACCATGGCATTTTAATCTTTATCAAAATTCTTCAAGACAAGTTTCTAATTTTTATCCAAACGTCATCTTTAGCCAAAATCCTTTGGATTTTCTTTTGAGTTTGAATTTTTTTGTGCCTAAGTGTTGAATATATTAAAAAATTTCTAAGTGTTGGAAAATATTAAATATTCTAAGTGTTAATTTTGATTTTCCAACCTTTTCATTTTTCCAACTTTTTAATCATGGCGAAGTTTTAATTTATCCATGGATTTTCCATTTTCTTGGCCTACTTAGCTTCATGACATGTTTGCCACTTTCTCCTGGTCAATGGTGGACTTTGAGTTTCTCTTGCCATGACACTTCTTCTCTAGGCGGACTTGGTGAGGGCTAAGACATTTCAACTTCCATCTCTCCTTTAGGCAGACTTTAGGAGCTCTCTGCCATCTTATCTTCAAGTGGGCGGACTTTGAGACTTCTTTGCCATCTTGCCTTTGTGCTTGGGCGGAGTTCCTAAGATGTTTGACACTTAGTTTTTTGACCCTTAACCATCTCCATACTTAGCCAATTTCATGAAATTCTCTCCCCAGGCATCATTACTCAGCCAAGGTATCCATACTTAGCCAAAATTTCGAATTTTCTTTACTCCTCTTGCCTGGGCGGACTTTATCCTTGTCCTGCCATGCCTTCCTTAGTGCTGAGCGGACTTTGGAGACTCCTTGCCAAGGCTGGGTAAACTTTACATGTGTTTGGACATTTTTCCTTCCTAGCCAAGGGCAGAATTTATCAAGTGTTTTCCATCTTTCAAGAGGACTTCATGATGTTCATTCCATGCATGCTTGGGTTTGGGCGGACTTTAGACTTCTTGTGCCATCCATCCTTGGGCAGACTTCATGATGAGCTTGACACTTCCTCTTCAGGCTTCGGTGGACTTGCTAGCATCTTGGACATTCTTCATCTTGAGTATGGCGGACTTCATGATGTCATGGCCATGCTTTCTCTAAGCTAGGGCGGACTTCATCTTGTGCTTTCCATCTCCATGGCGGACTTGGAGGCTCCTTAGACATTACTCTTCCTTGGATGAATTTCATCAAACTTATGCCATTTCCTACCTTGGGCGAACTTGAAGGTCGGTTGCCATGCTTGCATTCTTCTAGATCCTCTAGAACAAAACCCTAGCCATGTGATTTTTTCCTTTCTTTTTATGATTTTTCCTTGCTTTTTACTTTTGGAGGTGTGAAACTGTGATTTTGAAGATGAAAACATTGACTCCATGACCTATGGGACCCTGGCACTTTCTAAAAATAGAAATTACTAAAAATAGAAAAAAGAAAAATTTCAAAAAATAGTAAATCTCGGATTGGTCCAAAAGTGTCAAAAGCAAAAAAGCAAAATCCATAAAAAGTAGGCAGTGTCAAAATTGACTGAAATCAATGGCGTTCCTCGTCCTCCGGACCTTCTGGGCACTTTGACGATGTTTATGCACAACTCTGGACTTGAATTCTCTAGTTGGCTCAGATGACTTTCAAAACTCTAACTCTAAACTCCCAAAGCAAAGGACTAATGAAATTGTAACGCGAAGGGAAAACCCGAAAAGCAAACTATTGGGGGTCCCCATTTGTAATGGGGCGATGTGTGAATTAGGTCACAACAGGTCTGAACTAAGTGAACCGGTAACTTAGCATCATTACCATATCACTTCATAGATAGCTCCACCTATTACATGATAGTTTACCTCAAAGGAAGAACAATTATTTGTGTTTTGCTTCTTACTTCCTCAAGAAATTGAACCAAATCAAGAAAAAATGTTCATTCTTATTGTACTCTAGATCATGTTCCATGATACCACAAACATGCCTTAGAACTAAATTCTCTGCCTTCCAATGACATAGCTTTGATTGCTACGTGAATCATGAAAGATAACTAACAATAGTTAATATATGGGCTAGTGTGGGTCAAAAAAATGAGACTCAATCAATTGATGGAAGAGAGTGGCGTTCACCTAAGGAGACAAAACAAATTGAGACACGTGTTCTTGTCTCCATGGATGTTGGCATGGGCTTACAATCCATTATTTGAAACTTCTCCAACAAATTCTTAGCATATTTCATCTACAACAAATATTTGTGATGTCTTGTTTGCCATACCTCCAAACCAAGACAAACGAGCAAGAACTTGATATTCGTCATATTGAATAATTTCTTAAGTTCAATTATTTGTTGCATCAATCAACATCTCTAAATTGCCTACAATGACTAGGTCATTGACATATATAACAAGAAATTGCCTCCCCCCTTGCTCTTTTAGGTAAACATTCATTTAATGTGGACTCTAACAAAATCCATGTAGCACAAGATGTACATCTGTTTTGATTCTTTGAATACCACGCTCTAGGGGCCTACTTGAGACCATAGCAGACTCAATGAGTTTGCACACCTTTTGCTCTTGACTAGGTGTAAAAAATCCCTCTAAATGAGTCATGTAGAATTAAATATATGTACTTTACCTTTATCAAAACAAAAGTTGGTATAAACCTAAAGCAAGGCTGAAAATTTGATAGTTTCAAGTTTGATCTGTTTAGTGGAATCCTCATACAACATCAAACTTCCCGTTGATAACATAAGGTAGCCAAGATACACTAAGCCAAACCAAAGTTGAAATGCATTGTCCCAAACCTATTTGCTGATGGTGTAGGTAGAATATTGTAATTATTTGACCTAAGAAGAACCATCTTGTTGAACTAGTTTTACTCCACACAACTCAACCTCATCTCCAACATTGAACTAATGGCATGAACTTTTATGGCCAACCAACTATCTCTACTTTGTTTTGGTCCTTTGGAAGATGCAAAGAAACTTTGCATTGATCTGATAAAATAAGTCACAATGGTTTCAAATTTATCCTATTATTTTCAAGCCCAAGAAGTTATCACAAGAGGTCACTAAAAACAGGACAACTTTTTGCATTTGGACTAGTTTCAAATCCAAGTATGTTATATCTAGAAAAAGTAACCCAGAGTTCCTAGTGAAATTCAAGTCTCAATGAGTCTCATGATTGCTTGTTGAGTTTTCAGAAATTCAACAAATTCGTAATCAAGGGTATACAAAAATGTAACTTTACATTTTTTCCAGCCAATGTTTCTTTTAATAGTTTCTAAAATTGACTGAAACTTATTTTAAATTATCAGTCAAATTTTTAAATTTTTCCAAGGAAGAAATATTTTTCATAGGCACCCAAGGTGTTAATTTACAGAATGAAGCTAGCAATGATTTACAAGAGACTTTCTTGATATTCGTTAAAAAAATGGACTCATCAACAACTTTGTAATCATTACTAACTACTAAGTTACGATTATATGTGAATTCAAAAGCTATCGAATATTGTCAACAAGGTCATGGTTAAGTCATGAATTTGGCCAAGTATTCAATTCTAGCAATGTGGCATGTGACTGAAATGGATGAGATTTACTGCAAATAATAAGTGATTTTTGGCATAAAAGATATCCCCTAGACCCAGCATCCAAACCAAAGGGAAATCTATATGTGCAGCAGAGCCCCTCAATAGACTTGTTTCAAGAAGCTTCTTAACCAAAAACTAAAAAAAAATATCTTCATTGTTTCTATAAGATCATACTACAACCGTTTTTTATTGTTTTGTATCATATCATGCTCAAGGAGTGGTATCCTATCATATTAAACACTACTTATTGCCATGCAAATATTGAAAAAAATGTGCTATCATTATAATAATTCCCTCCTTTTGAGAAAATTATTTTATAACATGACATTTGTTTTATGCTTTGTGAAACACAAACATCATTAAACTTTATATTTTCAATGTAGATATATATTTGTGTCCATGCATACAATATATTTATCAATATTCACACATGTAAATACACATATCAATGGATAGATATAAACTGTTGTCCACAATGTTTGGAACTTCAAAATTGGGTGTATTTCATCAACTCCTTGTATTATTAAGGGATCTGTCCCTCACATGGCTATTTGCACTTGTACTTGGATCTTAGGGCTTGTGGTAAAAGCATATACACACACATAAATACATATACAGATACAGACAAACAAGTCATTCACTCAATGGTGTTGATTCAAATTTGGGTGTACTTTACCAGCTCCTCGCTTTATTGAGAGATCTTCTACGTCTTTTCCTCACATGGCTACTTGTACTTGGATCTTATGGCTTGTAGCTTCACCACATTACATTTCTCCTCTATTTATGTTTACATTGTTTTAGTGTTTAATACATTTGTAGAACTCTCTCTAATTATGTTTACATTGTTTTAGCATTTCATACATTTGTAGAAACTGAAGGTTCTTTTCACCCAAGCATTTTTCTATCATAACTTCATGTTCTTTCAAGTTTGGTTGTTGGAGTACACTAATCTAATTTCTTTGTTCCTTTCCTTCTAGACATCCCATAAACTCATCCCCCTACCTCCATCTCTTGATCATCGCTTGCTCCCTAAGAGAGAATGTAGAAGCTTCAAACTAAATAAACAAAAATTGTAACCATAAGTGCATTTATAATTGTAAAAGATAAATCCTAACTTAAAACATTTACAAAAGAAAAATTTCTATATCAAGTGCAAAGTGAAATTTGGATATAACAAAGACATTCAAAATAGCATTTGAAATTTTAACAATAAAGAATAAACATTTAAGATCCATTTTATATCACAAGTTGGTGGTCTATGCTATCACCCAATGTTCCATAGATAATTAAGAATTTCTGTCTATGAAAGAAGGACAAAAATGGATCTCATTGCTTGTGATAAACCATATACACACATATATAGATAGCAAGGTATGTCATTGACCTGTGTCTTGTCACTTCAAATTTGGGTTTATCT
This sequence comes from Sequoia sempervirens, assembly GCA_007258455.2. Lineage (NCBI taxonomy): Eukaryota > Viridiplantae > Streptophyta > Pinopsida > Cupressales > Cupressaceae > Sequoia > Sequoia sempervirens. Next base: position 854,778,889 of record VDFB02281492.1, on the reverse strand, counting down.
CATTAGCTTCTTGTTTTATTGAGGGATCTTCCCATCTTTCTTCCACACGGTTATTTGTACTTCTACATAGATTTGTAGATTGTAGTTTATCCACTTTAGTTGTCTCCCTCAAGTTATTTCTACATCATTTTAGTGTAGTTATTTTTATATAGCTTAAAAGGTTTCCTTTCAGCATTGTTCTATTAGAACTCCATGTTCTTTTAAGTATGACTGACCTATTTTGGCCACTTGTGGGCATTAATATAATTTTCTTTTCCTTCCTTTTCTTTCTAGATATCCCAAAAATTTATCCCCTACTTGCATTTCACGAACATTGATTGCAATTGAAGAGAGAAGGTAGAATCTTGAAACAAAATAAATGAAAATTATAACCATCAGTGCAATTATAATTGTGAAAGATAAATCCCATGTACAAAAGAAACATTTGCATATAAAGTGCAAAGCAAAATTTGTAAATAAAAAAGACACTCATAACAGCCTTTGAAATTTTCTTTACATTTGAAGAAACAATCAAAATCATGAGTTTGGCATTTCAGTTAAATAAGTTTTGTCTTTGAAATGGCCATAATGGCCTTTCTTTTAAATAGAAAAGACATACCTAAAATAACTCACTTCATTTGCATGGCCCTTCTCTGAAATATAAAACACATACCTAGAAATAATTGTTGCTTCATTTGCATGGCCTTTCTTTTAAATAGAAAAGACATACCTAAATATAATTGTCGCTTCATTTGGATGGCATTTTATAGGGTGTGTACAATCTCCAAAGACAAACTGAACCTCCCCAGAGTCTGAACTTTGTTCAATGCTCAATCTCTCAGACACATCTTCAACTGCTAGCGACTTATAGCCAAGAGCTTCCCATTTAGCAAACCTTTTATCTTCTATTTTTCTTCTCTTCTCAGATCTAGCTTCCTTTAATTCATCACGAAAGGATGCCCGATTTCTTCCTCTTGCATCATTACCCAACTGATCATTCAATGGTACATCCTTTGCTCTGTCCATCCACGACTTGAATGCAACTTCATCAGCATTTTTATCAGTGTGTGAATCTGTTTCAATATATATTTCTGAAGAAACGTCATTTCCATCATAAAAGTAAATGGAGTCAATTCCTGTCCTTCCTTGAGAATCAATTTTAAACTTTTCATCAACCATGTTCGTGGAACCATGAAGCCGTGTGCCCAAAATCTTTTCAGCCATACTTTTCATCTCAGTATAGTTGGTTTCATTTGAGTTCTGTTCTACGTCTTCTGAAGGATCAAATTTGTGCATGCCATAAATTATCATGGACCTTAAATCATTGCTTGATGAATCTTCAGTTCCATATTCTCCCAGAACAGAATCATCAGGACCAATAACATTGCGAGTAAGTTGTAATTTTCTTTTTGCCCTGCACATAATGACCTGCCACAAGCCTGTATCAGTTTACCTATATGCTTAGTCCAAATCACAAAAACCGTAATATCATTGGATCTTTCCAAATTTGGAGACAATGGAAGAGATGGCTTTGTTAGAATCTACAAATGCAAGTACCTCCTCAACTGTGTTTTCTGTCACAATACTTATTGCTAAGACATGATGCAGCTGACCTATGCGATGAGCGCGCTGCAATGCTTGCTTGTCAACCTGTGGATTCCAGTCCTGCTCATAAAAGATCACCTGCAATAAACAGTCACAACTTGACAACTAATTAAAATGTAAATCACAACACAGACACCATAAAGAAATAGAGCTATTAAACCAAAAAAAATCAACTTAAAATTGACCAAAGTAAATCGCATAAGCAAAATGGTGCAGTTAGAACACTCCACATAACTACAACATTATGCATACTCCAAAGTAAATGATAGTTTATTTTCAGTCAAACAGATTCTGACATGAGAATCTACTAGTGTTCACATCAAACATATATAGAATATCCACCTGGACATATTTTCCTCAAAAATATGGTGCTTAGAATCCTCCATTTTAAGTGAGTTAAGTCAGATTTTGTGATCTCTAAACTCTACTTTGAATTTTAGAAACCAATTAAATTATTCATTACTCTCCTACTTGCTATGCAAATGAAAATTTTGGATTGTTAAGAGCAGGAATTGTTGAGCTTTGAGCACAAATAAACATGAAACAACCCACAACACACGATTTTATGTTGGAAAACTTTCAATGTGGAGGAAAAACCAATTTTGGTAGTGGCAATGTGCCTCGCTACATGTTGGCGTAACAACTAACACTTCTGGAGTGCAAGTTGGTACGGACAACTATGCACACTACGTGATGAGTGCTCTTCAAATTAGGAGGGGAAGCTCCCTCGTTATACGGACAAAATGCTTGAAAAAGTAAACTAAACTATTTCCTATCTTTTTCTCTTAGCTAAAAGAGGCACAAGGTTTGCGAGAAACTTTGAGCGTTGTAGCCAAGCATTTTTTGGTTTCACAAGTCTTAACTACAACTCAAAACTAACTAACTTATACTATCCAATCCCCTCAAGAAATCAGAGCATGAGGAAACAGAGCGGGAATGATTTATACGATAACCTTTAAGATAGGATTTCCAAGGAGGTGACAACACCTATCCAAGGCGTTGGCTGAAAGAAAGGTTATTGGCAACGACATCAAACGATGAACTCTACTTATGAATTCCCAAGGAGGTGATGACGCCTATCCGAGGTGTAGACATAAAACAAAGCTCATTAACACAGTAACAATAAACGATAAGCCTTAATTCTAAATTCCCAAGGAGGTAATGGTACCTTTCCGAGGTGTAGATATGAAAGAAAGCTTATAAACACAAGAACATAAAACAATGATCATCCAACCAAAGTGAACAGATACAAAATAGCAATATTACAGGTAAATCTAGCTCAGCATATATTACTATCGCATGCAAAAGTTATTTACAAATGAGCTGAAAGCTCTTATTTATAGACATCGAAAGGTGTAGGGAACCCTAAAATCACCTTGAGTCAACTACAGTCTTGCAATGCATGCAAAATTTATTGCTAAACCCTAATAAAGCAAACTATACAATTAACTGGAAAGCTACCATCAGTTAACCAAAATGTAAGAGACCTGGTGTCTCTCAACCCCTGACTGAATCTTGAATGAAGTTTGTTTGACGTTTTGAGGGTTTGTGATTTTTTTGAAGTTTTTGCAATTTAATGAAGTGGTGCGATTTTGACAATAAATGCTTGTAGATATAAATAAAATGCCAGAGATCTAAATATGAAAGAATACAATTTATAGACTGTTGACAGATGATTTATTGCTCTTTCAAAATGATTACAACTGCGATATTTCAACATGCATAATAAAAGGCAAGCTATTTATTAAGAACCTGGAGAAGCTTGCAGCCGCTTGAAGAAAGCCTGTGATGGTACAGATTGATGAAAGGAAGCAATCTCTCAACCCAAAAATCAATGCAAAGGCTCCAGAAACCCAAGGCGCCCACTGTAGAACAAAAAGGCAGCAAAAAGGCAAAGCGATTTGCCTAAGAATGATGGTACGGCCTTGCTGCTATAAAGTACGGCCACAAACCAGCAATGATGAAATCCGTGCGGCTTTGAATGAAGTGCCAGATGTTAGACAATTAATGGCCAATGAAAAAGATTTCCTTCTAGAAGAGAATCGATCCAAACCCTTGACAAAAAAATTCACAATAAACTCTGTAATGACTTTTGTATGAAGCCACTCAACTGACAAGCTTCAACTGGTATTTCACAACCTCAGTATGTCTGATTTTGAAGAGTTGACGTTCTCCAAAACCCGATTGCAGAAACCTTTGTTTCTCCAACTCCAAATGTGTTCTCAGAGAGAAAAGACAAAATTTGAATAATCATATCATAATGAGTTCTCTTTTGTCTTTGAGAAATAAATACCTCTCTCAAAAATTCGACCCCCTTCAGAAAAGCAATTTAAATGCACTTAATAATATAAAATTCGCCTCTTTTGAAACTTGTTGCCGTAACAACTAACACCTCTGGAGTAGAAGTTGTTATGAACAACCTATGCACACTACGTAATGAGTGCTCTTCAAATTATGGAGGGGAAGCTCCCTCGTTATGCTTTGACAAATGTACTTGCAAAGGAAAATAAGCTAAAACTATGTCCTGTCTTTTTGTTTCAGCTGCTAGAGGCACAAGGCTTTCTTGAAAGAACTTACACGTTGCAGCTGAGTTTTCTCTGGTTTCGCAAATCAACTAAACTACAACTTATATCTATCCAATCTCCTCAGGAAAACAGAGCAAGAGGAAACGGAGCAAGGTTATGACTATCAGACGATAAACGCATTCAGATTCTCTACTTGAAGGCAAGGTGGCGCAACTATCATCTCAATCTGAACAAGTTTATTAAGCACAAAACAGATTTGAGAATTTGCTATGATAATCTTTATGAAACCCTATGTGGCATAACACTCAATCAGCATAGTAAAGACTCACAAACAGCTTTTATCATCAAAATCTCTATGAAACCCTATGTGGCATAACACTCAATCGTAATGATAAAAGTTTCACAAAACAGATTTTCCTAATCTAAGAGAAGATTCACCATGAAAACTTTATGAAACCCTGTGTGGCATAACACTCAATCAGCATAGTAAACACTTCACAAAACGGTTTTATCATGACAATCTTACGAAACCCTGTGTGGCATAACGTTCGATCATAACAATAAAAGATTCACAAGACAGATTTCTCTAAACTATGGAAGAATCCAGCATTACAATCTTTCGAAACCCTATGTGGCATAACAATCAATTGCAATAATGAAGACACATGAACAAATACCAAAAGAGCAATATTGAGGGCAAGGTAGGCGCAGCATATATTTCTCTCTCAAGCAAAAGTTATTTACAAATGAGCAAAAGCTCTTATTTATATACATCAAGGTGTAGGTAACCCTAAAATCACCTTGAGTTCACTACAGTTCTTGCAATGCATGCAAGTTATGCGCCTAACCCTAATGAAGTAAACTATACAGTTAACTGGGCAACTACCCTCAGTTTAACTGGTACAAATAACCTAATTGGACCTTGTGCAAGCATGCACGTCCTTATTTAAAGCAAAGTTAACTAGCCACTACCTTCAGTTAACTGAAAACCCTAACCCTAACTCCTGTGTTGATAATTCCGAGGATGAGATAAGCATGTGTTAAGTCAGCAAGTGAACTGAAGACTGGAAGTCAAGTTAACTGCTGCTCAGGACTCAACCCTAGAAATTAACTGCACGTTCTAACTGACAGATCACTCCATGTCAACTCGGTCTAACACTTCGACCAAGAACTCATCGATCTCCCTGTCATCTGGCACTTTGATGCTGCTAAAAATAACAGTCTGTTTCTTTAGTTCTCTGCCACTTTCAGTAATTGTGTGCACACCATCTTTGCATTCTTCAGTCGCCTTTCTCAAACTGGCTGCAATTACTGAAACATTCTCTAATTTTGGCGCCCTAGGTTCACCTTCAAGGCTGTCATAAATCAGCTTCTCGAATTCTGCTTGAACTTTTTCCAACTCAACATACGTGCCATCTTCGAGAAGATAATGACACGGAATCTGAACAACGAAGCCACTGACAAGTGCAAGCACTCCAACTACGTCATCCTTCAGTGAAAACAATTTGGAAGAGATCTTCTCACATATTTCTGTTCTGAGAAGGTGCTGCTCTCTCCAAGTGAAGACTTTCTCTTGATCTTCGATCTCCTCCAAAGCATCGCATGCAACTGATAACTGAGATACAAGAACGCGATCCTTTGCCAAACTCTCTGCAACTGCAATATCCAGCAACTGAATACCCTGACGGAGTTTGTGTGCCTCACTCCTCAACTGATACAAATCTGCAAGAAGAGTTTTACCAGCAGCAACTAAACTGTCAATCCAATCATCCAAAAGTCTGCCATGACTGACTAACTGATCCAATTTTCGTTTCTCTGCAGGTGTGTGCTGAGGAAGAACAGGTGCTCTATTTGGATTCCCATGAACAAGATCAGAAATGTATTGACGAAGTTGACTATTTTCAGCTTTGAGTAAAGCCTTATCTTCTCCATCCTTCGTGATACGCTCTTCAAGATTATTGGTAACAATCTTAAGAAGAGATACATCTGTCTCTCGTGTGGTCCTGCCAAGATTTGCCTTAGTGAATGTAAAGTCACCCACTTCGACCTCGTCCAAGCTTTTACCCTCTGGAGGCACTGCAACTTCTATCACAATCTCTGATTCAGGGGTCTTTTCGATGTGCACTTGTTTCTTTATCTTCTTGTTTGATCTCCTCTGATAGGGCTCACCAAACTCAGACAAATCAAGGTTGTATGACGGTTCACGCCTTTGTCTTCCCAAAGACTTTTCGAGCCAACAAGACTGAACAATATTTTCAATTCGCGGAGAGACTGTCCCTGATGTATCAACCTGTGGTGTTTCAGTTGTCTCCGATCCTGCTTGAATTTGTGGCTCAGGCTCAGAATCTATATCAATAGGCGGAACGTGAGGTGAACTAGGAAGTGAAACGTGAGGCTCAGTTTGAATAACTGTCTCTACTGGAATCTCAGGAACACTCTCAATTTGTTTCTGCTTCCTTTTACCAGTAGCTCTTTTCCCTGTGTTTCCACTGAGTCTAACTCCTTCCGGAGGTATGATAATAGCTTTGACTCTGGGTCTTGCTCTAGAAGTAGAAGGCAATGACGAGAAATCCTTTGGCGGCTCTGCTACAGGAACTGACTTCCGTGTTCGCTTGCTCTCCAAGAACAACTTACTAGTCTTGATCACTGATCTGGAAACCTCTTCAATAGAAGTATTCTCCTTAGCATACCAATCAGGTGAGCGAAGTGGCTGCCTAGCAACTTGATCCTTAACATAAGAATTGAGAAGAACTTCTCCATCATCATCCGACAAACCATCAACATCTTCTGACAAGTAATCAGAGAGCTGTCCAACAGTAAGTCTACAATAGTGACGACGACGAACTTCAAATTCATCTTCACAATTTGCCCAGAAATCTTCAAGTGCTGGCGTATGTGCAATCCCTCGCTCTAACCGATTTGCATAATGACCGAGAGGATCATAGGAACGTCTCTCAGTATAAGGCTTGAATTTGAATCTTTCTATCTCAGTAGACATACGCCTGGCATCTGTTGCTGCATCACATGTGAAAATTCCCAATGAAAATGGAAAATTTGCCGCAGCCTTATGACGACTACGAAGAAAGAAGTGAACATGCTGCATTTGCCTGAGGAACTCCATAAAGACAATCTTGTCTGACGGATATCTCGGCAACATCAGAGGCTCTCCAACATAACCATAAACTCGGAGGTACGTGAAAGTAGGAAACTGTATGAACCAATCTGCCCAAGTCTCCATTGCTGATTTGGCCTCGGCTGAAATACGAATGTGCATCTCATCATCAAGATCCCTCACGGTTCTCATGGCAAAGTGATCATTCACCACTCGGAAGTCCTGCTCAGACTGAGAAAACTCTAGCTGTGGATAATACTCATGAATACGCTGAACACCGAGAGTACCATTGGTTTTAAGAAGTCTGAAACTACCTTGAAATGCCACCAAGTAGACCAAATAAGATATCATATGAAACTCGTGATGCTTGAGAAAGTTAGAAATCTGCTGATGTAAGCAATCACTAATTAACATAGCCCAGTCAAAACGCTCTGTGCCATCAAGGATTCTGGTAATCAGGTAGAACATCCATGGACGGAAAGTGTTAGCATCTGACTGGCCGGTAACTCGATTGAGTAAGGTGATCAAAACAGCAACTTCTCCTTTAAATTCACCACGACCAACCTTCTTAGGCAAGTTAGTTTTCTGAATTGTCAACCATTTCTGAGCAACTTTTCTCTGTGAACGTTGATGATCAGCATCCCATATCTTCTCACAAGCTTCAAGATCAACAGTAAAGTTATCTGAGCGAGGAGAAATAGCAAAACATTTTCTATGTCCTTCGGCTTGAGACTGCAAACCACTCTTCCATCAACCGATCTGATCTGTCGTGAAGACGAGTCATAATGCTTAATGCAAGCAAGTACGAACTCAAGATCGAAGATAGAAACAGGAATGGATGCCGCTGCCAGCAACCCGGAACGCTCAAGATTCCTCATCGAATTGCTGCTAACACCTTCTAAACTGCTCAGATTGACCACTGGATAAACATGGTTTAGGTCCGTATCTGAAGTCTTGGTGAAATTATGTGTAAGGACTGATTTCACCTTGTAATCAATGAGATTGAACTGCATTTTGAAAATGGTGACTTTTGACTGTAAAGTCGAATATGCTTGAAGAACTTTCTGAAAAACTCTGAACAAGGCTAAAAATAGCTTCTGACAGGAGAAATTTTCGAAGAAATTCTGGAACATGGGTTTTGTGCACAACTGAATTCTGAACAAACCCAGATAGCTGGATTTTGGAAAAAATGTGATTCAAGCCCACATGCAAAGAGATTCTCGGAAAAAGGCTCAGAGCTTCAGAATGAAGGCTACGGGGCGATTTTCTCGAAAAAATCTAAGAAGTGGGTCTTGTTGCAAACGCTGAAATATGAGAACCCAGATGATCAGATTCTGAAAATGTGTTGAATTACTCTGGCATGCGAAGAAAGTACCTAAGGTGAGAAATAGAAGAAATAAGACAGAAGATAGAAAGTTTTGCTTGTCTGCTTCTGAAAAATCTGCAAATCTCTTCTTCGAATCTTTATAAAACCTGCATGCAAAGTGGAAATAAAGTCTAGAATTGACTTCCTCTGAAGAATCTGAGCTCGTAGCTTTGAAGAACGCTGAAAACGGACACCTGAATCACCTTAAGCTTGCTGGTCGCTCAAAAGAATACAAGCTTCAGAGCAAAAGATGATGCAAAAATGGACGCCATCTTTGAAATATATAGAATTTCATCATAGGAAATTCGTACTAAATAAAGCATGCATTAAAATGGCGCTTGGCTTCACATTGGACCTCATAATAGTTAACTGGAACTCAAACAAGCTCAATAAGTGGACGCTTTAGGGTTACCCTTTCAAGTCTTCAGTTAAACTTAACCATGCGACTTTAGCTTCAGTTAGCAACCTTATCAAGTTCGCCATCCTTCACATTTGCTTTGGATTCACCAAATTTGACCTAAAGCAACCCTTTTGATAACTTCAGTTGACATTTGATTGAGATAAAGAATTCGCCATCTTCAACCTTGCTTTATCTTCACAAACTTGAATTAAGGCGTGCCTTTTGATAACTTCAGTTAACAATCAAGAATAAGATGAAGGATTCGCCATCTTCATGCAATAAATATGCTAAAAATAGCGACCCTTTTGGAACTTCAGTTGGCCTTTCAAGAATGCGCCAACTTCATGCTTTAATCAATTATAATCTAAAAATAGCAACCCTTTTCAAACTAAAGTTGCTATAGCCTTGAAAAGTGCGCCATCTTCACCAATATCTTGCTTCACTTTTCAAAAACTAAAAATAGCGACCCTTTTCATGAGTGAAGTTATCAACTTCAAATTCGCCATACTTCACTAAAAATGCTTCATGCTTCACAAATAATGCTTCATGCTTCAATTCGTCCCTTTTGAACTTCAGTTGACATTTGATGAAGCGCTATCTTCACTAAAATCTTCACAATTTTGACCAAAATCGCCATGCATGCAAACTTCAGTTGACATTCAGTAATAAACTTCAGTTAAACTTAACATGCAAGGTAGTTAACTGAACATGCAAACTAGTTAACTCGACATGCAAACTGAAAGATCACTCCACATGCAAACATATGAACTGAAGATGACAACCCAGAAATCGTTCAGTTTAACTGCAGTCAGAACTCCAGTTAAGGCGTCCATTCAACTCACTTTCAAAAATTCAAATTTTGAACTCTTGGGCGAATTCCAAACTTAACCAAATTTCATGAAAATTTAAGCTAAAAACCACTGTTGGGACCTCTGTTCATCCTCTGACACTGATTAACTGACTTCTCCGATTGGCTGGCTGACAGGTGCATCGCAAAGCTGAGTAAAAACCGATCAAATGATATCTTGACACTGCACGTCATAAAACTGACATCTGAAGGCTCAAAAATCCAAGCGCCTATTTGAAAAGCTGCGCTTTTTCCCTGACTTAGTCAAATTTCAACTTCTGCATCTCGAACGAAGGGAAAAACAAAATCCTTCATAACTTCTGATTTATCAACTTTCAGGACTGGAACTTAGGTTCACTGTGAAGCTAAGCTCGTTCTGCACAACGGCTGCAAAGGCACATTTCCCCAAAAAACATTATTTGAGGGATGAAAAACAAGAGCGCCCCTTTCAAAAGTTGCTCTTTTCATTCCAGACTTGGCCATTCCTGGAAACGACAAAAAAAAAAAATATAAAAACTTCCACTGCAAGCTGATAAGACATCTTCTGATCTGACGGAGACAGGCAACGGAAAGCTGAACGTAACACGGACACATTGAATATCTGAAATCATCAAAAAGAAAGCATTAAAGGCCTAAAAAGCTTGGGCGCCTTTCTCAAAATGTGTTCTTTTGCTTTTTCCTCTGATATTTTGACTAAGATTTGACCCAACGTTTGACCTCCGGTTCAGACGCTTCAGCAACTCAGATTCACCCTCTGACGGATGCGTCGCGAAGCTCGAACGAATGTGAGATAAACATTCTGGGGGGCATTCAGTCAAAAACCTACATCTGGCACCTCAAAAAGATAAGCCTTTCAAAAGCTGCGCTTTTCTGTGTTAACCAATTCGCTCGCCTTGATTGTCTTGTAACTCGAACAAAACAGTCCGTTTAGCAGGCTTGATAGCTCCGCTGGTGACGTGAGGACAAATGTCTGCTGGAGGTGACAAACCCTAAAAACAGGATCTGAGCCCCTAAAAGATAGGGCGCCTATTTCAAAATGTGCTCCCTTCTCCAGAGATAGAAAATTTTGATGTTTTTCGTTCAGATTTTCATTTTTCTTAAATCTCTTCGGTAACAGACTGACATAGTACTGACACCAACTCCATATTTGAAAACCCCAAAAACGACCGTTTGACGACACTTTAACAAGATTAAGACTCAATTAAGCAAAATGCCTTAGTGAAGCAAAAATTTTGGTTTTGGGTACAACAAAACTTAGGCAAATTCATTAATAAATGGCATCCTTTTTAATGAGTAATAAATACTCATTTAATATTAATATTACTCCACTATTATAAAGTATTAAATACTTTATAATTCGCCATTAATTAATATTTTAATTTTTCACTTAAAGTGACTTTATAATATAAAGTCATAATAATAATTATTTAATTATTATTAAATGCTCCCTTATTCACCGTTTGCTCATCAAATTGTCAAACTGGGTCGAACTTGAGATGACCAACTGAACCAGGTGCCCTACCAGAAATAGTAACCCCTATTTACCTGACTTACTATAAATAGTAAGTGTCTGAATATCAATTTGTAAGTCTCTGCAAAGGCCCAAACCTAAATCAATTGATGGAGTGATGTCACGAAACTCTGGATAACTGCCATGGACAACCCTCTAATCAAAACTGTCAGCCTACGAGGGTCAAATTGATAGGCGCACCTGTCAAAACGCTCTATGAGCCTGCTCGTGAGCTCCTGATGGATGGTAACTATGTGATGACCAAGGGTGTACATGCCATCATGCCACCACTCATGCGCCAACCCATCAAGATGCAGTGTAGCAAACTTAATGGCCTCGTCCTCCTGCACAGGTCTCAATGATAGGTAATTGTCTAACTTTTGTACCCAAGACCTTGCTGAACTCTTATCTGAGCCATCAAAGTAAGGAGAGATAATCTTGTTGACTGCATGCTGAAGATCCCTATTCACTTGTGGCTGTGGCTATTGGTGCTGAGGAGCTCTGCGGTCAAATCTAACTCCCCCTCTGGGCTTATGCACATCCATGAACTCATGAAAAGACAAAGACTGCTTGATCTCAGGTGCCAATGTCAAGTACTCTCCAAAGAATCTGGTCACATTTGCCACCGACATGCCGTGATGTGGATGAAACTCAGGTTGGTGACCCTGCTGCTCTGCCTCTGGCGTCGAAGGTGCCTCTCTAGATATAAATGTAGGTTTTCCAGGCCTATGCTCATGAAAGATAGGTGACAACTGCCGTTGTGCTGACACCAATGGCTAGTCTATGCCTGCAGTCCCACTTGTCTGTCCTATTTGAATATAGTGCTGCTGAGGCGAAGTACACTGCCTCATCTTGCCCATCAATTGGGACATCATGTCCATCATATTATCATGCCTGCGTCTGAACTCATCATTAGAAATCTCACCTCCGACATGCTCTTTCCCCGGATCCCTATGTGTCTCTGTAGGAATCTCACGATCTACCATCAGTGTAGTGACACTGTTCCCACTACTATTGGAACTGGATCTGTGAATACACAAAACCCCTGATACTGTCTCACCTTCAGGAATAGGTGGACCTTTCCAATCCTCAATTCTACCTGTTCCTCTACCCTTGCTGTAGAAAATAATATCTCTACTCATAAAAAACCATCGAAAAAGCACACATCTGACTGAAAAAACAACTGAAAAAGCATAGGATGGTAGGAAAACTGTGCTTTGATACCACTGTAAGAGACCTAGTGTCTTTCAACCCCTGATTGAATCTTGAATGAAGTTTGTTTGACGTTTTGAGGGGTTGTGATTTTTTTGAAGTTTTTGCTATTTAATGAAGTGGTGCGATTTTGACAATAAATGCTTGTAAAATATAAATAAAATGCCAGAGATCTAAATATGAAAGAATACAATTTATAGACAGTTGACAGATGATTTATTGCTCTTTCAAAATGATTACAACTGCGATATTTCAACATGCATAATCAAAGGCAAGCTATTTATTAAGAACCTGGAGAAGCTTGCAGCCGCTTGAAGAAAGCCTGTGATGGTATGGCCAAATGAAAGGAAGCAATCTCTCAACCCAAAAATCAATGCAAAGGCTCCAAAAACCCAAGGCGCCCACTGTAGAACAAAAAGGAAGCAAAAAGGCAAAGCGATTTGCCTAAGAATGATGGTACGACCTTGCTGCTATAAAGTACGGCTTGAAACCAGCAATGATGAAATCCGTACGACCTTGAACAAAGAGCTAGATGTTAGACAATTAATGGCCAATGAAAATAATTTCCTTCTGGAAGAGAATCGATCCAAACCCTTGATAAAAAACTTCACAATAAGCTCTGTAATGACTTCTGTATGAAGCCACTCAACTGACAAGCTTCAACTAGTATTTCACAACCTCAGTATGTCTGATTCTGAAGAGTTGACGTTCTCCAAAAGCCAATTGCAGAAACCCTTGTTTCTCAAACTCCAAATGTGTTCTCAGAGAGAAAAGACAAAATTTGAATAATCATATCATAATGAGTTCTATTTTGTCTTTGAGAAATAAATACCTCTCAAAAATTCGACAAACATTTGAATGTCTCTAGCCTCTGCAACTGGTGCCTTCACCCAATCTATTTTTCCAATGTCTTTCAAAGCATGTATGCAACATGGAGTCCAAAAAATATGTTTGTAAGCACTCTCTATCATCAAACCAGCTAGCTTCCAAACACGAGCTAAATCTGTCACAACCTGCACAACATTAGAAGGCCCAACCTCCTCTATGGCTTCCCTCAAAATTCCAAACTGAAAATCAGCATCCTTAAGCTTCCCAAAACAATCAATAGCTCAAAGAAAGTATGAACCAACAGGGCATGTAACAATAACACTAATAAGTGGCCTATGTCGAATATCAGCCCACCCATCCATGACAATGGAACAACCAGTCCTAATCCATGTTTGCCTCATCTCTTCCATCATCATGGTAGCTTTTAAATATTGTTTGTCAAGGAGTGAGGTACACAATCTATGTTCTCCAAAGGGGGCACTAGAAGTTCCAACTACAAATATTTCTTTCACTATTGTTTTGAAATAAGATGACCTTGCCAAATGAAATGGAAGAGCGTGTGCATAAAAGAATTTGGCCACTGCATCATCAGCTTGCTCGCATTTTTGCACATTCATTAAGGGAGAGAACCCAATAGTTGAGCAACTATCAATAGTTGTGATAGTAGTTGTTTATATAATGCCCAATAGTTGTGTTAGTAGTTGTCTATATAATGCCCAATAGTTGTGACTTGACTACCCATAATTAAACAAAATGTATTCCTTTGATCTAAAAAGCAACCAAGCATGTGATGCCATATCAGCGCTCAACTACCCATGATGTGAATGCAAAAGTATTGGTCTCACTTTTTTTTGGGCATTTTTGGACACCTTGACAAAAAGCATGTTGATGTGGCATCATATTTAATGATGTGGCCCTGAAACGAAAGTTATAAGCAGGGGACTTGCCAAGTAAGCTGTTGCAAAAAATTGGGAGTGATTTGAAATTTCCATATAGGATAATTAGAAGCACAAAGTTAGGGTGCACAACTACTGGGTCATCTCCCCCAACTCCATGACTAAAGTTTTCTCACTTGCTCTCCTCTTCCCTCTATCACAACTCTCTCCAATTGATACATTGGAATAGGCTTGCAAATCAACTAATGGCCATTTTTGAAATGTCCCCATTTTTAGCACTACGCTTTCCAGTGACTGTTAGCCTATCCCCGGATGCCCGTAGGCTAGTCATATGCAGAATTAGGGTTTCCAGAGAGCTTTGCAGTGGTATGACATGCAATTGCATCAGATAACTTTTCCACACTTATTGCGACGGTTGCTTAAAATGTGGTTAAAATGCATTTGAAGTCACTTACTATTTTTAGCAATATGCTTGTAATGACCCTTGCCAAAACTGACTTCAAATTTCTGGTGTTTAGCTTGAAGGAATTTTGTTAAACACTTGTTATCCAAAGTTGTGGTTTGCCGGTCTGAGTGTTTCAGTCTGATATAAATGTTTTTAAATGATATCCAATGCATATAATGCTTCCAAATGACTTCTATGATGATTAGGCAAGGTCCTAGATGCAATGCAGATTTCTTTTGTATTTTCAAACACAATAGATGAGGTTTCATATGCTAAATATGCAGCTACAGCCCTTAGGCATTATGTCAAACAGTTGGCATACATCCTCTTTAACATTTCAAATGGACAATATTCAAATAGAGAACTCCCAACTTCAAATATATTATTGATAATGCAACCTTCTACAATGACAATGAGATGAAATGCCAAGACTCTTCGCTTACTTGATAAAAATGCTTGAATCTGATATAAACTATCACCTACAGCAGTGCCTTCTAAAATGCAGCTAAATGTCATGAAATGGCATGAAACAAACAAAAGAACCTATAGCTTGGTGGCGCCTTGAATCCCCAATGAAGAAGCAAGCAATATCTTAGGAGATGAAGGCCTTATGGAGCCAAAATAATTATTTAGAGCAGTCGCCCCTGTTCTGATATGAATGGAGAGATAAAATAATTCTCAATGTTTTCAAGCCTCCAAAATCTCCAAACACAATCAGCAAGAACCAAGGAATGAAGCGCCCCAATCTCCAAGAGAAATCAATGTGTAGATGAGCTCCAATGAATAAAAATGTGTCTCGAATGGCATCCCTGTTTTACTTCAGATTTAGCTTCAGAATTCCTCAATCGAAATCAGACCTTATTATAACTGATATATTAATCGATGAAGACCTTGAGCACCAAAATCGTCTCCAATAATCCTTCAAATTGAACCATACAAAACTTGAGAGAATCGATTTCTTCAATAGCTAGAAATGAATCTACTATCACCAAAAATCACTTCCAACAATGCATCAATCGAACCTTTATCAAAATTGGCCTATGGCCACAAATTTTGTACCAATGACAAGTCTTAAGTAACCTCTCCCTCAGCTGCAATAATTCAAGTAATATTTCACACCCTCAAAATTGCTATCAATAGGAAGTTTTTGTTTCCTATGACAAGAAGCAATCTGCAGAAACCCTAGGCTCCACAAGATGAAAAGACAACAACAACAACATCAAATCTATCTGTCTAAAAGCTTAGGCAACTCTTCTATTTATTTTTTTTCTCCAATTCCTCCAGAAGCTTCTAGAACATTATTTTATTTTTATTAAGTGATATTTTAAAATTCAAGTCACTTTATTAAATTGATTAAATATAAGGTCACCTTATAATTTTGATTTATTTGATAACCTTATAATTAATTAACTTAATACCACTTATTGATTTAATTAAAATAACTAATTAGTCATCCTCATAAAATAATCATTATTTTGGACAACATAATTAATTAAATTAATTAAATCAACTACCTCCAAAATGGGGACATTACAATGCTATTTATAGTAAGCGTTATTTTTGGCAGTGCTTCAACAGCTTGTTACAGTGGCTATATCTGGTAGGGCAGTATATTCAATTTGGTCTCCAACATTTGTGGTGCTCGATTTGGAAAATTTTAATATTTGATGAAATAATGTTTTAAGTGAAAATATATCATATGCAAAATTGGTCGACTTCTTAAGGGGAAATATTTTAGTTACTTATAATGTATTTTCACTTAATAAAGTGGATGCCACTTTATGCTCTATTTGCATTTTAATAAAGTGTAATATCTTCTTGAAAATGGACGACTTGGCTTGAGGAGCTAATTGAAATGCAAATGCAAATTGATAAAGGTGAATTTGGATGTCATGTTGGGCGCCCTAATTGGAGGGAATGATATTTGGATTTGGTGAAATAATAAATATGAACTTTGGCCTTCATTTGAGACTATCCATAAAAATTGTAATAAAGTGCCGCTGAAATTGCTTCAGACCCCTTGCTTCGAGGAATGCATACCTCCTAGCACCCTTGATTTCGTGCTTGCAAGATAGCACCTAGCTAAGTTTGTGACTATTCTTTGCACTAAAGAGCAGATTGAGCCTATTGAGATGAAGATTTATGAAGTTTTTGAGTTGCTGTTTTGACTTGGCTGGAACACCTTTTTGCTCGTAGCTCCTTGCATGGATTTTTGCTAGTTCTGGGTATTGGACCCATGCTTTAGTCTACCTTGGGCGCCTTCTTGCAAAGTTTCAGATTTTTTGGTGAGCTCTTGGATTTTATCTTGTTGGCCGTCCATTTCTAGAGGTTGTACCTTCTTTGAGGCTGCATTGGGAAGCATGCATAAATAAATCATTGTTGTTTGGAGGAGTTCCCTGGCTTGGCCTTGGTCAGCCAACTCCTAGCTCTCATTTTCCTTCAATTTCAGATCAAACGAAGAAGTTTGGAATAAGATATGAGCATTTTGGTGAGTTTGGTGCTTGCTGGTTAGGGTTTCTATTTGCTGCTATTTTATATCAGACCTGATATATTCTATCTATTCTTGCATTTCTAGTCAATTGCCATGCATTTTGATGTTGGAGATGGTTGCCTAACATATTGATGATCTATTTCTATGTATATCTCCTTTCTATTGCAGCTAAAACTATATTTTGTAATGCTGAATTAGTAGTACTGATCAACTCTTTATATTTTTGCAATTTACTTTTTGTATTCCCACTTTTAGTGGAAGAGATAGGCCTCGCCATTTTTACTTCAGCACTTTACTTTCTTGTACTGCCCACTAAAAAGCAAAAGGGGTTAGCTAGTCGCCCAAACATTTACTTTTCAGTACTTTGTATTACACTCCCGATGAATAAGTGGTCGAGTTGCATTGCATATATTGTTGATCGGCTAAGTTGTCTTTCATACTCATTTCTTTGTATTACACTCCTGCTAAATAAGTGGTTGGGTTGCATTTCATATCTCACTGATCGGTTGAGCCGTCTCTCATATTGTACTTCCCAGCATTTCAATTTTACAACTAAAGATCCCTTTGCACCGTATGCTCTCACCTTGTCCTCACTGGGAACTAGGTGATCAGAAAGTGAAGGGTCACTTTCAATTAGATTATCTTGGTTATCTAACGTTAAAGGGTGAAATTGTTTGTGAAAAATTGGAAAAAAATTATAAGGGGATATTTTAGTTTTTTACTTTGAATGGTAATGATTTGGTCCTCACTTACTCCAGCCAACTTTGCAAATTGAAGTTGTTGCTCCAATATTATTGCCTCACAAACTCTAACACCCTTTCCACTGTCACCCACTAGATGGCCTCTAAACCTAGTATAGCTCCCATGGTAATGAGTTTCACAAACATGACAAAACCATTTCTTGCTACCCCCTAAATTCTTCTTCGTGTTGGTAGTCACATCTGTGGCAAACTAATGCAATGGTTTGTTGTGGTTAAAATGGCCTTTTGCAAACCTTTGAAGAGAGGGTATAAGGGATGCATAATGGTCTAAAGAAACATGGGTTAGATTTTTAGAGGTAGACGAAGGGTATATTGACATTCTTTGAGCTTCATTTTCACTGTCACTACCTTCATGACTGTCACTATTGTTGTTGCTGCTCATTTTGTATGGTTTGTTTTTGTTGAAAGTCTGAAAATTTGTAAAATTGAAACCAAAATGAAAATATCAAATCAATGAACATTGAAAATAAAAACAAAAAATTCAAAGAATGAAAATGTAATCTTAAAGAGCACTAAATTAGTAAATTACTAATGTTCTAACTTCTAAACTCAAAGCCAAACCTGTAAGTGCAGCTCCAACATCAAACTGAACCTTGGAAATAATGTGAATGCCTCCATGTAATGTCCCCTTCTCAAACCTGATCTTTCCAGTGACCGTTGGCCTTTTTCTGGAGACCCGAAGGCTAGTCGGAAGGTAAAATTAGGGTTTCCTATTTTTGAGGAGGTCATTGCTCAGAGATGGTGGATTCAATGGCGGATTCTTTATGGGTTTTCAGAGAGCTTCGCAGTGGTATGTTCATCTCGGCATTCAGAGCATTTTCTGGAATTTACTATTTTTAGTAAATTCTATTTTTGGCAGCTTTTCAGTTGGATTCAGTTTGGTTGACTTCCTATGTCAGTTTGATTTGGTTGGCTTGTTCATTAATGGCTTCGGGGCGCAGTTGGAGAAATAAGTTGGGCTAATTTTATTAAAGTCACGTTTTAATGTTATAATTTAACGTTGACTCCCCCCCTTAGCCTAGCTTAATCACTTAAAGTCTTTTTAAAAGGTGGCCTTTTGAGGGTGGCGCTTCATCAAGAGGGTTAATTATTTCTTTTATGAAGTTTTGATTAAAGTTCAAAATGGACGCCTTTTCCAAGAAAGTGCTTGAAAAGGTGGGACGCCATCTTTGAGGAGATTAGGGTTTTGACCTAAAAGTGGATTTTAGGGTTTTGAGAAGTCAACTGGAGAATTATAAAAAGGAGTCTTGAAGCATCATTTCACATCTTTTGTCGACTATACTGTTATGCTGCCGGATTGGCTCTGGAACTGCTTCGAGGAATGAAGGCCTCCTAGCTTGGGCATCGCTTCGTGTTTGCAAGACAACATCTAGTG
This sequence comes from Sequoia sempervirens, assembly GCA_007258455.2. Taxonomy (NCBI): domain Eukaryota; kingdom Viridiplantae; phylum Streptophyta; class Pinopsida; order Cupressales; family Cupressaceae; genus Sequoia; species Sequoia sempervirens. The sequence continues at coordinate 854,759,537 of VDFB02281492.1, read as the reverse complement.
GTGAATTTCAGTCTATTTGTGAGTGCATCTTAGTTCATACATTTTGTGTTCAGTATTGCATTGTTAGATCTTATTTGGCATATTAGTGTTTTCAGCTTTGCATCATTTAATACAGCAGATTCATGTTTGTAATCGTAAGTCAAAAAATACCAAAAAAAGAGTTCTGGGTGTTGTTTATTCCTCATTGTCTAGGAGAGGCGAACCTTTAGTTCAAATCTCAGATTTTTATGTTAAGTATTGAATTTTTAAGGAAGGATCGAACTTTTCAGCAGGCCGTACCACTTGAGGCTGTCTTGAATTCCGTGCAATTTGTATTTAAGGCATCTGGGTCTGTTTTAGTGTTTGGTCTTGGTCGCCCTTGTTACTAGAGTGCATTGCATTTTATTTCACTTCATTCAGGTCATATTTAAGGAAGTTACGAACAATTCTTTGAATTTGTAAGCTGCTGGTTATGTAACAAAAAGTGCAGATCTGATACGACATTTGTGGAATCTGCATCTTCCTTTCTTGGTTGGTGTCAAGATTTCTTTATAAACCTTTGCAGAGGTTTCTTATTGTATGCACCATTGAAAGAGCATCTTATATTCTGATTTGCAGGCAATGATATGTTGTAAACTGGCAGTAGTACTGACCAGTTGTTCTTGAATATTGCTTATTTGCTGTTGTAATACTCTATCTTCTTCAATAATTATTGTACTAGATTTACCTCCGCCCTATGGTAGCTACTTCCCATTCTGGGTAGCAAGCACATTCTGGGTGTTGAGCAGTTTCATCTTTCAGCAATTCTTTTTAGCATTGTTATTGTAATTCACTCCGTCATATGGTCGCCCCTCACTCCGCATCGGATTGGGTAGCACATACTTGACGTCGAGTTCCCTTTCCAACATTTAGAATAGAAGACCCTCTGACCAATGCTCGCCATCATCGGCGCCATGCTGGTTAGAGTTACAGCATAAGCAGTTTGATTTAGATTCTCTGACCAATGCTCGCCATCATCGGCGCCATTCTAGTTAGAGTTGCTTTCTTGCACGTTTTGGTTTTCTCCTCTAACCTTAACGGGTGCACTGCTTTGTAATTTGTAAATTGAAAAAAAAACAAAAAAAAAAATTGGCTCGGAATATTTCACTCCAAGTTTGAAGATGTGCGCCACTACCAATCTAGTATCAAAAATATTTAATAAAATATTAAAATGATTTATGTTTGGACACAATTTGAGTCGCCTGAGAGAGTTGAGAGACGCATTTTTCTTTTGCCGCCATGTGAATGAACATTGAAATATTAATCATATTTGTTTGTAACTTTGTTTTGGCATTTAGGCAAACATTTTAGGTTTGGGAGAGTTAGTGGGCCCCACACAACCATAGAAAGGAGGACGAAATATTAAAAATCAATTTTTTAAACATTTTTTAACCCAGGAGGCTCCTTGTCCGCGGGGGACAGCTAGTCGTCCCCAGTACGATGAGGGACGTTTCCAACACCCCCCATACATACCAGGGACAAGGAACCATCCCCAAAGGCCAGGGGAGGTTTCCTCCCGTTTCTTGCTAGTTGGGTTGTTTTGGGGACAGCTGGGGGACGTCCCCTTTGCTTACCTCAGTCCCGAGGATGGCTAGGGATGGGGACAGTGGGTTTTGGGGCAGGGAATGCATCCCTATGTAACACAAGTTATTTCAATTAGCTTGTTACTTTCATTATTGCAAGATCCCCTTTCCACTGTAAGGTTGAACCAATAGTTTAATTAGAATTGTAGTTCTTATTAGGTTTTACACAAAATGCATGAAATTCATATAATCAAAATATATACATCTAATTGCATACCACAATATCTATGAAAATATATGATTGCTGTAACCACAACATGCAGATGTAATAATTATTAATGCAGATGGTTAAAATTCTGATCGGCCTGCTGTAGTCTGCAAATATTTGCTTGAATGTAAAATATCTTCTGAAGATCGTTCGATCTGTTCTTCATATTCAGGAGATATTGGTTAGTGTAAATCATACGAATAAGAATCTAATATTCATATAAAAGAACCATCATTATTGTATAATTGTATATGATACATATATATTATATATAAATATATATATGTAATTATTTCTAATAATCTTCTTTGCCTAAATGTATATATATGTATTCATATATTAATAATTATATTAAACTTACTTCCCCAAATATCTTCTTGCCAACAATATTTAATCCAATGGATTTATTCCTCTTTTCCAATCTGCTGCATTATTCAGATTTTCAATTCCTCTTTCCTGAATGCAGACATATTTCTGAATATGATTCCATACTCCTTCCTATGCTTTCACCAAATGAATTGACCTCCCTTAAATAACTTCCATTTCTTGGGAGTCACACCTCTTCATTGTTAATACCTTTTTCTGAAGAGTTACAACCATTCTCTTAATCGCTGATCTGAAACCTCCAATGTTAATTTAATATTATGCTGCTTTACCACATTTAACACTGCTTAATTAATTTATGAATTTGTTCTAAAGATGAATCGCTTAGTTATTACTATTACTATCTTTAATATGGAATCGCTACCACATTAATCGCTCCTTTTAAGTTACTGCCTTTAATCTAATTCATTTAATTCACTGCCTTCCTTAATTAATTTTTGCTTTAACAGAATGAGTCGGCCTAGATTTAGTGATGCAATTTGCAGGGACATGACACAAAGACACTTCAAATCTTGTGTTATTATAAAATAAAATCTAAAGAATTAGAAACATGAAATCAACTTGTCATGATAGTCATAAAGATTATTGATCCAATTTCGTTATAAATACATATCTAGTATTAAAACCAATAAGGTATTTCTTACCAAAGATTGTTGCTTCCAAAGTTTAGAAACAGAACCATAACACAGATCAAAATCAAATAACTTTCAACAATAAAATTGTACATATACTAACAGTATCGGCTGCTACAAGATTCAATCCAACACCACCAGCTCGAGTTGATATAAGGAACACAAATGCTTTGTTAGTATCATCATCTGGGTTCTCAATGCCACTGGCCTTTTGCGCTCTTGAAGATTTCCCACTAAAGCTCTGTACTGCTGCAAAGCGCTCCTCAGCTCTCACTGAACCATCAAGGCGCTCATAAGAATACCTCCGCAGCTCCAAGTAATCCTAGATAAATGGAAAGTTAGATATTCAAAAGCCAAAAGACCAAAAATATGTTACCCAATTGTAGATGCATAACTCACTTATTTTCATGTCACTTATAATAAATTGTAGTAATAATAGCTTATAGATCATAAAACAGAGGAAACCTTGATTTCTGAGTCAAACTATTTTCATAAACAGCTCAGAATCCTTTGGTAAAAGGGGAATTGAACCTGAAGAATGTCTAGTGTACGGGTCATTTGAGAAAAAATCAAAACACGGTGACCATCTGAATGCAGTTTCTGAAGTAGAGCATCCAGAATGAGGAGTTTCCCACTTGCCTGATTTTATAGATATACAAGACAGCATACTTTGAGTTTGAAAATCAAAGTTCTGAGTAAACTGAGCAGAAATTAGTTATCAACATCTGTAAAAGAAATAGAGTATCACTATATCAATCAATTATTTCAGCAAGTCATTACTAATACCTGAACCAAGTGTTCACCTTCTTCAAATGGCTCTGGCTCTACACCACCAAAAAGGTAAGGATGGCTACATGCCTTCCGCAACTGTACCACCTACATTATTATGAACCGTAATAAGATTCAAAATAGAAAATGTTAACAAATTTCAGCATACAGCTTGTAAAAGTTTATGAGTGACTAGATATTCTTTCTCTTCTTGTTGTGTCCCCTTTACTAAATAAAAATAATAATAATATTTTAAGTGTGCCCAATTATTTCATTTTCGAAAGCAGACAGTTAAATATTTTTTAAAGGTGCCTTTAACATTTTATTTAAAAAATAATCTAGAAAGGGAGCCTTGGATGTAATTTAGAAGCATTTGTAAATACTTGTAAGGAAAAACATAATAAATCAAACAATTAAAATAATTACAGGGCTTAAGGCAAATTGCCTAAAAGAGAAGTCAAGGCTCATTGTTGATGATCCTTGTTCATCTTCATCATTTTAAAATTTCAAATTTCAAGTTGCATGGTTTGACAAAAATCCTTATCTCCATTGGGGCAGATTCTATTCAAGGATTACAATTGTGCTTGTAATGTTCCCAATGGGAACTATACTAGCCTTATCCCAAATTATTAATTTCCCAAGTAATAAATGAATTAGAGAATACTTTAGATTGATTTACCCAAGTAATAAATGAATTAGAGAATACTTTAGCTTGATTTAGTCCATATCTATGGTCTGCAATTATATCTTCTCATCAGTCTGTTAGTGTATATCAGACATGTCTTCTAATCTACAGTTTCTCCATATTCCATAGCTTTATTTATATCTATTCATATCTTTCATATCATTCTGTAATGTCCCCTCTCATCAGTGATTTGTTCTGTCACTCATTAGCCTATTCCGGAAACCTGTAGGCTCGTTTGAGGTAAAATTAGGGTTTCCAGTTTTGAGGTTCTATGGCTTTTCTGGGAGTTTACTATTTATAGTAAATTCTATTTTGGGTAGTATGCAGTTATCAGTCTTCAAGGTCTTCATTTTCAGTTGGAGCATTTATTGCAATTCAAGTCTGGCTTCTAAAGGTTTTTATTTTGGTGAATTAAAGCATTAATGATTTAATTTGCAGTTGGCCCCTTGGCCTAGGAGAACAACTTTAAGTTGTGTTTAAAAGAGGGACTTGGAAGGGGGACGCCTTCATGAGGTGTTATTATATTTTAATTATTAATGAAGTCTTATGCCTTGGGAAATAAGTGGATGCCTTTTTGAAGAAATTATTTTAAATAAAGTTTTTATGTTGCCTTGTGAAGTGGACGCCACTCTTGAGCAATTAATTGTTGTTGGAAATTTGAAGATACATGTTGTGACTTTTGGCGTCTTTCCTTGGGAAATTGAAGAGTCTTCTACTCTTCTATATAATGAATGCCTTGCTCCAGCTTTGATTATCTATTATGCTTACCATACTGTTATGTTGTCGAAATGACAAAGTGATATTTTGCTTCGAGGATACTACCTCCTAGCCATTAACCAATTTCGTGTTTGAAATACAACACCTAGTTGGTCTTTACTGCTTCTCAATTCAGACTAGCAGATTGAGCTCAATAGATGAAGTCTTTTTGATGAAATTTCCAGTTTTGAGTTGCTGGTTCACATACAGCTAAAAGTGTAAAATGTTTGCAGCTCTTTGAATAATTTTTATTTGCTTCTGGGTACTTTTGAAATGTCATTGTCTGCCATGGGCGCCCCTTTCCACCAAGTATGAGATTTTATTTTGGAGATTTTGATTTTTAAGAAGCAAATCGCCCCTTTCAAGGGCCGTAGCATTTAGAGTGCCTTGGGAAGTGTGCCAGGAATTAATGACTAAGATTTGTTGCTGTTTCTTCACCCTAGCATGGTCGCCTACCTTCCAGTTGTCCATTGCATTCGATCTCATTCGAAACGGAGGTAACTTGTTGAAGTTATGAGCATTTTTATGATGTTACAGTTTGCTGATCAGAATTCCAAAAACTCTGTTTTTTATATCAAATTCATATGATTTCTGTTTTGGTCTTAATTCTATCATTGGGAGAGTAAAGGAACATCATTAGTATTCATTCTTCTCTTCTTGACTTATTTCTCTATCATTGTAATACTCGTATTTGCAGTCTTTTGAAATTGTAAGGTTGTGATATAGTAGTACTAATCCAACCAATGTTATTCCTGCAACTACTTGTTTAATTTCTTATTAATTACCCCTGGATGGTTTACCGCCAGTGTGGAGAACGAATTTGTTATCTCTTTGTACCCACTCTCAAGTGGTGAATCCCCACTATTTAGTGGATGCCCGCCGTAGCGGATGAATTAGATTGTTGTAGCTTCATGGCTCGTTATCCGCCTATTAGTTTTCAGTTTTCAATTAATCACTCCGTCATATGTTAGCACCTCGCCCTCAGTGGGATTTTGAGTGCACATTCTTGACGTTGAGTTAGTTTTATTTCAAGTACTGTTCTTTAGCTTCTCCACCATATGACAACACCTATCCTTCCTTGGGATTGAGTGTGCATTCTTGACGTGAGTTATTTCAAGCTTGGATTTCAGTTTTTGGTGCTAACGCTAATCAAGTTGGCTAGTGCTGGTTTTTTATTGTGTAAAATTATCGAAAAAATTGGTTAGCATATTTCACATTCCTACTCCATCATCGTTGATGTGACTTCTTATATTTGTACACACCTTATTGATATGTCTTCTTATATATATTTTCCTTTAAATCTGTATATATCTTTTACAACAATCTTCTTCCTAAGTTACCGATTCGTTTTTGGATTCAGGTATGGGTACGAGAATCTAGTATGGGATTCGGCAAAAAAAAAATTTTGGGGTTGGGTATGGCTTGGGTACAGCAATACAAAAAACATATAAAAATCAGAAATATATACATATTTGCAGCAGTAATTAAGTTCAGAATACACCACCATATTAATAGTCTAATAACATAGCAAAAATACATCACCACTTTCATAGTCACTAAGTCAAATATTAAAATATTAGTGATTACTCGAATTGTCATGATATAAAATTATAAATTAAAGTTCAAACATAAAATGTCAAACGTTTACAATCAGCCATTATTGATCATTGATCAATCTGAATCATATGGGTCATCATTATCAAACAAACTAGCATTATTAGATGCTACATTTTGCGTAGAACCACAAATAGCATTCGTGGCACTCGCACAAGCACTGCCACTAGCAGTAGCAGTAGCACTGACACTACCACTCTCACGATCAGTAGCTGCTCAGGCTCATACTCATCATCAATATCAAGTGCAGCTAAGTGACTTGTGGAAGCATCCAAGTCAAGCTGCTTGGCTCAATATCCCACCTCCTTGTGTCTCCTTCTTTGTAGGAACTTTGCTTGTGTGTAAGGAGGCGCAAGTTTGAATGCACATACACCAAGTCCTCTGCCTTTTTTGAATGCAGCCTATTGCGTTTTATTGAGTGGATGAAGGAGTATGTGCTCCAATTCCTCTCTGAAGAAGATGAACTAGCAACCTATTAAGAGTCAAGACCAAATTAAATAGTTAAGAGTTACAAAATTTAACTAAACAAAATTATTAATTAATATAAAATTATAAATTAAAATTAAAATTACAAAATATATAACTTACTTGGGATAAGATTTTTAGTGCAATTGGTTGGATGTGCATGTATTCTTGCCCATGGAAGTACCACCAACTATGACCATCTACCCTGTACTTGTCTCGAAGAGCATCAAGATTCTGAGCAACACTACCGGAGCATGCAAAAGCCATGAACTCAGCCCTCACTCGATCACGTTGGTCACGATAAGTGAAGAGTCTCCGAATTGCTGCCTTGTACCCTTGAGCCACTTCAACATCCCTATATGGAGCAACTCTTGATGTAACATAAAGAAGCTCAGGACTATAATATTTGGGACTCGATGCAAAAGCAAGAAGATGCAATGGAGTGGTCATTTTGTTCCATCTATCAACCATGATTTCCTGTAGCTCTTTGAAGAACTTTTCATCAGGATCTTCTCTTTTGCATTGATGATGGTTTTCATCTTCTCAATCATTGAGTCGATACCATCATATACTTCTCCCAAACAAGGTCTATCCATGTCTTTGTAACGGATCATGCTCAATATAGGCTCAGTGAAACTGACCAGGTACTCAACACGATCCCACCAACAATCATCTAGGATCCTTTGCCTGATCCTATTTGCCCTTTCACTGCTAGATTGCTCCCATATGGCCCAATTAGGGCTGATTACCATGGCACAAAGTGCCTCACGAACCTTTATAAGCCATCTCGACACAATTGTGTTGGAGGTAAAACGGGTCTCTGCAACCTGTTTGGAAATCAAAATAAAAATTAAAATGTAATTTAAATTTACAAAATCAAAATTTAAAATTAAAAGAAAACTAAAAATTTAAGAATATTGAGAATTAACTTACCTTCAACAATTCCAATTTTGAGAATTGTCTAAATATTCCTTGTGTCATATGGTGGTTGGTGACAAACATCTAGATGTCTTCGCCCTCAGCATACACCTATTTGATCCACTCAATTTTGGATCCAATTTTTTGTAGCATTAGATTGAGGGAGTGGACAGCACAAGGTGTCCAAAAAATGTGTGGATACTTCTCCTCAATCAATAACCCAGCAGCCCTACAATTTTTGGCATTGTCGGTTACAACTTGCACAACATTTTGATGGCCCACTTCTTCAATGGCTTGGCAAAGGATGTTAGCAATAAATGGACCATCTTTCACCTATCCCTCACAATCCACTGCTCTCAAAAACATTGCCCCTTTAGGGGACACGGCAATAACATTGATCAATGGGAAATTTTTTGCATCTTTCCATCCATCAGAAACGATGGTCACCCCTATTTCAATCCATGAATCCCTTATGGGCTTCAAAGAGTCTGCTACATGTTTCACCTCTTTCTCCAATAAGGTGCAACGCACCTTCTCAAAACTTGGGCCCTTATACCCCTTTGGAGCCTCATTAATAGATTTCACCATTTTTTGCCAATATGGTGAACGAACAACGTTGAATGCCAATCCATTGGCATAGACACATCTTGCTATGTCTTGATCAGCAATCTCTCTTGCCTCATTTTGAAATGAAACTTCCAACGGTCCCTTAGATCTTTTATTTGATGAGGGCACGGTTTGCTCTTGAGGGATGTTCATAAATGGATGGCTTTCTGTAGGTGGAATATAAGTAGGTGGTGTAGGGGGTTTCATGGATTGAGATCCTTTCCTCAAAGGATGGCTTTTTTTAAGACTAACAGCTTTTTGATCTGCTTTTTCTTGCTCAGCAATATATTTCAACACTATGTCATCTGCAAGGCCTTTGCCATCACCTTCTGGAGGTCCCGGACAAGGTTTGATGCCAATATCAGGGATCCTACACAAGTGGGCTTTCACTCGACTGTATGAGCTCATGTATTGAATTTTGCAATGACCACAAATCCAAATAAATACTCCACCACCTGGACATTGTTGAACCATTTCTACATATTTCCAAAGGGGAGAGGTTGCATTTATTTTGAAACGAGATTGGCCTGAGTTAGAAGCAGATGCCATTGTAATACCTAAGGGCCAAGGCACAACAGATTGAAATAATTTTGGTATTGAAATTTGAAACTAAAAAACTTAAAAGAATGAGAACAATCAACAAAAGTAAAACAATAAAAACAAAACAAAATAGTTCATTTGTTAAACTTAAAAAAAATGTAAGAAAAAAATCAAAAAACTTCAAAGAAACCTCCCTCTTTTGAACAAATCTTGCTCTACAATCTTCTTGCATCTTGGCAAACACTAGCAAGTGCTTAGGAATAACACAACAACCAACTTTGAACAACCAACGATCAGCCTTCAAGTCTATTCGAGCTTGTGCAAGCAAGAGAGCAAGTTCAGCAATGGAGGCAAAGAAACTCGTTTTTCATTCACAAATTGTTAAATGAGATTGTTTTTACCTATTTAGTGTGTTTGGAGGTCGAAATTAGGGTTGCAATGAATATTAAAATATTTAGAAGTCAACATCCGGTCAAAAAAATGATAAAAAAATGATAAAAATGATTAAAAAAAACATGTTTTTATGTGGACTAGGCATTTTGACGTCAAAATACTTCCCGGATTCTCCTTGGATTCGTCGCGCCGTATCCTGGCCGAATCCGCAATCAACCCACGAATCTGAAACGTATCCAATGTTTTTTTCGAATCCTGGCCGAATTTGATCCGTATCGAATCCGAATCCCGAATCTGAATCGTATCGTATCGTATCTGGGGTCTAATATTGGCGAATCGGTAACTTAGTCTTCTTCTCGTATTTGCATATGAAGATCTGCAGCTATTGATTCTTTATCTTTTCTTCACACTAGATCTGTATATATATCTTGATCTGCTGTGTATGTATGATGAAATCCACACTTATTCTTATCCTTCTACTCTCTACATATTCCTTATTTATTTCATATCTCCCCAATAGTTCCCTTCTATAAAACCTAAAATGTTGTGCCCCTTGATTAAGGAATTGTTGCTTCCTTATTATCAGTCAGGCTATTTATAATTTTTGTGCCTTCTTAATAATTGCTGCCTACGACTCCCTCACACAAATCTGGTCCAAACAAGAAATCCTTTTATTCAAATCTGATTGCATCTCACACAATATCTCTCTTTCTCAAATTTGATTAACATCATGCATCAATCTTCCTCACAAATCTAATTACTATCATGTATATTTTTTTTCACAAACATGATCCAAATTATGCACACTTTTCTTTCCGTAAGTCTGATTCAATCTTTTTTAATATCTTCCTTCAACTTGGTCACTATGTATATCAATTTTCCTTTTAAAAATCTGCTCATATCTTTTTCATTTTATTACACATTTCTTTTTAGAATAAATCAGAATTGCTTTTTATTTTTCTTCTCTTTTTCTCAGTTATTATTCAGAAATATATCATTGGATTGATCCCTTGAATTCACAAATGTTACCACCTAATATATTCTCACAATGGATATGTCTCTTATGAAGAAATGTGTCTTTTACCAAAAGTTGTGCCTCTACTAAGAATCGCACCTCTTCCAAAGTAATCACTGCCTTTGAAAACTAATTCATTAATCACCTTTTTGTCTTCTATGGAGCGCTGAATTTTCTTTAGTATATTTAGTAGTTTTACTTTATTTAATTGCTACCTTATCAAGGATAAATCAGACCACATCATTTTGAATTTTGTTTCTTTTTAATAATAATTGCTCCTTTCGTAACATGGGTAATCGCTCCTTAAAATCACTGCCTCTTTTGGAATATAGTCGCTGCCTTTTGTTTGCACTTTACTTGCTGCCTTTTAGCTTTTGTTTCCCTCTTAATAATTTATGTTAAATTACTGCCCTCTACCATAATCGTTGTCTTGCTGTGCACTTCCTTATTATATTTTATATTAATATATTATATATTTATATTTATATGTTTCTTTATTAAAATATTATTTGATATGGTATTTTGTCAATATTTTATATTGTTATATATTTGCTAATTTTAATTATAATATTAAACCATTGTTATTTCTTCTTATATTTTCAATATGTATTTTAGTTATTTTATATTTTATATTTTATATTTGTTTATTTATTTCATACTTTATATTTGTGTATTTTATATTAATTTTATCATCTATTAAAATTAGATTATTTAAATTGTTTTATATTCAAATACTTAGAATTTTAATATGTATTTTATTTTTATCTTATTTACTTATTCCAATGCTCATCATGTGACATTTTCGGGGACATGACAGTGCTTCAGCTGGAGAACATTTAGATTTGCAAGGAAATTCCATATCAGTGACATTATTGCGATTTTCAGTGATATTTCTGTGGTTTTCAATATTTATGGATATTGTGTGTGAAAATTTAATATTAATTTGCTGGATTAATATTATCATTTTATTATTATTTACTATTCAAATTATAATTACATCAGTAGAAAATATTTGGAAAATCATCATTTCCGACTATTTTTTAAAGGCTGCCGTACTAATGTGAAGTGAAGCCCTTTGGATGTAAGATCGTGGCATACCATTCACAAGGGCAGCTAATATTTGTATGCTGCATTAGGAATTCCTTGCAACGAGCTGCCATCAATCCAAGTGCAGCTTGCAGTAATACAGCCCTTCAATATTTCCCTAGCCTTCAATTAAATCGCAGCTTATCAAAATGAAAGGTGGGGTCCACATAGCATGACCTTTGGGTTTGTTTGCATTCTTGAATAATTTTATTGTGGGTCCCATGCACAGTCAGCCTTAAAAATAATTATATTTTGTATTTAAATAGTTACTTTGACTATATTGGCATATGTTGCAGTTGTTGAATGAGGCATAAAATAACAAATCAAGTTTCAAATGATATTTATTATATTTTCATATACTGATTAAATACAAGGAATAGAATTTAATAATATTTTGATTTTCAATTTAGACAAGCCTCCTTCAAAGAAATCAAAGACCAACGGCTGAAGCGGATTCTCACAAACAAGGATCCGCTGGTCTTGGTGGTGACAAAAATGATCCTAGGAGTTGGCCATTTGGCCAACAAAGAGTTCGGAAGAGACAACCTTCACATCTCATTTTTGTTCCTGGCCTCTCTTCTGGGTTACGGCGAGTCTAAGGCTGAGGCTAAACTATTGTTGGTAAAGATGTTTCGAAAGGACCTAGTGGGTGGTTTAGATGAGGTGTTGAGCTTCGCTGTGGAGGGCAAAGGTGTTCCAAGGTCGAGCGACTTCACAATTATTCGGGGATCCGACGAAGCTGTGAAGCTATTTCCGTTCCTTCTTGACTTGAGCGGTCCGGCGTTGAGCAAACACAGAATGGTGGTGGTGGAGGCTATCGAATTCTTGAAGAAATTCTTCGGTCTTATGGCGGCGAGTGGTGTTGAGTGGGTAAAGGTCTTCGAAGATTTTGCTGCTTTGAACAACTTTCTATGAGTGTCTTTTCTGTTGATGACGGTTCTGGTAATTTTAGGTTTCCTTTCTCTGGTTCAATGGTATTCTCAGGTTGCGGGGTTGTAATTTGGGCCTCTTAATGGCCATTGTGTGAATTTTGGGTGCTCCGGTTATGTCTATTTATGGGTGGGGCCAAACCTTTCTGGCCTTCTGGGTTCATTGTCAGCTTAGGTGGCAGGGTGATGGGTTCTGGAAGGTTGGTTTCTTGTTTTAATCGGTTCTGGTTGGCTAGGTTTCCTATTTTGGCTTGTTTTGGCTTCTCTCTGGGGTTTTTTTGAAACAGGTGGTTGGGTTGAGTTTTGTTGGTGCTTAATGGCAGAATCATTTCCTATGTCTGCAGACGATTGTACTCTCCTTCTTTAATATATAACTCAAAACTTGAGTATCAAAAAAAAAAAAAAAATGATTTTCAATTAGATATCAGCATGAAGTTAGCATAAGGTTCGGATTTAATTTGCACTCATTTCTCATATTTAAAGCAAGTGTTATATTCTAAAAATTGTCATAAATTATCAACTTAGTATAGAATTTTATTTTCATATTTTACTTTTAACGTTTAAAAATAAATATTCTTGAAATTACCATAGACAATAAGTGTTTTCATATTTTACTTTCAGTTTGCATATCCACAAAACATTGTAAAACTTGCAAATTCTTTACATTACACTTCTGCTGACCTGTCCATGTGTACCATACTTCCCAAGACATGTATACTGTTTGGATTATAGAAAGAAGAAAATTTAATTGACATTGATAACTGAAAAAGTCAATCAATTGAGTGAGAATTACAATTAGTTAACTACAACCTGAGAGGGGGTATCTAAAGAAAAGTACTCCCCCACCACCCATCCAATCAAAAAGGTGGAAAAAAAGAGAAGGAAGTAGAAATAATAGATATCATACCAAAGAAGACTGAACATAGAAATCCTAAACACTAGGGGCTCAAAAATTAAACCATAACACAATCCAAGCTACAAAAACCACCCTAGAGGATACAAGAGAACCCCTAGTCATGAGTATACCGACGAGAGAGAATTTAAAATCATCAAACTCAAGAGTTCCTCATACAAAATTTCATAACTTCATCAAAGGATCAGCTTGGGTGGGAAGACGCCAAAGAATTTATGCTCATATGTTGAAGATTATCTGGTCCTTCACTACATTCCAAACTTCAAAGTCGAGGATCTAAAATTGCAAATCCTACTACAAGTACATGACCCAAGACTATATGTGATGAGATTGTTTGTTCCTTCCATAACTAATTAGATTTATGATTTATAGCCTAAATAATTTCCACATTCAACACAGTTTTGAATAGGTTGTGCCACTTTAAAAAATGTGAAATCCATTGAGTCACAATTCAATAACAATGTAACCCAATTTGTCACAAGTTTCTAATTATTAAGACACCTTTGAGTCACAATTTTACTATGGTCATGGCACTTAAAAAGTTCAATTGTCGCTTGTCTTGTTCCTTCATAAAACTGGCACAATTTCCTGAATTGTTATTCCCTCTTCAGTTCCTGGAGATGCATTGGTATTAGTGTTTTAAGGTTTTGGCAATGTGGTTGGAGGAGTTGACTCTTCTCCTTAGATGAAGAGCACTTGTGTGCTTCTTGTTTTCAAATTGTATGGGCATTCCTTGATGGGAATGTCCCATCCATAGTTGGAAGACTCACTGAGTTTTCGGCGAGTCTCGAAAAACTCGCAAGCTTTTCCCCCGGCGAATCTTTATGACTTTAACTCGCTGAGCCTTCCTACCAACTCTTTTCCAAAAAATCGCAAGTTTTTGCCGAGTTTTTGGCAAAAACTTGCGAGCCTTTACAAAAGACTCGCCAGATACATAAAAAATGCAAAAAACACAAAAAAAAAATCAAAAAAGTTGCCGTGTCTTTTGTCGAGTTTTCTCTAAGTTTTTGTTGACTCTCCAATGTTTGGCTTGGCGAGTTTTTTTCCAAGCTGAGTTTTCCAACTATCATCCCATTACTTGGCAGATATTGCAAAATAACTTTTTCGAACAATTTGCCTCTGTGTGACCCTCTCCTTTGTAGTCGATGCACCACAACTCTTTGTTTTCTCTTGTATTCTCCTTCTCAGCCTTTATCTCTTTCATCATTCTCATCATATCTTTTCTCAATGCTTGGACGATCTTTGATTCACCATCATTGCTATCATTTGTGCTCTCATCATTGTTTGTCTTCCTCTCTCCTCAAGAAGATGTCTTGTCTAAACTTTCTATGTCCATTGCCCGATTGTAGGAGTTAGCGTACAATGATGTAGGTATGACCTTCATTTTTCCCTTAACAAAGGAATCAATCCTTCAATGAACCACCTCTGTCATGTTCCCTAAATTATAGCATATTGAAACACCAATAATAAGATCAAACAAATATCAAAATATATCCATAATTAATACAAACCAATAAAATCAAATTATATTATACTAAAAGCTTGCAACTGATATGTTTGCCCTTCGGAGTAAGACACGTTTGGCATAGACATGGATTTATAGAAAAGAGAGTGTCACTTCCCAGAGTTTGTCATCAAGGCAAGAAAGAGCTAACGAAATTATCTAATGCTAGGTTAATGTTCATATTATTAGTGGAGCAGTATATTATGCGGAGAAGCCGGTTTGAAATCCCTTGTTAGGAGTGCGATGATATTGGTTTTGGAGGTTGATTTTATGTAATGTCCCCATTTTTTGCACTACACTTTTCAGTGATTGATGGTCTATCCCTGGTGTGTTGTCGGCTAGTCAGAGGCAAAATTAGGGTTTCCAACTGCTTGGTGGGTTCTTTTGAAGATTCAGGGTTTTGCATGTTGGAGTTTGGCCGTTTGGATTTTCGATTCCTTCTGGGTTTTCGGAGAGCTTTGCAGAGGTATGACATGTAACTACGTCAGGCAACCTTTCCGGACTTACTATTTTTAGTAAGTTATGACGGCTACATCTTGGAGTTTGGGATTTTGGATTGTGGAATCTTTATGGGTTTTCAAAAAGCTTCACAATGGCATCGCATGCACGTTGATCCGAGCAACTTTTTAAATTTACTATTTTTAGTAAATTCTATTTTTGGCAGCAGTCCAATTGGCATCAGTCAACAGGCTCTCCTCTTCAGGCAGTTCAGTTGATATTTTGATTTTTGGCCTTGGGTGCATTTTCTGGAGAGATAGGATGAGTTGATTTAAATAATATTATATTTTAATATTATGTTTTAATGTTGACCCCTTGGCCTAGCTTTATCACTTAAAGTTGTTTTAAAAGGGGGACTCAAGGGTGCATGCCTCATCAAGAGGTTATTTTAATATTTTTCTAAAGGCCAAAATTAAGCTTGGAAAAGGGACGCCAACTTGAGAGAAAAGATGATTTTTTTAAAATTAATAAAAGTCAAATATTGCCTTGAGAAGTGGGACGCCATTCTTTGGAGGGAAATAAAGTAATTTCAAATTTGAAATTTGGGCACCCTTTCTAGAAGCTTCTGGAGATGCTTTTGCTGAGTCTATAAAAGGAGGCCTCTTCTCTTCATTTGATCATCATATATCTTCAGTAATGTTATGCTGTCGGAATGGTAACAGGGTTGTTTCGAGGAATGCATGTCTACTAGCATGGGCTCGACGTCTTGCTTGAAAGATAGCAACTAGCGAAGAGTTAGTTTGTAGTTGAGTAGATTTTGTAGTGAGATTTTGCATTGTAGTGGTTATTGTGCATTTGTAGTTCAGTTTCAAGCTTGTTAATGAAGTTTTGGAGCTCATAAGTCAAAAAATAAAAATATATTCATTTTGGGTATTGGCTAAACCCATTTCTATGCCCTAGGGGCCCCATTGTGCAAAGTTTGGTGATTTTTAATGAAGGATATGATTTCATCTTGCTAGTAGAACATCTCTTGAGGCCGTACCATTTTGTTTTGCCTGACAAATGTTTAGAAAATAAATTTACAAGTTTTTAGAGTCATTTCTCGATTAGAATCTGGTTGCCATCTTCATAGTGTTCATTTGCATCAGATTTCATGTCATTTGGACAAGTCTAGAGAGAGTTATGAGCATTTTAGTGAGTTACAGTGTTGCAAGTTATGCATTTTCAGTCTATGTTCAGTCATATCAGATTGTTAGAGTTTGCTTTAGGAATTGGGTTTGAGTCCTGGAGTCATATTGAGTATTGGAGAAACATTAAACTTCATTGCAGCATTGATATATCACTAATTCAGTGTTCTTGGCAGGCAACTCTTCTCATTGTAAGGCTGTTACAGTAGTACTATTCAACCCTTTCTATTTCTTGCTAAGTTACATTGTATTCCCATAGCTATGGAAGAGACCAGCCCTAGCTCAGTCTTTATTGTATTGCATTGGATCCTCATCATCATATGATAGCGCCTTGCTCGCCCCGAGCTTGGAGTGCACATGCTTGATGATTGAGTTACTTTCAGCACTGCATTGTCATCAATAGAATCTCCACCAGATGATAGCACCATTCCCACCTTGGGTTTGGAGTGCACATGCTTGGTGTTGAGTTTACTTTTCAGCATTGCATCATCTCTTTCAGTACCTCCGCCATATGGTAGCTCCTTGCCCACCTTGGGTTTGGAAGCACATTCTTGGCATTGAGTTCTTTCAGCATTGATTACTTCCAGTATTGCATGCACAAGATTCTCTGACCATATGCTCGCCTCTCCTAGGCACATTCTTGGTTAGAGTTACCTTCCAAATCATTTTGGTTTTGGAGCTAACCTTAATGGGTGACTATGTGCTTGAGCTGAATTGTTCATTAAAGAATTGGAAAAAATTTGGTCCGGTTCTTTACATTTTAAAAGTGAAATTAAATAAACAAAAGCGGTTGAGTTAGAAGCCAGTGACTGAGTGTATTGGAGTTTCGTAACACCAATACAAAAGCATCTTTGGGATGAAATAAGTGTGACGGAGATTTAATAAATTTGGAGAATAATAAGGTTCAAGATGCTTATTCAATAAAATTGCCTTTCCAATATCTTAGCCACTACTTGTAATATGTCAAGAGCAGCTTAATATTATAAGCTAAATAAACTAACCTCTATAAAAGAAATTACGGGACAACCATAATTAGGGGAGCGATTGTTATGATAGCCAACATTAATTATTGTTGACCTCTTAACCAATGGTTATGTATGTTCAGAAAGACATCTCCCTCCCAAGTGATACGTCCTTTCTTACTAAGACATGAAGATATAAAAGAGAAATAACAAGATGGGAATATGGGATGATGAGGAGGGGAAAGAAAAAAAAGGATAAAGAAGATGTCAGATAGAAGAGGTACGTTGAATGAAGTATATAAATCGAATGAAGAGAGGAATTTATTCCAGAAACAAAGGCATCGAATGGTAGAGACTAAAGAGATTATCACCCGGCTAGAGAAAAAAGTGAACGCTGGTGAAAGAGGAACATATTCAGTCAAAAATATTCTCCAAAATCTGTCACAGAGCAGAAAGCAAGGTATATATATATATATACAGGTAAACTATAGTCCCCTTTCAAATTTGAGAAATGGACAATATGTGCATATGTCCGGATGAATGTTTGATTTGCAAACTCAGAATTAAATAAAGATAAGGAATAAATAAACACGGATATATATCTACTGATTAGTAAACTCAGATAATGTAAAACTAAGAATAAATGAATGCTAAGCTTGATAGTGCACTCTATATATATATATATAGATTAGATCTAAAGTCAATAATATGAAAGAGAAAATATATATAGAAAATATATTTCTAAGTGGAAGATAAGAGTAGAATATAAATGAAGAATAATTATATAAATGTATTTATAAGTACCAATAAATATAAGTAAGAAAAATTAATGTGGGAATTTACCAATAAATAATTATAAATATCAATTGATATAGATAAGGGAGTGATTATATAGAATAAATATATATTATTTTTGATTATTCAATAATGATGCTTGCAACAATTATTATGTTCATTGAGCTTTCTGATTCTCCCATGAAGAATAGACTTCGGGCTCCAACTCCTTGCTAGCGCTCAAAACTAACTGTGCGTTTGTGGAGGGGAATAACTGGTAAATCGCCCACTGATGGAGGGTCCCAAGATGGGTGGAACACCTTGAGGGAGTCCACTGTGAGATGCGTTCACGTGCCACTTAACACAATAAATCGTCGTCCCATCAGGCTAGGAAAGAGGAAACAAGGCGAGGCTCTATTCCAATCAAGGGAGGGAGTCATGTTTGATGATAATGCATTTATTTATTCTTAAAATGTGCAATTGGAAATAATCTAATTTAATCGTAAACAAAGAACTTCGTGTGTGCATTTTTGTATGTCTCTAATAAGGGGACATTACAACCTCTTCTTAAGCCCATCGGCTGGTTGGCTTTCCAGTTTGACCAAATGTTCCTTGAGTCTATGATTGTAGGCTCATAGGTTCTTGTGCTTACCTTGTTTTGTATTGTATATCTCTACTACAATCTCATTATCGTCTCTCAAGAGTTTGAATTCTTCCCCAAACACTCGTTTCAATGCTTCCCATGTGTTTTCGTGTCCCACTTCCAATTTGGTATACCAGTCGATTGTTATTCCTTGAAAGTTATTGGAAATGCTCTCAACCAATATGCTTTGTCATCCTGACCGTTCACCACTCAGATTGTTTCACAAGTTTTACAATGTCGTATAGGGTCCTTCAACCCATTCTCAATGAACTTCAAAAGTTTTTGCCACTCCACATTCAGACATGCTAGGGGAATCACCATCTTGCCTCTTTGATGCATCTTTTGTGACAATGACCTGCTTGAAAAGTTTTGATTCGTACGTTTTGACGTCTTCCTTGCATTCTCAGACACGTTGCAAGCCTCTACTCGTCCTTCATCAGCATTTTCACCCTCAAGCTGCTTTGAGGTTCTTTCGATGCTCCCTCTGTCCAGGTGTTTTCAGCTCTAGTCATCCGATTTTCTGATCTTCCTTCAATGTCCATTGCTCAATCTAGTGAATGATCTTTGTTAGGTTGTCAATATGTTTCTTTTGGCCTTCCCCTTCAACCGACTCTATTCGTGTGAATGGCTCATGGACGATTGGGTTAGCGGATTCTTCCTTACCTTCCCCCTCACCTAATGTTGTGTCTTCCGACGATGACCCTTCTTCGTCTAATGTTTCCCTGATGGTGTTCTCTTCCTCACTTTCCCCTTCATTCGATGCTAATGGTCTGAATGGTTCCATTACTTGGTCAACGAGGTCTGTTTGTGCTTCATCGTCGGGAAGTGGTAGATGTTCGACTATTTCAATCCAATCTTCCCTTGTACGTTCTCTTGTCCTGATGGTTCTTCATCTCTCCCAACTACAACTTATGCTTGCACTTTGGCTGCAACTTTTGTTCTTGGGTGGACTTGGAATTTCTTTGAGGAATCCTCTTCACTCGTCAACTTTTCCCCTCAACTATCGTCGTCATTCAGTTTGTTCTTTTATCCTTAATGATCTTATTTTTGATCAATTGATTCGTGACTGCTTTGTCTTTGTTTTTTGTTTTTGTTTAAGGTTAATGGCATTAATTCTTTGGCATTCATCGTCGATTAGTGTCATGCTCTTCTTCTCTTCTAGTTCGTTTTTTGTATTGTTGCAGGACATGTTGTCTTTGTTCTCTATCTTTATCTCCCTGAAGATCCTAGAGTATGATGAAATGTCGTGTAAGCAATCTCGGTAATCTGTTGAGAAGGTGGTCGACCTCTGGGTTGACACTCAGATTGTCCCAACTAACTGCTTGAGGGACCTCTTGCCTGAGGGCTTCCCTCCGTACATGATCCTTTACTGAGATATCCCACTGATTCACCAGATCTTCTGTAATGTCCCCTTCTCAACAGTGATTAGCCTTGCAGTTCATCAGTCTATTCCGGAACCCGTAGACTGGAATGAGGAGAAATTAGGGTTTCTTGGCTTGGAGTTTGTGGCATTTCATGTTATTTACTATTTATAGTAAATACTAGTTTTTGGCAGTTGCAGTTGTCTATTCTCAGTCCTTCTCAGCTGGAGCAGTTGTTATTATTCAGGCTTGGTCTTTAGAAAGCTTTATTTGATGAGAAATATTTGATTAAAGGCATTATGTTTTAATTCTCTGTTGACCCCCCCTTGGCCTAAGGAGATAAGTTGTTTTTAAAGTGGGGCCATGAAGGGTACGCCCTCATTAAAAGATTATTTATTCTTTATTGAAATATTATATCAACTTGAAATTGGACGCCACCTTTTTGAGGAATTAATATTTTTGAAAGATGAAAAGAATTTCAAAAGGTGTCTCTTGGCGTTTCTCCTGGAAAGTGAAGAGTTTCTCAGTTTTTTATAAAATGAAGTCTTTTCTCCAGCATTTGGGTATCTACTGTTAATCATACTGTTATGTTGTCAAAATGACAATGGACATTTTGCTTCGAGGATGCTACCTCCTAGCCCTTTCCCAATTTCGTGTTTGAAATACAACACCTAGTTGGAATATTTCTGCTTCTCAACATCAGACTAGCAGATTGATCATCAAGATTGAAGAATTTATGGAGTATTTTCACAGTTTTGGTTTACTGGTTTATCTACAGCTGAAGCTGGTTTTTTATTATATCTTTTGGAGTGATTTTAATTTTGTTCTGGGTACTTTGGCAAATCATTTGTTGACTCAAGGTGCCCCCTTCCACAAAAGATTGGAATTTATTTCCAAGTCTTTATTTTTATCTTGCAAAATCGATTTTTCAAGAGGGCCGTACTTATCCAGAAGAGCTTTGGAATTCGTGCAAAAATAACAGAGGTTCTTTGGAGCTGTTTTATCATTTCAGTTTGGTCGCCTACCTTCTAGCAATCAGTTGCACCTGGTCTCATTCGATTCGGAGGTAATTTGACCAACTTATGAACATTTCATGAATTCACAGTTTGCTGGTTTGAATTTCCAGAATTCTGATTTTTATATCAGACTATTATAGTTCTCAGTTTTTGGTCTTATACTTCAGTTTTGGAGTGTTATATGATTGTAAAAGTTCATACTTCTTATTCTAAGATTCATCCTCTATCATTGTAATTTGTAATCTGCAGAGTTTAATTTGTAAAGGTTAAGATTAAGCATTACTAATCCAACCATTTCCAGTTCTGCAATTACTTATTGTTTTGTCATTAAATTACCCCTGGATGGTTTACCGCC
This sequence comes from Sequoia sempervirens, assembly GCA_007258455.2. Taxonomy (NCBI): domain Eukaryota; kingdom Viridiplantae; phylum Streptophyta; class Pinopsida; order Cupressales; family Cupressaceae; genus Sequoia; species Sequoia sempervirens. Next base: position 854,737,784 of record VDFB02281492.1, on the reverse strand, counting down.
GGTGTGGATAATCTGATTTGTAACACTCTTGTACCCACTTTCATAGTGGAGAATCCCCACAGCTCTGTGGATGCCCGCCGCAGCGGATGAATTGTTTTAATTGTAATCTTTTCCCCCCACTGTTTGGTGGTAGTGTGGAAATGCTCTTCATGGCTGGTTATCCACCTATCAGTTTCTAGTTTTCAATTCAACACTCCGTCATATGTTAGCACCTCGCCCTCAGTGGGATCTTGAGTGCACATTCTTGACGTTGAGTAGTTTTCTTTCAAGTATTTTCATTTAGCTCCTCCGCCATATGACAACACCTGTCCCTCATTGGGATTGAGTGTGCATTCTTGGTGTGAGTTCATTTCAAGTTCAGTTTTCTATTTGGAGCTAACGCTAACCGAGTTGATTAAGTGCTGGTTATGTGTGTTAATTCATCGAAAAAATTGGTTAGCATATTTCATCTTCCATCAACAAGTCTTCTCTTTCCTCGTTTGCTTGCACCGGCTCCTTAGTTGGCTGACCCATTACAACACCATGACGTTCGTCTATGTTTGGTGTATCACCAGAGTTCATATCGACAACGACGCCAAATGTTTACTTGACCGATTAACACAAAGTAAACGAGAATGTATAACAGCAAGAATAGAACATATCAATTATACAGACATTGCACAAAACATAGTTGTATTCATTCATTAGATAAAAAATAAGTACATCATATATCAAAATGTTAGGTCCCTGACTACAAGTGAATTATCAAATATAGAGTCAGTCGATGTTGGTTGAGGACACCAACTATCAACGACGACTCAATACAACTACCCAACCATCAGGGATTAATTCTCGATTACAACATATGCTAATTGCTTTTGTTGTGCACAAAGTATTATTTATTTATTTTACTATTTGGCCGACTAACATGATTAATTACTTACGGTACGACCGACTACATCTGCTAATATACTTCTTATTCTGATTTCCACTTTGATATCTTCCTCCTCTTAATAAATAAAATGATTCCTCTTTAATATCTTTTTCTAGGAGGAGTCACACCTCTTCACCAAACCTTTATGTGCAAAGAGCCACACCCATTGCCTTGACTGCTGGCCTAAACACCTTAATTTAATTTAATTAAATATATTTTAACTCCCAAAAGACCTTTGCTCTTTTCTTGATTAAATCGCTGCTCTCCTAAACTATTTAAGTGCTGTGATTTCTTAGACTTTATAAGTGTTGTGATCTGCTTGTTCTCACATGGGTGGGGGCATGACATGGTGTTTGATATTAAGGAATAAAATGGGACATCACAGTCCACCCTACTCAAGATTATTTGTCCTCAAGTAATCACAAGCTAAGAAACTCTTGAAATTACCAAGATCCCAAATCAACCTTATAGATTTGTAATTCTCAAACATTGCTCCTTCTTTTGATCTAATCAGTTTCTATTGTGATACTTTGATATAATTAGGAATTGAAAATTCTACAGCTAGTGACAATTGTCTTGCTTATGTCTGACTCTATACTACAATGATGTCCCTTGTTAGTATACTTGCCTCAACTTACTACCAATAAGGTTAATACCATCCTCTAAAGTATGAGGACAATTTATTGTCTAATATTCTTCTGACTTATGTATTATTTTCCAATAACTCTCAACAACAAAACCAAGAGTTGGAAATTGCCCAGACTTGTTATTTAAGACAAGTTTTCTCTCAGTTTATCACCACAAAGATCCTAGGCAATGAATACAAACTCTTGATTACCCTTGTTGAAATCCAGAACGATAGAAAAACATTGCATCCTTCATCATGATGAATTATGGGAGTGTTGTGACCCCTCTAGTAAAAATTTGACATATCCCCATGTTTGATGCTAAGATGATTTTCATATCCTAGAAAGTATTGTTTTAATCCACCTGGTTCATTTAAACAACATCAATTTTTTTCCCAAAATTTAAGAGATGGAAATGATCCTGGGATTTGTGGGTTATGGGCCCACAATGTAACTTAAAATAGATTTATATAAAAAATTTGGGTGTACCTCAATTCGTATCAAATTTATCTAAGATACATGTATGCCTAATATGTTGTCCTTGATTTTTAATCATGAATGTAGATCTATTCTAAACAAGGAAAGGGGCTTAGGAGAAGAGACCCTTGGATGAAATGATCTACTCTAGATATTAATTGTAGAAGTGAATTTGGTCAACAAGACAAAGTTCACTAGATCAATTTTGTAGGTTACAAGGTAGATCCATGCATCGCAATTGTTTCAATGAGTGTGGGATGGATCATATGTGTTATGGACTTGATTGTACATGATGATCTTGTCCAAAATGAATGGAACAAATTGTGTTCTTGCCTCAATGAAGCTTAATAACAAATCCTACAATCTCAAATTATAGTGCCAATGGTTCTTTATCTCTCTACAACTAAGAGTCAAAATCTATTATTTGATTTACAAATTGCATGTTCCTAAAGAGTTGAGTAGTATTCATTGCATTCTCTTAAAAGTATTGTTTTGGCATATCAAAATTTGTTAGTATTTAGACTTAGATGTCTATTATTATTTCTAACTCCAAAACCCCGCATGTTCATAGTAATTCATTCTGCGACATTTCAAACTAGGTGTTATGGATAAGACCAATATTCTAGATTAATCATTGTACAAATTTTTTTGGAACATTCATGGGGACTTAGACGTGCTGACTATTTAGTTGTTGATCATGCTTTCTATACTTTCAACAGTTACTATCTAAGGAATAACACAACACTTGGAAATTATGGTTTTTGTCACAATGTAGTCATTACTTCGTGGACCTTAAAGAGATTGACAATTCTAGGTCAAGATGATATCTCTGTGCATTTATATTTTGAAATTTGGAAACTCAAATGGCAATCTATGATACCCTCTAGAGGCCTACATGAAAACCCAGTTGTTACAATACAATTCCAATTACTTGATGAGAACATTCAAAATGTCTATTATTTATCATAGTTACCAGACTCACCAGGTCAGGGCAAGTCCTGACCCCCTGACTCGGCCGCGACTAGGTGTCACTTAAGTGACAAAAAAAACATTTTTTAATGCTCTTTTTTTTCTTTTTGCTTCTATAATTACCTCTATTCCTCCAAAACGCACTTCATTTCATTTTCAAGCCAAGGAAGAGAGAAAAAAAAGAGAAGAGAGCCAAAACATATTTGCATTGAAGGAAAACCAGCAAGGAGATTGAGCATAAAACGGTTGTTGAATCGCATTCAAGCAGGTTCGTAGGTGATTTTGCTACATCTAGAAGAGTCTACAAGGGATTGAAAAGAGATTTCCATTGATTTCCAAGAAGATTTAAGAGGTATGCTTAAATTTGAAGGGTTTTTTTGTTTTTTTAAACCAAAACTTCATTTATCTTCTTTCTTCCATTTTTTTCCTATTTTGTTTTAGTGAAACAAAGAACAAGTTACAAACCCTACGTGTGTTTAAGTGTTTTGAACAAACCCTAGATGTTCTTGTAAGAAAAAAAAATAGTTTTGTAGTTGCAAACCCTAGGTTGTTTAATATTAATTTAATTATAAACTTTGAATGTTAATTTTTTTAATTTATGTGTTATTGCAGCATTGTTTATATCTATAAATTGTCTCTATCACATTCACAATGTCTCAAAATAGAAACGAGGACCCTTTTTGGAAACATGTCATTATTAACCCTGGGCAAAAGAAAGGAGAAGTAACATGTTTTCATTGCAAAACAACTATGCTTGGGGGAGGCTAATCCTTGCAAAAAAGTCCCTACTGAGGTAATCGTGAAGTGCAAGTGAAATTGGAAACCTTTCAGCAACAAAAAGAGTTAGAAAAGAGGCAAAGAGAGATGGCAGCCATATGTGGAGTTGGAGATTTGGGTTCTTCCATGCCTCCAATTCCTCCACGGGCTACACCTTTGGTTGTTGGTAGTGGTAGTGGCAGTGACAATGGCAATGTTAGCTTTGGGCCTAAAGTTCATGGATCTAGGCTAGATTCATATATTTTGCCACGCATTACTCTAGGTTCCCAACTGTCACTTGAGAGCATGGGTTGGAACAAGGATAAACATGATGCAACCAAAGGTGCAATTGGAGACTTTTGGTTCTATTGTGATGTTCCATTTCATGCAGCTAGGTAATTCTTCTTTTGTTTTGTTTTAAAATATATAGTTTGATAGTTGATTCTTTGTCTCTTCAATTTTTATTTTTAGAGCTATGTTGAATTCAAATTAAAATTATACATTTTTCAATACTTATTTTACTTAATTTATTTGTGTTAGGTCTCCATATTGGCAAAATATGATTGATGCAATTACTGTTTGTGAGGCGGGGTTCAAAGCCCCTAATAATGAGGAGATAAAAGGCCCCATTTTGTCCCAAAAGGTGGCTGATGTGAAAGCTACAATAGAGGAGCAACAAGACATTTGGAGGAAGAAGGGTTGCACCATCATAACTAATGGTTGGACCGATAGAAGAAACAAGACATTGCTCAATTTTCTTGTTTCTTCCTTAGGTAAATATTTTACTTCCTAAAATGCATTGATTTAGTGATTAACAATCAAGATTCAAGATTTTAAATTTATGTTTTATTGAATCGTTTATTTTGTTTCTTTTTTGGGTGGTACCGTGTTCATCAAATCCATTAATGCATCTGACAACACCAAAAATTTGTGAGGCTTTGGAGGGTGTCTTGGTTGAGGTAGGGGAGGAGAATGTGGTGCCAATAGTCACGGATAATGCAGCAAATTATGTTGTTGCGGGTAGACTATTGATGGATAGTTTTGGACACCTTGTGTTGCTCATTGTCTTGACCTCATATTGGAGGATCTTGGCAAGATTGCCTGGATCAAAGTATGTGTGGATACCACAAAGAATATTTGTAAGTTCATATATAATTGCACATGGGTCCTCAACCTTATGAGGCAATACACGGGGCAGAAGGAGTTGGCTCACCCTGGGATAACCCGCTTTGCTACCAATTTCATCATTCTACAATCCTTGCTATGGTCAAAAGTAGCTTTGAGGCGGATGTTTGTTAGTGAGGAGTGGACTTCCTCAACATATGCTAAGACAAATGCAGGGGATGAAATGACAAGTTGGATTTTGCATGAGCAAGGCTTTTGGGTACCTACTGCGGAGATCGTCAAGGTAAACGTAATTAGTAATCAGTTTAGTAATTCTACATTATATTTGCATTCTTATTTTTATTTTATTTGCTTATTTTTGTTGACTCTTACTTTTGTTGACTCTTACTTATGTCAATGTTTCATAATAATTGCAGTTCACAAAGCCTTTAGTGATTCTATTACAAGTTGTTGATGGGGAGAAACCCACAATGGGCTACCTATATGAGGGCATGGATAGGGCCAACGAGGCCATTAGATCCATTTATGGGGGAGTTGACGATGAGTATCACCCCATTTGGGAGATCATTGATAGATGATGTCACTCCAGCTTCACAAGCCCCTACACGCAATAGCATATTTTTTCAATCCGGCATTCCAATTCTACCCTGAATTTAAGGTGGATGAGGAGGTTTTGAGTGGGCTCTACACAATCATCGAGCAGATGTTTGATTCTCATGTTGGAGCCCAAATTGTCGCCGAGATAGAGATTTTCAGACTTGCACAAGGAGATCTCTTTGCAAGAGACATATGCAAGGCTACTCGATCGACATTGCAACCAGGCAAAAATTTATTAAGGGCATAATAGTAGTTTAAAAATTAAAACTTTTCTTTTTTTTATATTACTATTAAATATTCAAACTTAAAGTTGGACAATGAGATTGACTTTTTTTCTTTTTCTCATCTCAAATGCATGGTGGGAGAGATTTGGTACTAAAGTTCCAAATCTTCAAAGGATTGTGGTTCGAGTGTTGAGCCAACCATGCAATGCCTTGGGTTGTGAGTGCACTTGGAGTATGTTTGAACACATACACTCCAAGAAGCACAACAGATTGTTAGTGTAGAGGCTAAATGATCTTGTTTATGTTCCTTACAACCTGGACCTTGCCATAGACAAATATTGGGCAATAACTTGTCACCCATCATGTTGGAGGAGGTTGATCAACAATCACAAATTGGACCACTGAGGCTAAGGATCCCGTTTTTAGCGATGAAGACCTTGACTAGGTCGACCAGGCGAATCAAGAGGCAAAGGCAGAGGCAGAGGCAGTAGCCATAGCAAAGGAGGATAGAGCTCGAGGAGACACCTTGGATGCTGGCTTGGGTGCCACTGAGTCTGAGACACAAGCAGAGATGATGGTTGCATCATCATCCAGGACCTATCTTAGACGTGTATGCAAGAGGACTGATGCGAAGTGATGCAATCTCCTTTGAGTCATAGACTTATAGCTTTTGTTTTGATATATGTTTGGAACTTTTGATGCCATGGATTTCATATTCCATGAGTATTGTATACATTTTGATTTGACAGCATTTATATATCTAATTGTTTTGACTCTTACTACTGTTATTTCCTTCAGCTAAAATTTGTGTTACTTATGTGATCGATGTATTTGTGTATGGGATTATAGTAGTTTCTATTTGATAATGTTATTGTGTCTTTAAGGTTTATTTATTAAAGGGGGCATGAAACAAGTTTTAAATCCATAAAAAATCTTTGAATTTCTTGGGTTTTTCTATTTGCCAAGTTTGTGTCGAGTTTGGGCTCGGAGTTTGGGTCCGAGTCAAAAATCAGCTTGCCAAATCCGAGTATGGTAACACTGTTATTTATATTGAGCTATTAAAGGATAAGTGTTGCAGTCACATACATCGCAAGCCACAGGAATGGGATAGTAACAACATGGAAACCCAGCATTATAATACAGTTCCAATTATCTGATGAGAACCTTCAAATGTCTACTATTCATATTTGGGTTGTCTATAAATGGGTTATAGGTTGCAGTTGCATAGAATGCAGGCCGAGATTGAGATCATAACAATACAGAAACCCAACAGCTGTTGTAATATAGATCTAGTTATCCGGTGCAATGCCTATTATTTATTTAAGCTATATATAAACATACATGGATTGCAGTCACATTGAATGCAAGCCCCAGGATTAAGATAGTAACAAGAAGCAGAGAGGGCTTCTGTCAAGTATGTGCATCAAAGCCCCAAGGGCTGCAGTAAGAAGGATGAAAGACAGAGACAATAAAAAATTACTTTAAAGATGATCTGTCATGCATGGATGCACAGACTGATCAGGAAAGTTTTATTTATTACATAAAAATGATGAGGATAAATGAAATTCCTTATTTACTAAATTATTATTTCCTTAAATTGTTTTGATATTGACTCATTAGGGTCAATAACTTAATGGGCAGCCTTCTTTAGAGTTGTAGACTTTATGTTTCTACACCATTGTCTTTGCACTGCAGGCAAGTGAAAGCTTAGTAGAGAAGAGGCCATGGAGGGTGAGAAAAGGTAATGTAGACACCTACAAAATCAGATTCAATTTAGTCTTAGAGCATTCAATCAATTGCATATGGATGAAAACAAGCCAGGTTGAATAGATAAATGATGATGAATCATTTCCAGTAATGGCTGGAGAGAATGTTATTGTCAAGCAAACAAGGTATGAGCCAAAGGCATCTAAGGACCAGCACTTGAATATGCCTTACAAAGTTTGACCACAGTGCTCTAAACTTCAATAAAAAATTAGGGAAGTTGACAAAGACCATTGACCGTGCAAGGGGAAATTTTTGATCCATATTTGTGTTAATGTTTTGGTAGCTGCAGGAGGTATCTTCTTGTGTCAGAAGAATCTTCCTTAAATAAATTGTTGTGTCAGCTGGCTGACCTCATAAATTGTCTTATTCTACATGCAAGGTGTAACTGACATGCAGGAGAATCTGCATACTGATATGCATGAGAATCTCTGTTTGTATTCCTTAAATAGACTCATGAACTGCCACCTTGTGCATCTTCTTGTGGCTGCATATCTGCCTATATTTAGGTTGAAGTGTGAACCTGTTTGGTGACTTATTTTGTGTATAAAAACAAGTCATTTCTTCAAGAAGAAGTTGGATTATTTTAGAGCAAGTTATTATCCTTTGAAGAGCAGATTGATCAGAAGTTTTCTGTATATTGGCATCTAGGAGAGGTGCTATTCTTCTGTGGGTCAAGTTGTAAGCTGTTTGCTGCTACTTCATTCAATATATAAGAGACATATTTGTGGCTGGGTTTTTCTCCCTCGAGAAGGAGGGTTTTCCCAGGATAAATACTGTGTTCATTTGTTCTTTATGTTCATTTTTCTGCTTTCTATTAAATCTGATCCTAACTTTAACATGGTATCAGAGCGGGTTTTTGAAAAGACCTGATCAGATTTGGGTTGACTAAGCCTATTGCTGATTGTGTAAATCAAGACATCAAGTCTATTGTATCTTGGCCACTAGCTGTTGTGGTTGATATGAGTTAAATAGGTTATAGTCACTTTAGGAAGGATAGGCATCAGAGCCTTTGCAGTTGCATATTCACTATGAGTTGGTATAGTTGCTGATTATAAAGCATCATCATAAATATATCTGGCACAGGACTTCTCCCTAGGAGATATGTGAGATGGAACTGTTGTTTTAAGCAGAGTCAACATTCAAGAGCAAAATTAATGCTCACATGAGCAGACCTAAGGGAAAGATAAGTGCAGACCAGAAAAAGTGTTTAAGTACAACACTTAAGGAAATTCTGATTTCAACGAAATAAGTATTTCCTATTTAAGTAATGTTCATGAATTTTTTATGTAGTTATTAATTCATGCTATAACATTGAGATAGTGAAACATGTATGATTCTAGCTTTGATATTTCTTCTGGATAGTTTAAATTATTAGTAATCTCTCTCTCAGTGCTTCTAGGACGGATCGAGGAGCAAGAGGGTGATGAGAGATTGCCTAGCGAAGAAGAGCTTGAGGCATCCTGTGAGGAATTCATGCAGACCGAAGAGATAAACTTAACTGGAGACATCTCTCGAAGACGAAGAACCTATTCAAGTTGTCTTTGAGATCAGTTTCTTCGAAAAGGAGGAATTTACATTCAGAGGGAGTTTGACAATTCATCAGAAGCAACCTTGGATGAGGAGGTCAGAAGGTTGATGCAAGTACTTGGAGCTTCAGAGGGAGTTTCATCATCATGGAGATTTGTTGTTAATGCATTTTCCTCTGAGACAGAGGAATTTGAGGTGAAAGCCCTTGTTAATGCATTTTCCTCTAAGACGGAGGAATTTGAGGTATCAGCCCTTGTTAGTGCATTTCTCTCTGTGAGAGAGATTTGAGGTATCAGCCCTTGTTGATGCATTTCTCTCTGCGAGAGAGATTTGAGGTATCAACCCTTGTTGATGCATTTCTCTCTACAAGAGAGATTTGAGGTGTTAGCCCTTGTTGATGCATTTCTCTCTACGAGAGAGATTTGAGGTGTCAGCCCTTGTTAATGCATTTCTCTCTATGAGAGAGACTTGAGGTGTAAGCCCTTGTTAACGCATTTCTCTCTGTGAGAGAGATTTGAGGTACAAGCCCTTGTTAATGCATTTCTCTCTATGAGAGAGATTTGTGGTGCAAACCCTTGTTAATGCATCTTTCTTTGTGAGAGAAATTTGAGGTGTAAGTCCTTGATAATGCATTTTTCTCTGTGAGAGAAATTTGAGGTGTAAGCCCTTGATAATGCATTTTTTCTCTGTGAGAGAAATTTGAGGTGTAAGCCCTTGTTAGTGCATTTTTTCTCTGCGAGAGAAATTTGAGGTGAAAGCCCTTGTTCTATTCTCTTGGAGTAGCCATAGTGGATGTCATGCTAAGATGACAACATCATGTTGAGTGATTCCGTAATGGACACTTGTGCACATATGTTTTGATGACATGGATATCTGAAAAGATACCTCCCTAGCTAAAAGGGAGTGTTAATGTTTTGGTAGCTGCAGGAGGTATCTTCTTGTGTCAGAAGAATCTTCCTTAAATAAATTGTTGTGCCAGCTGGCTGACCTCATAAATTGTCTTATTCTACATGCAAGGTGTAACTGACATGCAGGAGAATCTGCATACTGACATGCATGAGAATCTCTATTTGTATTCCTTAAATAGACTCATGAACTGCCACCTTGTGCGTCTTCTTGTGGCTGCATATCTGCCTATATTTAGGTTGAAGTGTGGACTTGTTTGGTGACTTATTTTGTGTATAAAAACAAGTCATTTCTTCAAGAAGAAGTTGGATTATTTTAGAGCAGGTTATTATCCTTTGAAGAGCAGATTGATCAGAAGTTTTCTGTATATTGGCATCTAGGAGAGGTGCTATTCTTCTGTGGGTCAAGTTGTAAGCTGTTTGCTGCTACTTCATTCAATATATAAGAGACATATTTGTGGCTGGGTTTTTCTCCCTTGAGAAGGAGGGTTTTCCTAGGATAAATACTGTGTTCATTTGTTCTTTATGTTCATTTTTCTGCTTTCTATTAAATCTGATCCTAACTTTAACAATTTGGACTGAAAATTTGGGGCCATGAAGCTATAAGGATGCCCACACAACAACCCAGCTGCCACAATATATTTCAATATTTATATCGAAGCATGAATTATATTCAAGAGAAGGACCACTAAACAGTTATTTCACAAGAGCCTTAAGTCATTCCAAGAGGTGTCAAAGGAGAATGTACTCATTAGGCGAATAGGGATTCTAGAAAGATGAATTACAAAAGATTGAAAGTAAACCGAAAAAAGGAAGTTCAGGGGAGCCATAAACCCTTCAAGGGGAAGGCCTGATTTGTAGTTATATCTAAAATTTTAAGGACATAGAGAAACACATATTGGAACCCATGAAGCCATTTGGAGACTCATGGTAACCTAGCTGCCATAACAAGTTCATATCTGTCACCAAATAAGTTCTTAGAATATTTATTGTTTATAATCATATTTTTGACAGAGGATGGTTTTCTTGACATAGAACACAAACCTTAAGATCAAGATGGTAACAAGAAGTGGAGAGGGCGGATGTTGAATACAGTGGTTAAAGCCAAGGGCTGCAATCAGAATGCTGCAAGCCGGAGAATGCTGTTATCAAGGATACAAATCTTAGGCAAGGTTGTTGTAAGGAAGCATGACAAACTAACCATGTAACTATTTGAAGAATACTTTCAGAACATCAAGACACAACACTGTATTTTTTTTAATTTTTTATTTTAAATTTATAAAATTAATTCAACAATGATGAGAAATAATGAAGTTTCTCATTTCATCAGTTCTTACTTCCTTACATTGACGGGTACAATGAGGAGTGATTTTCAAAGTTTTGGAGTGAGGGAAGACCATGATTGATTGGCAGATCAGCACACATCAAACAAATCAGGAACCCCCTCCCAAAGATTTGACTGAAAACAACATTAAGGTAAATCTTTCAGACACTACACTTGATCAGAAGATCAAACTCTATAAATTAGTTGGGATCATTGGAAAATTTGCTAACCTATGACCCTCCACAGACAGTTTAGAGGACTGGATCACAAAAAACTGGAGGAAAAAACACCTTGTGAAATTTTTGCAAAAGGGTTTCTTTTTGTCAGTTGTCAATCAGAAGAAGTCAAACACAACATTTTGAAAATGGTTGTTAGATGATGAGCGGGGCAGATCTTTGCACCCAATCATGGCAACCCAATTTTGATCCTCAGGCTAGCAAGATCAAGGCTCTAATACCAATGTAATGTCTCGTATTGGGATATCTCTATATTTTGCCCTAAAGCCACAATTCCAATTAAAATAAGAGATGCAATATATTAAAGAATAATGAAATTACCAATTAAATTGTCCTTTGTAAGATAAATCTTGGTTTAGGTCTTGCACCCAATATTAGTCACTAGAAATTGCCATTAAATATAAGCCATGATAATATATATATTACTAATCATTAGTAAACATCATGATATGCATGTACATTAGTCACATCAAAAAATCTAATTAAGGCAATAGCCATTCCAATGTAGATTCCCATAATAATTTTATTAAGAACTCGTTGAAATGCTTGTAAACCGCAATCTCAAGGTTGGTTGCCCTTGTACTCCCATGGAAGGTGAGTCGCCCTTCAATCCCTCAGTTCACCTTGGAGGTTGGTCGTCCTCCTTGATCAAGCCCAAAGGCATGGAAGTCCGATCTTCCATTCCACCCCCTGGCCCACGAGCATGGAAGGCTGGTCTTTCGTTCCATCTCGGGGTGGCATACTTGATAAGAGCATTAAGACCAGTCTTCCTTCACCTCTCATGAACCCGGAGGGTTGATTAGCCTCCCTATTTGCAATCCATTTCTCTAAATTCAAAATAGATTATTATACGAATCCTTATCACATATAATAAAGAGAAACATGTAGATTATTCGCAAAGATCATTAATTCTTTGCAAATGTCACAATCGTAGGAACACAAACACACACAGATATATATAACTCTACCTATTACTCAGATTTATCTTTTAAATAAATTTCAACTAATATACTTTTATTTCAATTTCCACTTCCCTTTCTTTGTTCTTCTTCCTCTTGATAAATAAAATAACTCCTCTTTAATATCTTTTTCTAGGAAGAGTCACACCTCTTCGACAAACCTTTTTGTGCAAAGAGTCACACCCATTCCCTCGACCACTACCCTAAACCCCTTAATTTAATTTAATTAATTATATATTTAAACTCCCAAAAGATCGCTGCTCTTGCCTTGATTAAATCATTTCCCTTCTAAACTATTTAAGTGCTGTGATCTGCTTGTTCTTGCGTGGGTGGGAGCATAACATGGTGTTTCATATTACGGAATAAAATTGGGCATCACAAAGTATGAACTTTTGGGGATACAATCACCACCAAGTGAAATCATTAGCTCCCATAGGATGGAGAAATTGCTCAAGAAAGATTCGTATAATATAAGGGCACAATTAAATTTTATATAAGCACAAGATGTGAGAACTCAAGATCACCCAAAAATTCAAGAGAACATTCAACACCATCAACAAGTATTTCAAGAATCCAAGGTTGTACCTCTAATCAAAGACCATATAATGAAATTGAATTAATACCAAGAAGCATTGTTCATCCCAAAAAGCATGCCTATTTATCCCTTATGATTATGCTTAACACAAAGGATGATCCATGCAGAATGTGTTCACATTGCAAGGAGCTAAACAAGATCACTCACAAAGACAAATTTCATATTCCTCTTGTTAATGAGTTGGAAGATAATAAAATAAATGCAAAACAATCAAAATTTAGGGTGAAAGAAGTAGGACATGTGATATAACTTGAAGGTGTTAAAGACTCTAAGAAGATTGCAGTAATAAACAAGCGGCAAAAGCCTAAAATATTAAAGGTTTGAGAGGATTTTGGGGCCTAACAAGATACTATAGAAGATTTGTTCATACCTATCATTGTGTAAAGAAAGATTTATTTTTGGAAGGTATTAAAGCAAATGTCTAGAAATTTGTCGTTGAATGTTTGATATGTGTTGGCGTTTAAATTAGCACCTCTGGAGTGCTGATTGTAAACGTTCACCTATTTCAAATGTTTTGCAACACTTCTTCGTTATTTAAAGAGAAGTCCCTCTCTGCTGGGAGCAATGCGTAAGCAAGGGGAATGTAAACTAAAGTTCCTATCTTTTTATGCTTCAGCGGCAGGACACAAGGGTGCACAAACACAATGCGCCGTAGCTAAGCTTTTTCTCTGGTTTTTGCAGATCTTAACTACGACTAATCTAGCTTCTATCTATCCAATACCTTCAAGGTAAACAGAGCATGAGGGTAAAGGAGCGGGAACGGGTTGGTTGGATCACCTGAATTCGTTGTCTCCTGAGAATATGACCGAGGCTCTGAACTCTTGGGTATACACCAAGATGAGGTTGGTACGAGCAAACGCTCTTTACGGTAAACTAGATCTGAGACCTGCCAAGGAGGAGGGACTCCTATCCGAGGTATGGGCTAGGAAATAGTTTACGAGAAACAACAATTTTACGATGCCTTGGCCAGCGAGCTTGCTAAGGAGGAGGGGCTCCTATCCGAAGTATAGCTTGGAAGTCAATACATTAAACAACAACGAACGATAACTGTTAATAACAAATATCCAAGGAGGAGGGACTCCTATCCGAGGAGGGAAATGAAACAACGAGCTATTAGATACAAGACGTGGACACAACTCAAAAAGATTGACCAAAATGCAAGCGCCTTCTGATATTCTCCTTCAAAGCTTTATCAATGAATTACAAAGGTTGGGAAAGCAAAGGCACGAAATCATGCACAATTACAATCGACCAACGAACTCTCATCCAAGAGTGAACAAATATCCGCTTTCAAAGCTGTTGGCAACAATGGCGCAGCAATTTTGCATAGCAAGTAAAAGTTAAACAAATAATGAGCCCAAGGCTCTTATTTATAGAACTCAAAGGAGTGGGCAACCCCAAAATCTCCTTGAGTCAACAATGAGTTCTTGCCAATCAATTAGCAAGATTTATTCCTAAAAAGGAACAAGTAGTTAACTGGAAAACTACTTCAGCTAAAAGTAAACAAAGAGTCAATGGAAACTACTTCAGTTGACTGAAAGTAAACTAAAGGTGAACTTTAATGAAAGTATCCCTCCAAAATAGACATCCACATTTAGTGGAGATCTAAGATCCACAAATCATGGAAGCCAATTAGACATCCTTAATCAGTGGGATCTGACAATGCATGATTTAAGGAAAGTGGAGTTAAACTTGGAAAGAAGCATCAAGTTAACTCCAACTACATTTAATATCATCTTGAGTTGACTTGGAAAGAGGCATCAAGTCAAACTCAAGTATCATAAATGCCACTTGGAGGGTAGGACGTCCTTCCTAGGTGTCTGACATCTCATCACCACTTCCGGTCAACAGCTCCTTGATTCATGTGTTGACTTCTTCCGTTTTCGGATAGTCAATGCTTTGATGACACGCCATCTCCTCTTCTTGTGCAAGTTGTTGCTCTTGGTAACTTTTGGCGGCTCCATGCTTGGAATGACCTCTTCGCAGTTGGCAAGCTAAGGTGCTTATTGCCATGTGGGAGATAGTAAAAATGGTCTTTCTGCTACAAGATCAGCCTTTCTTTCTTCTTCGTCCAGAGTAATTGCTGCAGCTCTCCACTGAGCGGGAGATGTATTCTTTTCAAAGATAAAGATCTGCAGACTACTGATGATTTCCATTTGCTCTCCAGCAATGTGTGTAAGATCTGGTTGGAGAGTTGTTGGTGCAAGGTCTGGTTGCTCAATTGGAGCCCAAGGACACCAAATTGTCATTTTGTGAAGAAGAACTCGCCTGTTGACTGTAAACACGGACGTGTTCAGACAACTTCTGAAAAACCCCTGAAAATAGCACCCTGCTGAGAAGTATTTTTCCGGAAAAAATCTGGCACATGGGTTTTGCTCGTGCTTCAATGCTAAACAAACTCAGTTCCTCAGAATTTGGATTCTGAAACTTTTTCGGAAAAACCCCCAAAAATAGGGGCAGCAAGTTTGCTGATTTTGGAAAATTTGTCGAGATGGGTTTCTCTGGAAAATAATGCTAAATCTACCCAGTTGATCTGATCTGATGTAGCCTGTTGCTTTTTCTATCAAATGCAAGAAAACCTAAGACCAGAAGAGAGGAAGTAGACAGAAGATGGATTGGAAGTTTTATCTGATTCTCTGAAAGAAAATCTATCTCTGGGTCCAATTCTCAAAATAGCAATCCTCTTCTACTTCAGATCTGCAAGAAAAATTGAAGAACGGATGAAAACCTTGTTCAGATCTATCAATGGCATCCTTGAGAGCTTGTAGTTGTTCTTGATCTTTTATCCTGCAATGAAATAATGAAATGTGACGCCTTCACCTTGAATATATATGTTTAAGCCTTAGATCCACAAGTTTGGGGACCTAACTCAAGCTCAAAAGTGATTTTGGCTTGATCTAAAGTTAAAAAGGTGATTTCCATTGATCGTGGAGTGTTTTAGCCAACTTTAACTCAAAAGCTCGACTTTAGTCAACAAATTGACCCTTGACTTCTTTTAGGTGTCCCTTTTGGTTTCTTGCAAGTTTTTAAATATTTTCTCTCCTGAAAGCCCTCTGTTTGATCTTGAATCTAGCATTACCTGTTGATCCTGAGATGTTGCGGACATATTCACTGCGGAGCTGGATCCAAACTGAAAAGAAGTGCTTGGGAGACATGATGATGAAAAGCTGAGTTTAGGGCTTCAAAAGAATGGGCGCCTTTTCCAAGAAAAGGCTCTTTTGCTAGTGCCTTGGTGAATTTTCAAACTTCGTTCTTCAACCTTTTCAAATGACCTCTCGTGCTTTGATCTGGATTTCTCGTTGATCGGAGAGTCAGATGATTTCGCTTGATGTCTCATCAGGTACCCGGCTCTGTTCTGCCAAAAATGACTGACTTCAGAAAACCTGGATCTTAATTTAGGGTTCCTTTATTCAAGGGCGCCCGTCCTTGAAAAAGGCGCTTTTGTCTTTTGGCCTGATCATCTTCATCTGAAAAGTTGCCTACTTTGATCTGGATTATCCGTTGAATGCTCTGTCAGATGTTGGTGCTTGCAGTTGCGTTTCCGAGATCTACTTGGGCTGAGAAGATTATCCTGGGAAGCCTTTTGTCATTTATCAGCATCTGGAGGTCAAAAAAGAAGGGCACCTTTCTTTTGGAAAGGCTCTTTTTCTTAGAACTTCGCCGTTAACTGTGGTTTCCTGATATTTCCTCAACTGCCTCTTTTTGCTTTGTCAGCAGCTGCTTGTGATCTGTCCCTCAAATGATTAATCTGTTTGTTTCATTGTCGCACCAGCAGGCAAATGTCAAGAATGAATGCCTTGGATGATCTGAATGACTTCATTTGACCTTAAAAGATCATGGGCGCCCCTGCTTGAAAAAGGCTCTTTTCAGCATGCGAACAATCTCTCCTTCGTAACATTTCCAGAGTTAGTCAAATTTTGACCTTTTTCAATTTCAGGAATCTCCTTCATCAAATTGCACCATTTTGACCTTTTCTGCCATGGTTGTGTCGTCGAAGCTTTTGAAGCTTAGCTTTCAGCACCCGGTACTGGCCAATCTGCCATTAATGGCTGTGGAGCTCCTAACTTCGTTCCTGAAAAATAGAAATAGACCCACCAGAGTAAAACATGTCTTTTGATGATTCTGCCTTGACCAATGTGATCGTGAAGCCTTTTAATCCTATCAAAATCATTTTCAATCATTTATGGGAAGGTCCTATTTTTGGGGGTTTCCCTGAAAATAGGGGCGAAAAACCCTAATTTTCAAATTTTCAGAATTTTGCACGTGTTCCTTGACAGAAAACCACCAAGATTCTATGATTGGTTTGACCTAAAACAGACTTTACATGGCATTTTAACAAGATTTAGCTCAATTTATACATAATGCCAAAAAAATTATTTTGGGTACAACAATATGCCAATGAAATAAAAAGAAAACAATAAAGACTCGAGGCCTCTTACAAATATTAGGCATTCCAACACAATGTTGGGAGGAAATACTAATAGACCTCATTATGGGTTTGCCAAAGTTAAAAAAACTTGATGTAATTTGGTTGTTGTGGATAGACTCAATAAGTATGCACATTTTTGTGAACTCTCTCATCTATTTCATGCTACTACTACAGAAAAAGTATTCATGCAAAATGTACAACAACTTCATGGAATTCCTAAAATCATATTGCAAAATAGAGCCATCTCAAAATTCCTAATCAAGTAGAAGAATTTTCCAATTGAAGATGCATAATGGAATGATGTGTGATTCATACGAAAGATTGTAGAGTTACTAAGCAATGAGGACAATAGTTGTTTGAAGTGAATGGAAATGTTATGATCCTAATATCATATATTCCTAAAGTATAATAAGAATAAGTACTTGTGGACTTAATATTAACATTAATTTTTTGGTTAATATACCAATCCCTTTGAAGTAAGATGGAGGCGAGGGGGGAGGGGAGGAGGGTCCCTACATAGTTAAGCCTATAAATAAGGAGATGTTTCTCCCAAACTCATTATATTATCAATATTGAATTTATATATTATTATCTGATTATTGGAGGTCACTCCTATAAGTGGTCTATTATTTTACTGTTTTTTGCATTTATTTCCAATAAATATCATAACAGCTAGCTAAAACGATTTTGAAATTTCCTCTTGTGCAAGCCATTGAGTTATGTGTGAAAGCTAATTAAACATGCTATAGACTTGTAGCTTCCCTTCCTTATTTCCTGTTATTGTCCCATTGGAAAGGGTGCTGGCTGTTTTGTTTGCTGATCTACATTGACAAGTAAATTTTAATTCAATAAAAGTTTGAAGGAGTTCTTCGACATAGAATAGAATTGGATATATTTTCTAATTTGGGTGAATGTGATCAGGCTTCCAGATTATTTGAATTTTGTTTATTATTATTCCCAAATCATTTATTAGTTATTTCCAATTTAGTAATTTGTCCTGATGAGCACAGTTATGTTCCACAAATCAACACTATGAGTGCAAGTTGTAAAGATGATAAGAGTACAAGTGACATTCACACACCATAGCATAGCATAAATGCATGTGTTAAGAGAGTGTCATACCACAAAGGACAACTACAAGCACAGGGCCAGCGATTGTCATGTTGCCACAAACAACAATAGGCACAAAAGATCATGACAGCAAGCACAAGGACATAAGGTGTCACACTTCAACAGACAGCAAAAGTCACTAATTGTTGACACAAAGATCATTTTATATGATTCCAGTGTTTTGACCAGGCAGTATAGCTCATTGGGTTCAGACCACAATCCTTAGCATTTCCTTCAGACATCAGGTAACAGATTCACAGTGGTTTTAACTTTAACAAAATAAACACTACTGTAGAAGTGGAGTGCTTCTCTAACACATTTTTTAGTTTTCATTATTTTCATTAAAGAGGGACATTAGCATATTATCCAATTGTGCAAGAGTTGTTATTAATTTATAGAAAAGTTTTACTTATTGTACTAGACTGCAAATGGTACAAGGCACCCATCAATCATGGAGATTAGTCATACTTAAGTAGGAGTTATGTTGTCATGTAGTTATATGATATACCTGTATGTGAACTTAGGCTTGTTTATTCAAGTTGGCTTTTTCATGGAGTGCATGACCAAGCTTTTAGATCTCTCCATTTATAGTACCCTTTTATTTTGCAATCATGCAGGCTTGCAGATTCTTCTCATAAGCAAACTAATTTTCAATTGCATGGTGTATTTTTTATAATAGAGGTGCCTTTCAATGTTATGATAAAAACAATATTTCTTGATATTCATGAGAGAAATTTGAAAAAAATGTAAAGAGAAACATGACCATACATGAAATTTCCCCGACAACCCCATTTCATTGAGTAAAATTAATAATCTTTGACACCAAGTTTCAGCACCCAAATCCCTCTCCGTGACCCACTTGTAATTACTCCACCCAACTCTATCAACACAATTTTTTTGCTGCACCCTTGAGAATATCAATTCACAATAGATAGAAAATCAAGGTTCCTCTATGTAGGCCAACTCAATTTGTTTTTCACTTTTTTGAAAAGAAATCTGCAAAAATAATGGCTACTGCTAATGGAAATTGGTGTTTTCCCTTGTGGAAAATTCAGCAAGCTAGGCTAATTAGCATTATTAGTTTTCAACTAGGGTAGTACCTTTTTCCATGCACTGTATTGTTACATATTCTGTTTTTTACGTTACAATATTTGTATAAAGAAGAGGTGCAAATTAAATGGGAAAATTAAGCTTTTCCCGAAAGACAGAAAGCATAGAACTATATTTTGCTGCAACAGAGGTAGTGCGTACAATATTTTGCAAAGACTGATGTTGTGAAGTGCCCACACTCCTCATCAGTAGCTTAGGCAGCTCTTTACGCAATACGGACATATAGATTTTCTTCTGAAGTGGTACCAGAGGAGCCATTCTATAAAAGCACAGGTCATGACACTATTATAAGGAAACATTCATATAAACAATAGAACAAAATTTAAAACCTATCTGAATAAGCAGGAAAAGAAGCATTTATTCAAGAGCTCAACTGGTAGAATGGGGTTGTCGACTAACACTGTGACCTCAGACAGTGGTGGCAATGTAAGAGTGCCATTCTGTACAAGCAAAGCTTTGGTGCGGCGAAGCATGAATACATGTACAATATATCTTAACAGCTTAATCTGTTTGTCATCTCCAGATGCTTTGTCACCTGTGAAATGTATTAACTTAGCACATTAAAGAAGATTAAAACATCCCTCAAAACTTCACATCTTAGTAGGTGGACTATCACATATCTGATGACATATGTCGATGGTCAAGGGCAAGATAAGTTTCCAAACACACTGATTAAATCAATTCAAAATATATTATATGGCATTGAAAACTAGGCACAATCAACTAGCCTAACACAATGTTACTATTTGATTTTAATGTACATCCACATTAGGTAAACATTCAAAAACATCAAAATGAACTTCATCCAACAGCTAAATTCACTTCCAACTTAGCTGAAAGTGCTCCAACCCTTGCTAGGTTAGGGCTTCAATTTCAACAGGCTAAAAAGGAGTATTTGCAAAACAAACAAAAAAGCCACTTTCTCCAATGATGTCCAACACAACTACTGGCCATTATATGTTTTCAATCCAAATTTATAGCTGGTTTTTATGTCTAAAACATTCATGACCATGTATCAGCTAATAATGATAAGAATCAACCACTTGTTGCAATTTACATCAAAATAACAAATTTTACTCCGAATAGAAAAATCATATTAAACCAGAAGATTTTTGGTTCCCTAATAATGCTAATTTGACAAAATCCAAAATCAAACTTAGGCCTCCAAAAGTAAGAGGCAGAATAAACTCAAGTTCTAGAACAGATCACTAACACAAATGGTTCTTCTTAACCTTGAGAATTAGGCTAGAGAAATTACAAATTAAACTAACCAAGGTGCAAGAAAAATTATAATTAGCAAACAATGAAGTTGAACATCAAACTAATTATCTTGCTCTGCAACATATTACTGACCACCTTCCCTGTACCTCCACATGCATACATGCAACATAAAAGAAAATTAGTATTAGTAATGTTCATGTATAAGGTGTAGTGGGTCATAGTCGGTCGTCAGCCATAGTCATAGTCAGTCATAGTTGGCCATAGTTAATTATATTTAAATAAAACTATAATTAGTTTAGAAATATTTCATATGCTTTTGTACATGTTTCGGGAAGACTAATTCCTCGACGAGTGATTAGCTGTTGTCATGAAGCATCGTGATGGTTGGTTACTCAACCACCACCACTAGCTATTTGTACTTGAGTCAGTAGTCGGGCAACATCATGTTCGTAGTTATGATATCGTGTTACATGCCGATTCTGATGCTATAATGTAATTGCTACTATATTTAATGAATGAATATATGTCATGTCCCCTTTTCAATAGCCACCTTGATGAGCGTTTAGCCTTTTATTTATTCTCGAAAGCTAAATAGGGGAAATAAGGGAGTAAGTATTAAATTAATTATTTATAAAGTTATTTAAATAAAGTAAAACTAAAAGATGACTTTATATTTAATTAATTTAATAAAGTGACTAAAAATAAATATTATATCATAAAGTTACTTAAGGGAATAAAATAATATTCTTTCTAGAAGCTTCCTGGAAAGCCATTGAGAAATCTTTATAACGAGTTGTTGGCTTAGCATTTGGGCATGCTTGACTTGAATCTCGTTTCGCATTACCAGTTTGGTAAGAAGCTGAATGCTTTGCTTGCTATAGGGTTTGAAGACTCAAGAGTACCAAGTTCCGTTGTGAAAGATCAACCCTAGCTGGAATTGTGGAGGAATCCATCCAAAGTTTCTACAGGTGCTTTATTGGAGAGATTTGATAGGCGCAATAGTTGATGTATTATTGCCCTAGCTGATTGAGTGCAATAGCTGATTTATTATTGCATTACTGAGTTGTAGCAGTTGAGGTATTGTTGCGACTTCACTTGATTCGTGGTAGCTGATGCATTGCTACAAATCTCACTTGAAAGAGGAGTTCACTACTGGTTGATTCGGTTTGGACAAACTTAATGGTCTTTGACCAAGTTTGTGTATTTTGGAGAAGATTCGATTTTGATAGATATTCTGATTGCTTTGTTGAAGATTAGTTCAGTCATCTTGGCATCACTTGAAATCTATATTTAGCAGATTGGAAATCATATATAAGCAGGTCGATTTGGATGGTTGTTGTTGAGTTCCAAATCGTGGGATCATTACAACAAAATCGCAGCTTGAAGGCAATTGGTTTTTGGAGAATTAAATCAAGATTTACTTAGCAAGGAATCGCTGAATACCTGAAGTGTTTATTACAGCCATAGCCAGCAATTGGAAGGCACAAAATCAATAAAAATCGTGGCACTTTATGAAAGGAAAATCGCAGCAATATATTTCAGTTTGGGAGGTGCTATCATTGGAAAGGAAAGATCGTGGTATATTCTACATTGGAGGCGCTGCACATTGGTGAAGATAATTGGCGTCCAAGTACTGGAAATAACAATCGCTGCCATCTTCTTATTCCAGGTTCTTAAGTTTGCACTCATATTTCAGTTTGTAATCGCTGCTAGCAGCATTGTCATTGCATTGTAATCATTGAGTAGTTATTGTAATTGCAAGCCCCAAAGTCTTGGCATTCCATTGTAATCAGATTTACTTGAGTTTAGCATGCAAGATAACTGTTTGTCTTAATGCCTTGTTGCTGTAACTTCATATTAGAATATGGAGTTTGTATGCCAACTATTTGTAATAATGACTATGCATTTTCAGTCAATAAATGTTGTCTAAAATCTGCAAGAAAAGGAGTTTGAAAGTGTATGACAAATTGCCTAATTGCTGTAGCTGCATATTAGTTTGCATACCAAGTGTTTGCTAAAATTCTTATTAGTTGTAGGTGTCAATTACATGCATTTTCAGTCACTTACTTTCATTGGGAAAGCCAAAAAGATATTTGCATTGCATCTCCATTTCATATCAGTCACTTGAGTAGCTTAACCGGAGTTCATTTCAGTTTATGTAATCTTTATTTGCTATCAAAAACACAAACAAACAAGTATACAGCAGTTGTGGAGTTTGAAAAGTGTTTGACAAAATGTCCAAGTGCTGCAATTGAAAAATTACATCAGAATTGCAAGGGACATTACAATATACATCCATTCTATGCAATTGCCATGTGAATACTTTACTCTGTCAATGCCGTTTTGTATTTTTGTTTACTCTATATTTCAATTTACCACGTAGGGAGTAAACGTTTGGCGCCATTGCCTAAGTGAATTCAGTGGTCACCCAAATGGGAGAATGGCGTCATGATGGGGCAGCCAACTAAAGAGCCGGTACAAGTAAACAGGGATCGTGAAGATGCTCTGACAGAAGACCTCTGCAATCTGTGGGAAATCTCATTGAGGGACCATGTATTGAGGGAGGCTCTCAAGCGAGAGATCCCTCAAGTGGTCATCTGGGATAGACTGCACGTCAACCAAGAGGTCGACCATCTCCTTACTAGATCGCCAAGGTTGATAGCACACCACTACATTATCTTACAGGATCTCCGAGCTTAGAGGGATCAAGAACAGAGAAGGCAATAGATACTACAACAGTACAAGGAGAGAACCAAGCGAGAAGAGGACAAACGGGATACAAATCAAAGACGTATGTCTAGCAACTAAGGCCCATACGCTCAACAATTAATGCCCGTACACCTCAACAAAGACAAAAACCAAGCACCGAGAGGGCAAGAAACTACCGAGGAAAAAGTAAGAAGATCATTAAGACTTAAAGAACAAGAGAACCGATGGAGGAAATTAAAACAAACCACCAAAGGAGTAGATGAAGGCTAGAACGAAATAAACCAAAATATTGTCTACCCTAGTGGAGAAACTGACGAGGGGAATTTCCGAACACCATCAATAATAAAGAGTAAAACATAAAATAAATGAAAATGAAAATAAAAATGAAGTGACAGAAGAGTTGGAAAACAACATACACAGTATAAGAGAACTGTCCACATCGGACGACAAAGGGCCGAGAATTGGAAGATCTAAGCCTAAAACCCTAGGGCAGAGGGAGTACTGGAATGAACCCCAAGTGACTCAAGGTGTAGAGGACATGGGGAAGACTTGAACGTGGCCGAGAGTGCAAGTGATGCACTGGGACATTGCAAGAGAACTAGTCTAGTCAAGTCCAACGCAAAAGGAGGGCATCAAGGAAGGATGGTGACTCTGCCAATCGAGAGGCAGAAGTTGCCAAAATTCATGAGGAACGGGTCAGAAGATCCAGTATGGCACTACAAGATGTGCTAGGCGATTTGGATAGCCAATGGGAAAGATGATGTGGACTATTGGCTGAAAGCATTTCCAGTGACGCTAAGAGATAGTGCCATTAACTAATACATATATTTGGACCAAGTACATAGGGCATCATGGAGATTACTCAAGAAGGCATTCTAAGACGAATTCAAACTACTCAGGGACGACAATGAAATCACAGCAGAAATCTACAATACAAAGCAAGGGAAGCACGAGAATGTGCGAGCCTACAACCGTAAACTCAAAGAATTGTAGGGAAAACCAGAGACCGAGCCGACCAACAGGCTAAAGAAGTGATGGTCCATTGAAGGGTTGCTCTCGTCGCTAAGAAAGAAAATAGAAGTCATGCCTCCGTCATCGTACGATGAAGCGTACAATCGAGCAATGGATATAGAAAGTGAAAATAAAACATCCTCCTGAGGTAAAATAATGACAGACAACGAGGAGAGTACGGATGACATCAACGATGGTGAGTCCAAGACCATACAAGCACTAAGGAAGGACATGATGAGAATGATCAAAGAATTGAAGGCTGACAAGGAGAGTACGAGGGAAGCCAGAGAGTTGCGGTGTATGGACTGCAAGCAAGAAGGTCACACAAGGGCAAACTACCTAAAGAAGTCGTTCTGCGATATCTACCAAGTGATGGGACATTCCATCAAGGAATGCCCATACAATTCGAAAGCAAGTGGTACTCAAGTACTCTTCACTCAAGGAGAACCGTCAACACCGTTGAATACACCACCGAAGCCCCAGTACAATAGCAATGCATCGCTTGGAGGTTACCTAAGCAACAGAAGTCCGAGAAGTAAGATACAGTACGATGGTAAAGGAAGGTCCATGATATAATGCCAGAAATGCAATGAATGGGGCCACTTCGCAAGGGAATGCCAAAACGGTCAAGGTTCAAGGGGGAAGACTGTGCAAGTGGTCTGGATTCAGTGATCATGAAGACAACGAATGCCCCAAGCAAAAAGGCATCCATATGTTAGATGTGGAAGAGCAAGAGGTACTGGCGATTACTAGAGCGCAAACAAAGAAGGCCACCTGCCCAGATCCACATATGGAGAAACAAAGAATGAAGGAAGCAAAAGCAGAAGTGGAACTAGCGATGACGGAGGAACAAAAAACACCTTTGTAGAATCCAACACCTCTTAGTAGTCGAAGGCGGAAAACAACATTGTACGGCAGGTATTGTAGACCACCATACCCATAAAGGTGACTGACCACCTCCAAACTATGCCGCAATTGGGACTGGCGATCATGAACATAGTCGGTGATGACCAACGCCAACGATAGGAAAGCCAAAAGAAAGAATTGATAGTGGAACCACCACCGTATGGTGAACAAACCATCAACACAATGCTATTGACGACAAACATTGGGAAGATGCTAGCAATCATACAAATGGAGATCGGAGGGAAAATCCTGAAAAACACTATCATCAATGGAGGATCGGGAGTCAATGTACTACTCGAAGACACATGGAAGAGTCTCGAGAAGCCTACACTCTGCCCATCGACATTCCAATTAGTGGGTGTCGATCAGCATGGCATCAAGTCGTTGGGAACACTGATGCACAGAAAGTCCTAATCAGTGTGCAATAGTTCCTATTGAACTTTGTCATCATTCCACTGCAGAAGAAGGAATACGATGCACTACTGCGACGATGACGATTGATCACCGCCAAGGAGGATCATAATTGGAAGAGGAACACACTCTCGATCGAGAGCAACAGGTGGGAGTACGTCATTGACTTGAAGAACCAGGTTGTGAGTAAAGAATTGGCTTCCTCCGGATCAGAATCAGACGAAGGTGAGTCGATTGTTGACGAAGGGAGGAAATCTATGAAACTGAACCCCGATGGCCTACTTGAACTCGAGAGTTGCTCGGAGGATGACACAAGCTCCCTGAACGATTTGTTTCATTGGCAAATGGAAGATTACGAGGTGTTCCACCGAGAGTGTAACATGCCACAGATCAGAGAAATTGAGGAAGAAGAGAAGGGCACATCCAGCCAAACACTTCTGGCTGAGTACGGACGATACAAAGAGAGAGTATTAGAACTAGATTATACACCAGCTAACAAGTTGGAACGTGACAAAGTACGAAGTAGTGAGAGAAAGAAAAAAGAAAAGAGACAAAGAGAGAAAATGACAAAATAAAGTGTGATGAAAAATAGAAAAAATAGAAAAAATGGAAAAAAAGGGGAAAAATAAAAAAAAATTAAATTTAAAAATGAAGAGAAAAAATAAAAAAACATGAGAAAATCAAAAAACTGAAAAAAATGGAAAAACAAGGAGAAGAAATGGTAAATCAGGAGAGAGGGAAAAATTAAAAAATTAAAGGAGATGAAGAGATAAAAATATAAAGTGGGGAAAATTAGAATAAAAAATATCAAAGTACTTATATTGCCCAAAAAGGAGGCCATATCGCTTTATAAAAAATTTAAGGCATCGACCAAGGGCAGTAAATTATGGCGAGGAATTTTAAAGCTGAAACTGTACACCGTACGGCCAAGGAGAGAGAAAGAGCATCGATAGGGAAAAGAAATCGTATGCCAAACAGAGATGGATGATACCATATGGCAACTACCAAGTAGCATCGTACATAATAAGAGAACAACTTTACTAACGGAGCACTCAAGGGTAAGTCCGTACGTTGTATGGTAGAGAAAGGCAAAGCAAATCAAACGGCTTAGAACCCCTGAACGAAAGGAAATCAATCACCACAGCAGGGAAGGAGAAAGTCGTATGATAAAACTCTACACAAAAAAAAATAAGTTCACGTGATCATACAACTACCAAGCCATACGAAGAAGTGGAACCAGTAGAAGCAAAAAGCAAGGTTGAGAGACCGTACTACATACGAAAGAAAGAGGGTGAAACTAGCATACGGACAAGGAATTGCATCACCGTACAATTGAGAAGAATTGTTGCACAGGTTTAGAAGATATCAGCCAAAGAAAATCATACGAATAGCATTGCACTAGAGGTCCTCGTACGAAACAAACAACATTGTGTCATACAACGTACAGCAAGAGCAAACAAACGCACACGGAAAGAAGTAAATAGTAAAGTGAAATCCGTACCTAGTACGATTGGTGGTTCGAATGAAAGCATTAAGAAAAACAAACACAAATCTGTACGACATTATGAAGACCACAGTACGACAATCAATCATCAAACAACCTCATTCCTTGGTGGATAGTGCAAAATCGGTATTTTTTGGCTTTCTCAACATTGTTTCTTGCCTCTTAAAAAATCATGAGAATGAGGTGCCCGATGCAATTCGGTGTGGTTTCAGAAGTCTTAAATTGGTCATGGCGACAAGGGCACTGCTCCCGAACCCCGTGAGGGGCGCTGCCCCCAACCCCACTGAGGGCGCTCCCCCTAAACACCCATCAAACTTATTTGAATCGCCAAATCACAATGCAGCCACCCTCACAACCAACACAGCCGAAACCACGTCCAACAAAGTCAAAAGAGGAGTCCAGTTATGTATGAAGTTGGTGCAATTGGGCAACTGGATGTGGAACATCATCCCTTAATGGTACATGAGGCCGAGAGGATGGCAGATATGCAGTTGGAATGCAAAGGAAAATTCTTTCAGTATTTCATCTCGCAAGGGTGGCAAGTGTAGAGATGACCGAGACTACCAGGCGAGAGTTGGCAGATTACATTCAAAAGTCACAGGAGGAACTAGCTCAAGTGACGGTTGTTGAGCGAACGAGAGTTGCCACCCCCAAGGAGAGGTTGACAGAGAAAGACAAAGTACTGGCTGAGAGGGACACAGTGTTGGGTGAGAGTGATGGACAATTGTCAGAGGAGGATCAGTTGTTGGCAGAGAAGGATACACAAATGGCCGATGTGCAATGAGGACAAGGAGTTGGCTAGCACAAAGCAGGAGTTTGAGAAGGCAACGACCAAACTAGCTGAGGTGGTCTAGATGGTGGAGCTCGCACATACAAGGGCGCCTTCTCACCCTCCCTCTTCTTAATATCGCTTTTTGTACCCCCTTTTTTTTTCGTCGTCTGGAAGATGACTACTTTCATGGGGGGATGATGTAGCCGGTCATAGTCGGCCATAGTCGTACGCACTCATAGTCAATCGCAATTAATTATATTTAAATAAAACTATTAGTTTAGATATATTTCATATGCTTTTGTACATGTTTCGAGAAGACTAATTCCACGATGAGTGATTAGTTGTTGTCATGAAGCATCGTGACGGTTGGTTCCTCAACCATCGCCAGCAACTATTTGTACTTGAGTCAGTAGTCGAGCAACATTATGTTGGTAGTTATAATATTGTGTTACATGCTAATTTTGATCCTACGATGTAATTGCTACTATATTTAATGAATGAATATACATCCGTTCTGTGCAATTTCCATGTGAGTACTTTACTCTGTTAATGATGTTTTGTATTTCCGTTACTCTATATTTCAATTTACCACAATAGGCAACTGGCAGAGAAGGACCAAATGTTGGCTGAGGAGGATGCAGTCCTGAGCAAGAGGGATAGGCAGTTGGCGGAGAGGGACACATAGCTGGAGGATGCACAACATATGGCAGTGGTGAGGGAGAGTTAGCTAAATGAAAAAGGCAAAGACTTGGCTAGCCCATTTCTGGTTTTGAGTTGTTTGGAAGATGACAATGTGGGGGGGGGATGATGTAGTCGGTCGGGAGTGTACTTGGTCAGCCGTGAGTCATAAGTAAATAAGACTTTAGTTAATGTTATTATTTTCTATGTACTTGTCATGTTAGTTAGTTGTCTCGAGAATTAAGTTCCTAACGAAGTAGTTAGTTATAATGAAGGTACGCGACGGTCGGTATCTCAACCACCACCAACATACTATATGTACTTGAGTCATGTATTCAGGAAACACTGTTACTGTTGTTGTGGCTATGCTGATTATATTCATATGATTCTGAAGACTATTCTACTCTGTACTTGTGCTACATTGTTATAGTACGAATGATTGTACTTGCATACACTATCAATAAAGACAGTATGATTATTTTGTGCACTATGTTTTAGTACGTAGTTTATGTTTTGTAAGTTATTCTTGTTTACTCTAGTACATTGGAATACATCCCTATGAGTAAACATAAGGAAATTGACACTTAGTACAGATGATCATCAACAAACCCCTCATTAGTTATGCAAACCTTCAAACTCCACCAAGAAAACTGCAGTTCTACAACTTACTAATTTGAAACACCGCTAATTAAACAACATAACTATACTCAAACTAGTGTATCTCTAACTTTCCCTGATGGGAAGGATGCAAGGACAGGAAAAAAAAATCCTAGACTTTGGTGACAGCAAGTGGACAACATGGGGACAGCCAATGAAAACTGTATAGATAAAATACTAGAAAATATAAATAACCTAATTTACACGATGTACAAAATTATATAAAAAATTAAAAACATTGCTGATAATTGATAATTCAATGTCAATTGTCAAATCATAAATGTTAAAGAAATAAATCAAAATGCTTTATGTCATAGTAGAGCATTACTAGGAATCAGTATTGACTCAGGAAATCAAAAATATAAATGGAATTCGATCATTTTGGAATTAATTCAGAAAAACTAGGGAAAAATTGTTGCTTTTCCATCCAATGCAGCACAAAACAGTTTTTGTTTATGTTTTGAAAAACCAACACAGTGTTTGGGGTGGGAGCCACCAGTAGGGTCAAGGGGATGCGCCTCTGTGGTCTGAAAACAGAGACCCTACATTCCCTGATGCGAACTGGGGTAGGACAAAGGGCAAAGCCCTAGACACCAAGCCCAAATTAAGGCCTTTTGACACCATAGGGACCTTCATGGTGAATGCACAGGTACCAAGTCATTTTTTTACTATCATGATGTGACTAGTCGGGGACATCACTGGGACATCAGGGATGGCTAAAAGTCCCCAAAACCTTTTTGGAAAGGGGGGACCTACCACAGATTGAGTAGATATCCAGGGGCAAACCCTTTTTTTTGCAGAATGGTGATTGGCAAGAGATATTTTGTCCCTTCCCCCCATCCCCAAAATGTCCTTGGGGGTAAGACATTAAAAAGACCCCAAGGACATGTCCCCATGGTACACAGCCTCAAACAAACAATAAAATTGCACTAATCTTAATAATTACTCTAAGATTGACTCCATAGTAGCATAAATCTGAAAAAAAAATGCAATTAATCAAACCTCAAGTATGCTGGAGATCTGATTGAGATCAGACCACCATTTTTTGAATTGTGGGCATGAATTTTGAGGCAATTTTATCATTGATTAAACCACGGATTTTCAGAAAATGTAATTTATTCACAATTTTTTTTAAATCACTATAAATGAAATTCAGCAAAGTTGGTTTGTCTATAAACACTAGTTCTTTGACAAAGTAGCATTACTCAAGATCAAGATTGACTAACACTAGACCAATTAGGGCACACTCATTCTTCCACCACTTGGCATATATCTATTTCATTGAATTTTTCTCATTCAAATGAGGCCCTCAGAGTTTTTTTATTGTTTTTCAAGTTTCAATTTATTAAAAAGGTTAGAACAGATAGGTAATTGTATTCGACAAGGACATGTCTCTAATCCTCAAACCCTCATGTCCATCCCCAATAGTCTTTCAAGGATGGTGGGATGGCAAGGGACATCCCCTAGCCATCCCCACCGAACTATGAAATCCAAAAAATGTTTTGAAAATGCCTTTAATTTGCAAGAGACTTCTAGGGAATGTTTGGTCATCCTTGAGGCAACTTGGAACATTTGAGGAGATCAAGGACATCTAAGATATTCC
The DNA here is from genome assembly GCA_007258455.2 of Sequoia sempervirens. Lineage (NCBI taxonomy): Eukaryota > Viridiplantae > Streptophyta > Pinopsida > Cupressales > Cupressaceae > Sequoia > Sequoia sempervirens. Next base: position 854,706,663 of record VDFB02281492.1, on the reverse strand, counting down.
CCACCATCTCAATGATGGCCAGATTTCCCCAACATCAAAGTGATATTTAAAATATTATAAAAAACAAATCTAACATCTAGCGAAAAAATATTAGTTTTAAAAGGGATGTGGGGTTTCCACAAACCCTCCCATGCCTATTATTCAACCTAAATCATCCCAATGAAATTGTGTTTAATATTTTCCATTTGGTATTGCTAGCATCACCACTGTTAGAGGCACCGACATATAGCTTAAATCCCTAACTTGTCACCAATTTCAATTAAAATTCCAAGAAGATATTAATGCCTATACAATTATTATATTAGACTTCTAAGTTATGAGAGTTGAGGAAGGAACAATTACTCTTGGAGCAAGGATTTGAGGGTCAAAGAACACAATCCTTTTTCTTGTATTATAGTGTGCATCAAACCAAGAAACAATATCAAGGGACTTAAAAAATGCTCTCATCTGACTCACCTTCTCAAAAAGCATGATATGCATTATCATAAAGTTTCAATTGTTTGTCAACACTTTGTGACTTCTCATTTAAAACCCTGGTGACAGAGGGATCAGTCACTAGTAGTTCATGATTTAAATCCACTCATTCAACCATTTGGCATTGCCATTAAGGTATTTTAATTTATAAATTATAATTTAAATTTGAGCCTTTAACTTGTTTTGTTTTCTTTTCTTTTTATACATAACAGTTTGTTTCTTACCGAGAGTTTGTAATTTTATTTTATTTTCAAATGTTATCACATAAAAACTTTAAAATTTCCATAATCCAACCACTACAAACCTCTAAAACATCTTTGACCTTAAAAATCAGCAATAGTAATAGTGATAACAATCTGAATGAGATGGACAATGAACAAGTAAAAAGAATGGATGTTGAACAGAGTGTTAAAATTCCCATTCTTCTAAAAATCCAAACACAAGTTGTATTGGAACTCCACATGACCATTTTGCATGCCCTTCATCTTATCTTCAAAAACTTGCAAAAGGCACTTTCAACCCCAAAAAACCCTCATTGCAATTTGTCAACGATTTAACCACTTAGAAGGGCAAAAATTGAGGAGGCAAGTCCAAGGCATTGAACTTAATTGGTTAAAGCATTAAATTCTCAATGTGGAGACCCAAATTTGAATCCCAAAGGGGCATCTAATTTGGAATTCTAAGTTGTGATTCTTGATCTTCCATAGTTGGCTTCAAATGTGGAAATGGTTTCAAAATAAGTGAATTTCTAATTTGTGACTCTTGGTCTTCCATTGGTTATTTCTAGTGTGGTTGCTTAAAAGAAGCTAGTATTAGTTTCATGGTTGTGCTCACAATGAGCTTGTGTTGATCTCATGTTGATGCTCAAATGAGTGAAAAATAATTGTAAACAATTATCAATATTAAAAAAAAAAAATATTGACGCAATAAGAATTGGTTGTCACGTTTGCAAAATTGATTATCATGGAGCTTTAGTAGGGTTATACACCATTTATTGGGTGAAAGAGGACATGAGATTAGAGTTTGTAAAGATATAAAGTTGGAACAATGAGTTGAAATAACAAAGTTGGTTGGAGAGAGTGAAGAGAAAAATACTAAAACCATTTAGAAACATTCATCCATATCATTGCAACATATTGATTAGCATTCCAATATATCAATGGCAGGTTATGATAGAGGGGAAAAGAAGGCCACTTCTACTAGAAGCTAAGTCACAAGGCTCAAATTTGAGTTCAAGTTCGAAAATAATAAAATTCAAATGAAATTCGGCAAGGATATAAAATTCAAAAATAAAAATCGGCATTAAGTTTGCCTTATATAAATTTTTTTTTTATAAATATAAGTAATATATTCACAAAATTATCAAAATAGTTTAACATTGCTAAATAGATTTGAATCATTATAAAAAGATGCACATTTATAAAATATAAACTATAAGAAACATGTGAAATCACGATTCCAAAGATGTTTTTTTGTCAGAATGGTACAATCAAGAGTCAAGACATTAGAACTTCAAAAAAGCTCCAAGTCGTCAAGAGCACTCAGTTGAGATCATGTAGCATCATTGTAGTCGACCAAATGCACTAAGTAAATAATATTGTAGTCTGCAAAAATAAATAATTGTTAGTTGATGTAATCAGAAATTAGTTCTTGACAGTTGGAGTACAGTTGTTGACGGTTGGCAGTCCTCAGCAACCATCAGTTGTCCTATAAATGTTATGTTTATATACTTCATTAAGGACCACATGCATTCTATCCCAAATATATTGTAATTATACTTGAATGAATGGAAACACTTTATGAATTGCTGAGATGAAATATCTTGTCTATACTTTATTGTTTACTTTTTGTAATTTCTTGTTATAATCAATTTAGTAGTTTGGCACTAAACATTTGGCGTCATTACCTTTAAAAGAACCTAGTAAAATAAAATACAAAATTGGAAACATGATCATATAACAAGACAACCCACCGAAGAACCTATGCAAGAAAATGAAGAAACGGAAGACGACCTTACACAAGACTTGGTCAGTTTGTGGGACATTTCGTTAAAAGAATACATCCAGAGGAAAGCTCACAAGAGAGAGGTCCTTTAGGCCACCATTTGGGGCAATCTAACCGTCAATGAGGAGGTTGATCATCTTCTTGATAGACTTCCAAGACTTATTGCATGCCATTTCATCATCCCGTGAGATATTCAAGCTGAGAGAGACCAAGAACAAAGTAGGCAACATATACTTAAGTGATACGAAGAATGAAACACAAGGGAAGAAGAGCGTTATACCAACCGTCGACGTACCCCAAAAATTAATGCCCTTAAACTTGAATAAAAGCGAGAAATTAATACAAAGCAATCACGAATCAATAGACCAAAAAATTAGAACACCTTAAGAATAAAAGAACAAAGAGAACAATGATGACGATGAGGGGTGAAGTTGAGGAAGGCGAAGGGTTTCTAAGGGAAAGCCCGAGTCCACCCAAGAGCAGAAGTAGAAGTGTAAGCAGAAGGTCATAGTCAAGAGAGGAAGAGAACTTTCACAAGGGAACGCATGAAGGGAGAGTGGGTGGAAATAGCCTGACACTCACCATTTCCGGACAAGGAATACACTAACCTTGTCAACCAAACCGGAGAGTAGTTTGTACCATGAACGTCGGACGAAAGGTAAGGGGAGGCCAACCCGACGGTTGAAGAACCGTCTATACCATTAAAATCAGCCGAAGGAGAAGACCAAGGAAAACCTACCAATGATTTGGAAAAGACCATACGCTAGATTAAAGATTTGATACTAACTAAAGAGCCAAACATTGGAAGATCAAAGCCAATAACACCAAGACAAAGGGAGCATCAAAAGGAACCTGAAGGCAACCCAAGGGTGACAAATGTTGAAGAGGGACGAGTGAAGGATTCTAACATGTCTGAGCCTGCAAGGAAAGCACCAAAACCTACTGATCAAAACTCTTCTTGGTGTACCTGTCTTGTCTTGGAAGAAGATCGTAACTTTTTGTTACACTTAATCTCCTTCCAAGCCTTTTGGATACCTCCATTTTGAGCACATCCAGCCTTATAATCTTGGAAGAAGATCGTAACCTTGTTACCCTTAATTTCCTTCCAGGCCTTTTGGATACCTTTTGCTAAGTCTATCCAGCCTTATAATCCTAGGAAAAGATTGTAACCTTGTTACTCTTGATCTCTTCCCAGGCCTTTTGGATGCCTATTTCTTAAGAGTATCCAACCTAAAAAATCCCAGAAGCGAGCCTTTCACTGCTCAGGCCTTATGGACACCCTATTTTGGTGTATCCATCCTTAAGATCTTCAAAAGAACCTTGGCTCTGTCTAGGCCTTATGGATACCCTATTTGGGTATATCCATCCTTATGCATATTATCTTCAAGGGATGTTCTTGTGTATAAAATCTTTTCGATTTCCCCTTTTGAGATTGGCCTAAATATTGCCCTTTGCATGAATATATGTGTATAGATATTTTATATATATCCTCTTGTAGTTGTTGATCCTTGTTTCCTTATTCTTAGTTCTGCTTTTCAAATCATATTCATCCCTTTCTTGCTTCATTCCATATACTTATCCTTCTTCTATTTCCTTTGTTCATAATTATTTCCTTCATATTTCTGTTGTATTATCCAGATTCTGAATTCATCAAACTACTGCATTATCCGGATTCTTAATTTATTTTCCTATTTTCATTCCTTCTCTGCTGCATATACTTCCTTTTAAATCTGCATAAAGTTTCTGAATATATTTATATCTTTAGCAGATCTCAATATAGGAATATCTACCTGACAGTATGCAATCTGTACGTTATTCCTTATAATTTCTGCTTTTAGAGAGCCACTCCCTAAGAGAAGATACAACAATAAAAATGAGTCTGCACTGTTCCCTTGGAAAATTTTGATCTCCCTTATAGCACTTGAGGGGGCATGATGTGAGAGGTTGTATATCACAATTATGTCTCTTTACTTCACTTATTTGTTTGCTTGGTCAATTTAATTGTGCCCCCTTAACAAGTCATTACTAATTAATTGCACCTTGATTGATTAAATGCTGCCATGGCATAATTAATTTTGATTTCTTTGATGATGTTGCATTAATCGTTCTTCCACAGGTTGGCAGGATTATGCTCTGATACCACTATAATGTCCCCTATTTGTGCTAACCCAAAATCTTGCTCTAGACTCACAAGCTTACACAGTTTACCACTTAAATGCCTCAAATAAGATAAATCCTGGCTTGAGTCATGAATGATTGCATCAAACATAGGTTGTTCCAGATCTAATTCATCAAGTTTATGCACTGTTGTTATAACAGAACGATGCTCAATAATCCGGTCTTGTAGTTTCCGCTCGACCTTTCCGTCACGCGAGTTTAATAATGCTGCTTCAGATTGTACCCACTTCTGTATGTTTCAATAAAGAAGCAAATCCGCATTGTAGCCGCTTACCAGTCCAAGCCTCTTGTCATGTCTCTTGTAGGACTATTATGAACTTTAATTGTATGGACTAGAGTGGCAAGGAACAACTCGATCTTATTCTCATACTAGTCCGATATATACATATGAGGAAGAATGTATACAATAATACCCATATTTGCTATAATGTAACAATGGTTTCTAGATTGAGAGGTAACTCAAGGATGATAGCTCAATAATCGTATCTCTATTTGTTGGCCCAATGATCATGTGATTAGATATGCCCTGAAGTTGTGATCTCAAAGTTAAAGTTGTTCTAATTATTCCCCTAAAACATGTGATTGTTGTATCTAATGGGTCTTTTGTAACCGGTGGTTCACTATAGGAGTGAGAACTTCAACTTCTGATTGCTCTCCTAATACTTGTGTGACTTGTGCACCCTGGACGTTTCTGCTCGTGCTTATGCGTTGCCTTGATTTGGTGACTGAATTCTCAACCTCTGTCACTCGAAATATGTATCTCTCCAATGATAGTTCGATGCCCTGTGCTTCATTCCTCTTTCTTCCCAATCTAAGTTAATTCCTTCTTATAATGCTTGGATAGAAGAACAGCCTGCACTTATTTCCTCTAATAGCTATCTCTAACGCATATATCATGTTGGCAAGATATATACTAATTCGATATGTTGAAATGGCTTAGAAATCCCTAAGCAATGCAATTGGCGGTTGTAAAACCAAACTCCACAACGACTTCAAGCATCCTCCAACACAGCCACTATTCTTGGAAACGTCCTCCCATACACCTGAACAATAATGGTAGGAGTTGAGCCCAAGCTGAAATGATTTATTCCCGATCTTAATTCCCACGCCCAGCTTATGTGATTGCCGCCTCTAAGATATTTTTCATGGGACTGCTAGGTTGTATGATAGGGCCTTCGAATCGATCCAACAATGCATGATAATATTGTGTGCTTTGGGCATAAGAGTGAGCCACGTCCAACTTGGCACTGGAACAAGCCCGAGAATATACAGGTTGATGCCACTGTTTCCTTCTGTACCTAGCCATGTCCTCCTCTACGCCTTTAATAGTTCCCGTTTCATCCATTTCCTTCCTCCATTTCTTTGATCGTTGTATTCCATCCTTCTCCTTGATTGCTACCTTCAAAACTTTTACTTCTTGACTGATCGATGATCCTCTTCCTCTTCGCGTCCCACTTGATATAGACGTGGCACCCAAGAGATGCATCTCCATCGGTTCTATTATGTGTCCATTCCTCTTGACTAGTGTTTGTTTATGTTACTAAATTTGTCTCCTTCGAACTTGCTTGATTCGTCCTTTGCTGTTAACAACTGATTAGAATATAAGCAAATGATATATTCTATTTACATGTATCTATATATATAAAATGTAAATTCATTAAGTTGATTTCCTAAATACTTCCCTTATGATGGGAACATCACAAAAAAAGACAAAAATAAACAAAAAAACAAAAAATAAAAAGGAAGCAGTTTTACAAGCTAGTGATTCCTTTAATGGTAGCGATTCCCTTTTGTCAAACAAAAAAACAGCGATTAGACTAAAGGAGACGTGTCCCTTACCAAGGGTCAAATAGGTTGAACAGTCATGTCCCCTTGCATCCATCATGGGATATAAAAGAAGAGAGATTTCCGAAGGAGCAAATCATCAATCAGCTTCAAAAAAATATTTTAATCAAGCATCATATAAAGGAATAAAGTCTATCAACATCTATTAGAAGACTGAGCAATCTGCAACTCTGTTATATCAATCAGATTAGAAATCGGTAGATTACAGCAGTGTGATTAAATTGTGGTATGCAAGATAATAAGAACATTGAGTATATATATATATATATATATATATATATATATATATATATGCATCGTCTATCTATATCCTATAATGGGATATATAGTCTATCAATTCTTTGTGATGATAAAAATTAATCCCTATAATCATTTATTTATTTGAATCTCCTATAAGCAATCATGAAAGGGTTAGGGAGGAATCTCAATATGGTCAGCAGGTGTGTCTTCCCATTCTAAGTAGCCCACCTCATGCGGGATGGACTTGAGTTCCTACCTCTTGGGGCCAAGAGGTCGAGTATGGATACTCCACACTCTTGGGCTTAGACGTGGTGAAGTTAGGGGGTCTTATTGAGTAATTATTAAGGATGCAAGTGCGTCTTCCCCTTCGAAGTAGCCCACCTCATGCGAGATGGACGAGAGTTCCTGCCCCTTCGGGCCAAGGGGTCAAGTATGGTTACCCTGTGCTCTTGGGCTTAGATGTGGTGATGTTAGGGCTCCCTAACATGCTTCCTTCCCAACCCCATCATGGTGGACTATGGGAATAGCACTATTGATTCTTGATATCATAAATTATTTATCCAAATGAATTGAAATAATTGATAATATATATGCATTCTATGTACTCTAACTCTTGTTGAGTCATTGGTAGAATTATATGTTATCTAACATGATTGCAAGACTTATTCTAGGGTTCTATCTAAGGACATGTTTATTGGTAAAGTTTAAAATCTAACTATATTACTCCTCTTGTTTCAATTGAACTTGTGATTCTAGGGCAAGATTTAGGGTGATCCCAAAAGGGGACATTATGATTAGTATCAGAGCATCAGTCCTACCAGCCTGAGGGATGAAAGAGAGTGGATGCAACATAGCCAAAGAGCTCAAAGGGCACTTGAGAGAGAAAAAAGGAAACTTGCAATCAGCAACAACTCCACTCAAAACAACAAAATGAGTGAACTAGGAAACTTATTGAGGGCTTTCATGGAGCAAAATGAAAAGACAACTCAAGTGCTCCTCCAAACCTTACAAAACATGAATAATACCCTCAATGCCCTTAAGCCCAACCAAACAAATTGGAGAGATGTAAACTCTAACCACTCAGAAAATAACAACATATCACCGCAAGGATCAACACCTAGGGCAACAAGACCCTCATTCCTACCTAGGGAAGGGCCAAGAAGAGAATAAGAAGAAACCAATCCACAAATTAGGGATTTTTATGAATATGTTGCAGCCTACTCAAGGTTAGACCCTGAAATTAAGAGAGATATCTCATTTGAGGCATATTGTAATGAAAGATCACAAACTACCTATAGAAAAGAAAAAAGGCAGCCCAACAAAGATTTAAAACAAAGGGTAAGTAAAATTACCCTCCCCGATTTTGATGGATCCGGGAAGGTCACAACACATTCGTGGGTCCAAAAGATGGACACTTATCTCTCACTTAGTCCCATGACGAAGGAAGATGCCATAAAATCTGCCATACTCCACTTGGAGGGAACAGCCCATGATTGGTGGCATCATGGCCTTATCACCCAAGGACACCAACACATAACCACTTATGATGAATTCGCTCAAAGGCTTATCAAAAGGTTTGATCAAAAATACCTTGAATGGTACTTTAAAGAACCAACACAACTAAAACAACATGGAACGGTAGAAGATTATGCCATTAAATTCCAAAAACTATCAATCATGGTACCCTAGAATTCTCAAAGTAGACTCACATACCTATTTGTAGAAGGATTAAAAGAATCAATTAGGGGTATGGTGAGTGCCCTCGATCCTACAACACTTTAAGATGCAATCCAAAAGGCAACAAGGTTGGAAATCACTCATCAAAAGACAAACCCTACACTAAGAATTTTACATCAAACACACATACCAAATACCACTATAAGGAAAATGGGCATAAAATGGAATTTCCTCGTAAGGACAACCAAGATGAACTTCGAAGAAATAGGAAATGCTTTCAATGCAAGAAGAGATGGGAGCCAGGACACCATTGTACTCAAGAATAGCTTCCAAAGAAAAATCTATGCTTCAAGTGCAAAGAGAAATGGGAGTCAAGACACATGCGAGAAACGAGGCCAAGGACGCAATATACAGGCTTTATCCGTCGGAGAGATATCGGGAGAACATGAGGAAAATCCAAACAAAAAAAGATGTCTAACATAGAAGAACAAGAAAAAACAATAAGGTATGACAAGGAAGAACGAGGAACCCTAGTGGCCATCTCTAAAGCCTCCAAACATCACCCTTTCTGAATCAAAATTTTAATAAAAGGGAAAAAGGTAACCGCCCTTATGGATAGTAGGGCAACCCACAACTTTATTGACAAAAAATTGATTGCAAAAATGAAATTAGAAACAAAAGATTTTAAGGGCTTTCAGGTAGCCCTGGTTGATGGATCCACTTCCCCATGCACTAGAATAATTCTGCAAACTAAACATAACCTTGGGGAAACATTCAATCAAAGAAGATTTCTACATAGTGAATTTAGGGGGCACTAATGTAAAATCTTGGGTACCCCATGGATACACTCCTTGGGGCATTTTTACCAAGGCCTTCCAAAGTTAGAACTTTGCTTTAAACACAATGGGAAAGAAGTCCTTTTAAGAGGGTTACCTGATGGATCACCAAAAGTAGTTTCATCCAAGAAAATGGAAAGAATTTTTAGACAAGGACAAGTAGGAATGGGCTACACAATACATGATTCTTGACAAATCTTCTCCCCAAGGAAAAACTACACACATTGACATCCAACATACCTTAAAAAAGCACAAAAGGGTGTTTGAAAACATTCTGAGAGGGTTACCACCAAAGAGAGGCTTTGAGCACATTATTGAATTAGAGGAAAGGGTAAAACCAATGAAGCATAAATCTGCAATTAAACCCGATTAATCGCGATTTTTAATAAATCTGCAGCCTGGACGATTTTTTCCCGATTTTTTGAAAAAATCGTTGACTTTTTGGTTGACTTTTTGGTCAATGATTTTTTTTTGGTTTCAAACTGCAAATTCGCCAAAAAAACGTGTTTAAAATCTGGAAAAAAAGGAAATCAAGCTGATTTTCGCACAAGAAGGCATTGAACTGTTTGATAAAATGCATTGGTAGACATGTATGAAAAATGTGGTAGCATAGAAAAGGTAGTGAACTATTTGAAAAAATGCTTCAAAAAAATGTGGTCTCATGGTGATGGAATGCCATAGCAATGCCATGACAAGCAAATTCTATGGATTGTCATGGCATTCCATCACCATGAGACCACATTTCTTTGAGGCATTTTTGAACAGTTCACTACCTTGTCCTATCTTATTATACTATTATGCTTTGATAGATCTTTTCCAAGCATCCATAACTTGTTCAAAAGCACTGTTTAGGGTTTTAGCCATAGCGGCAAAGGCCGATGGCTTGTTTGATAAAATGCTTTGGTAGACATGTATGAAAAAATGGTAGCATAGAAAAGGTAGTGAACTATTTGAAAAAATGCTTCAAAGAAATGTGGTCTCATGGTGATGGAATGCCATAGCGAATGCCATGACAAGCAAATTGCTATGGATTGTCATGGCATTTATGAGACCACATTTCTTTGAGGCATTTTTGAAACAGTTCACTACCTTGTCTATTATTGCTTACTATTATGCTTTGATAGATCTTTTCCAAGCATCCATGACTTGTTCAAAAGCACCTGTTTTAGGGTTTTAGCCATAGCAGCAAGGCAATGAACTGTTTGATAAAATGCTTTGGTAGACATGTATGAAAAATGTGGTAGCATCAACAACTGTCACCATCTGATATTTATGCAGTTGTAGTATGTCTTGTGCAATGCAATCAGCGATATGAATATAACCAACAAAAATCTATTTTCTCTAATTCATGGATTGAACTCTGTATTTTATTTGCTCTCAATGTCTGTATGCTATGGGAATGCCATTAAATTTTTTTTAAAAGTAGCTTCTGACTATTTTTTTTCAATTTTTTATGTTTTTTTGTAAATCCGATTTTTTCCCGATTTTTTCTCGATTTTTTTCCTTTTTTTCAAAAATCCTGAACTTTTGGTTTGCGATTTATTCCCCAAGCGATTTATGCTGCTATGGTAAAACCTGCTATTACCACACCTTACTGTCATCCACAAGGAAAAAAAGAGGAAATTGAGAAAGCCATAAAGGAGTTATTGGAAATGGGACATATCCAACCTAGCTCTACTCTTTTTGCCTCCTTAGTTGTACTAGTGAAAAAGAAAGATGGAACCATGAGAATGTGCATTGACTATAAGGCACTTAATAAAAAGACCATCATAAACTAATATCCCATCCCTAGGGTTGATGAGCTAATCAATGAACTTCACGGAGCAGTATATTTTTCAAAAATTGATCTACGTTCAGGGTACCATCAAATAAGGATAAGAGCAGAAGATGTTCCCAAGACAACTTTTAGATGCCATTATGGACACTTTGAATTTCTTGTCCTACCTTTTGGACTAACAAACGCCCCTGCTACCTTCCAATCATGTATGAACCACATCTTTAGGAAACAACTAAGGAAATTTCTCTTAGTCTTCCTTAACGATATTTTAATTTAAGCAAAACTTGGGAGGAACACTTAAGACATATAGACGAAGTACTGGAAATACTTAAACAACAATCCCTATTTGCCAAGCTATCCAAGTGTGAATTCAACATGGAAGAAATTTTATATCTTGGGCATAAAATTAATGCTCAAGGCGTCAGCATAGATGAGGAGAAGATTGAAGAAATAAGAAGTTGGCCAAAACCAAAAACTTTAATACAACTAAGGGAATTCTTAGGACTTTGTAGCTGTTACTGAAGATTCGTCAAGGGTTTTCCAAAGTTAAAAGCCTCTTTAACCAACTTGACCAAGAAGGGTGCTTTCACTCGGAATGAAGAAGTACAATAAGCTTTTGAGAGACTAAAGGAAGTCATGAGCTCTTGCCCGGTTCTAGCAATTCCAAATTTTTCTTTACCATTTGAGTTGGAATGTGATGCCTCTGGGGAAGGCATTGGAGCCATATTGATGCAAAACAAACATCCTATAGCCTTTGAGAACCAGAAACTAAAGGAAGCCGAAAGAAGCTGCTCCATATATGACAAAAAAATGCTAGCAATCATACATGCCTTAGCTAAATTCAAGCAATACCTAGTTTGTGGGAGATTCATTGTAAAAAACGATCACAATAGTCTAAGGTTTTTTCTAAACCAAAAAGATCTAAATAATAGACAACAAAAATGGGTGAGTAAAATACAAGCCTATGACTTTGATATTGAATACATGAAGGGGAAGAACAACGTTGTAGCAGACGCTCTTTCACTACGACCCCATCTATGTCCATGACAAACATCTCCACGGATTGGAAGAATTCCATTATTGTCAAGTACGTCAAGGATTCACAAGCCAATGATATCCTAGAAGGGAATATACAAAATGAAGAATACAAGGTGGTGAAAGAACTTATCCTATACAAAAATAAGGTATTCCTTGTACCAAGCTCCAAAATGAAGGAAAATATCATTAAATAATACCATGACACTCCTTTAGCGCGCCACCAAGGATACTAAAAAACTTATAAGCAAGTAAGGGAAAAATTCTCATTGAAAGGCCTCAAGAAAGATGTCCTCAAACATGTTCAAGAATGCCTAACGTGTCAAAGGAACAAAGCAGATCTCCTACAACCCTTGCCCATTCCTAATAAAAAATGGGAGAGTATTTCTATGGACTTCATAATCGGACTTCCAAAAGTGCAAGGAAAAGAATGCATATATGTAGTGGTAGATTGCCTTACCAAATATGCACATTTGATGGCAATATCCACCAATTACAGAGCTCCTCAAGTAGCTGATGTCTTCTTCAAAGAAAATTTTAGGTTACATGGCCTCCCCAAAAACAATGTCAGTGATAGAGATAGCCGGTTTCTTAGCCTATTTTGCAAGAACTCTTCCACCTAACAGGGACCGAACTCACACCAAGTACAAGCTAACATCCCAAAATGGATGAACAAACAGAGATTGTAAACAAATGGGTGGAAGGATATTTGACAAACTATGCCACAGGACAACAAAATGCATGGATCAAGTGGTTACATCTTGGAGAGTATTGTTAGAACACCACCCATCACATGTCAATAGGAATGAGCCGATTCAAAGCCTTGTATGGATATGAGGCAACCTCATTTGGAAGTTTGATCCAAATGACTTTGTGCAACAAAACATGGACATTATGAATGCACTCAAGGACAATCTACACCATGCATAAAACCAACATAAGATGTATGCCGACCAAAACAAGACCGAAAGGACATTTGAAGTTTTGGATTCGGTTTTCCTACAATTACAACCATACAAGCAATCATCAATTAAGGTTAGTGGAGCTAAGAAACTCAAACCCCGATTCTATGGACCATATAAAATTTTGAGAAAGATAGTAGAGGTAGCCTATGAATTGGAACTACCAACTAATAGCAGGATCCATAATGTCTTTCATGTCTCTCGTCTCAAAAGGTACTAGGAGAACATGTCACTCCCTATATAGAATTACCCCCATTGGATGATGAAGGTAAGCTGATTTTGGAACCTGAAATCATTCTTAACATGCGAGAGAAGAGATTAAGAAACAATACTATTCCTCAATATTTGGTTAAATGGAAGGGACTACTTGAAGAGGATGCCACTTGCGAAGGAGCCGAGATCTTTGATCACCCAAATCTAAAATTGCTTGAGGACAAGCAATCTTAGGAAGGACGGACTATCAAGCCCCTGCCATGTTACAACAAGAATTAGATTTACCAATATTATATATTTTGAAGCAGGGAGTGAATAAAACAAAAGAATAATATAAGACAAAAAAAATCAGAAAAGACAAATGTAAAAAAAAAAAACAAAAAAGAAAAGAATAAAACAAATATAAAAAGGAAGCGGTTTTACAAGGCAGCGATTCTTTTAATAGCAGCAATTCCCTTTTGTAAAACAATAAAAAACAACAAACAAAAAAACAGCAATTAGGCTAAAGGGGATGTGTCCCTTAGCAAGGGACAAACTGGTTCAACAGTCATGTCCCTTTGCATCCATTGTGGGATATAAAAGAAGAGAGATTTCCAAAAGAGTAAATCATCAATCAGCTTCAAAAGAATATTTCACTCAGGCATCAAATAAAGGAATAAAATCTATCAACGTCTATTAGAAGACTAAGCAATCTACAACTCTGGTATATCAATCAGATTAGAAATCAGTAGATTACAGCAGCATGTATAATTGTGGTATGCAAGAAAATAAGAAGATTGGGTATATATATATATATACAAAGTCTATCTATATTCTATAATGGCATATATAGTCTATCAATTCTTTGTGATGATAGTAATTAATCTCTATAATCATTTATTTATTTGAATCTCCTATAAGCAATCATGAAAGGGTTAGGGAGGAACCTCAATAAGGTTAGCAGGGGCGTCTTCCCCTTCTAAGTAGCCCACCTCATGCAAGATGGACAAGAGTTCCTGCCCCTTGGGGCCAAGAGGTCAAGTCTGGATACTTTGCGCTCTTAGGCTTAAAGATGGTGAAGTTCAGGTGTTGTAATGACCTAGCCCTTACGTAAAGTAAAAATTTCTTAATTTTACATCAACAAGTAAAGATAACGAGTAAATACCATTGCAATAAATTTTTTCTTTTCATTTATATTTCATTTATAAACATGATACAACATATTTCAACATTTTATTCCTTTTCTTTTCAAGAAAACATCAGAGTAAGAAAGCATAAAGATACATACATAGCTTGAAGAGCTTTGAACAAATAGTAGTAAGATGGTCCAGGTTCCTTTCCTTTCAAATCTTGGTGTCTTTTGTCGCCTGCTATGGAGTAGAAACATCACTCGGGTGCTTTTCTACCAACCATGGACTCTTAATGCGATCCCCCGCACATCTACCATTCGGTAGATGGCCCTCCCTTCGAACGAAGAGATTGGTAGAGTATCCCATAACGACAACCCAACTAAGCATAGCATTGTGTCCTACATAACTAGAACTTGCTATTTCACAATCCTGAACTAGCATGCATAAAGGATCACAGTGAACTGACAGTGTAGTCTTAAGCATCACACAGTCTAAGTCGACGTTGTACATTGCACTACTTTGGCCAAAGTATTCTCATTCAGTACTTCGAATTAAGTCATCTATCATAAACACTATTAAGGGCCAATTTGACTTAAGGCTATCTTACACTACGCATAGGTGTGGTCCTTCACTGGATAATCTATCATCCCAAACTTACCTACAACAATCTAGTCTACTAGTAAACTACACAAGCTAGGTATATCCTTCAATGGATAGTCTGCCATCCTGAATAACCTACCTTCAAACAATCTACTTACAAATAAGTATACTAAACCATCTCCCATACTGGATGACCTCTCCTAGGAGTAAACACAAGCTTTCCTAGTTAACTTAATAACTTAGCTAGTGAACTTCAATGACTCATTTCACTTAACCAAGCCTATTAGATTAATATCTAAAGCAAACAGCATTCTCCTATTATGTAGATTATTACAAACATGTAAAACATAACTGGAATTGCTTCATTTTCCTTTTTCTAAAAGACAACATTTATTCTTCCTATGCACAAACAAAACTACTTTTTCAAACAGCATAGAAGTCTTAATAAAAGAATAGTAGAAGAATATCCCGTGCCTGTGAACGCTTTTCCCAATTGAAGGAAGAGCTACCTTTACTTCAAGCTTGGTCCAGTTTCTAGATTCTCCAGATGATGATGATTTCCTCACAAAATTCGCTCTTCCTCACTCAGAAAGTAAATATACAGAACTAGTAACACACATAAGTATTTAACCAGTAGGCGTATATTTTGGTATGATAGGCCTTCTCCAATGAGTACACCAAAAATATGGTGGTAGTTGTTATTTACTAATAACAGGTAAATGTATGAAACACAGAGTAATTTGAATATGAATAAGGGATAGTCCCAAATGATAATCAATGTTATATGAAGGCAATTGTGAATGGATACGAATTGGGACTATTATAACTGAGAAATGAGTAACTCAAAAATATGAATGATCTTGAATCTCTTGTGAAAAGAGAAATAAGAAAGCATGCAGTGAATGAAACCAATGAGTGATAGTGAATGAATGTCAACAATGAAGAATGGGGCGACTATTTATAGAACCCCAGCCCCAACGATTTCCTCTTCCAAAGGCATGTGGTTTGCCACTACTGTAGTATGAATTATTCAACCCAACATGTGGCACAAGTTCTCTCCCTTGCTCAGTTTCAACACGGTGAGTCAGCCTTTATTTTGTGCCAGCATTGGAAACACAATTTCATAGACATATGGTGAAATGGTTCCAATCGACACCTACAAAAACAGCTTCCAATTGTGGCACCAAATTCATATTATGGCAGGTGAATCACCTTACAGAGAAATAGTCATTGCTTAAAATGTGAACACATTGCCTCATTTCTAGGCTGTGTTGGATTTGGTGGAAGACCCTGTCAAATGTTTCCTCTTTTGCGCGCATTCTCCAGGCACGACTTCTTCAACATTATTTTCCAAATTCCATTTCAAAGTATTCAATAATGTTTCATGAAATATTTCGGTTTCAATAAATTTTGATTTTTATAGTTTAAAGAATGATATTTGATTGACTTGGAAATAATTCGATTTCCATAGTTTGAAGATAGATATTTAATTGAATATGAAATAACCCAATTCCCATATTTAAAAGATTAATATTAAATCAATATGGGAAGTAATTTGATTTCCCTCTATGAGATTTTAATTTATTAAATATATATATATATGTGTGTGTGTGTGTGTGTGTATATATTATTTTACAATAATATATATATATATATATAAAATATATTAATATATATAAGCATATCGTAAGCCAGTCAGCATATCCGATATGTATATATACATATATATGTATATGTAAAATTGTCAGGCAATAATAATATAATATTATTAATATCCACATAATATAGGTTGTGTGCATATATACATGTATATGTGTCCACTTCCTATTCACTGACATCCATTTACGTTACCATCATAATGATCATAATATCACAAGATAGGTACATAGACAAACATCACTCATAAAAGCATACAAAAGCAGACAAGACTCCTAATGCAAATATGCAAGCTACAAATAACTTACCTTAACCAACATAATTGACTCAGTTCACTCAATCTAAGGTGAAGTGTGTGTATGCTCTGATGGTTTACTTTACTGATCACCTGACCAAGCTCCTCTCCCGAGTGATACTTCCCATCCCCCTGGAGCAATGGTTCATATACCTGCATCCACTGACACACGCTTTCGGAACTCATATGTTCATAACATAAGCAATATACATAAACATTTCAAAAGTTAGAATATTCACAATTCAATAACCATCTATTCTCTTTTATGCAGTATTTCACCATAAATAACATCAACTGAGATAACATCAAATGAAAACAACATCAAGTGAGATAACATTCATATTGAAAACAAGGTACAAGCATCATTAATTCATCTCCAGAATTCCAATTACATTCACATTTACCCTATCTAGTAATAGTAAATAGTAACCTCACAATTTGGGGTGTAACAGGTGTCTTAATGAGGAGTAATGATTAGGGATGCAAGTGTGTCTTCCCATTCTAAGTAGCCCACCTCATGTGGGATGGACAAAAGTTCCTACCCCTTGGGGCCAAGGGGTTGAGTATGGTTACTCCACGCTCTTGGGCTTAAATGTGGTGAAGTTAGGGCTCCCTAACATGCTTCATCCCCAACCCCATCATGGAGGACTATGGGAACAACACTATTGATTCTTGATTTCTTAAATGATTTATCCAAATGGTTTGAAATAATTGATAATATATGTGCATTATATGTACTCTAACTCTTGTTGAATCATTGGTAGAATAATATGTTATCTAACATTATTGCAAGACTTATTCCAAGGTTTTAGCTAAGGACATGTTTATTGGTAAAGTTTAAAATCTAACTATATTACTCCTCTAGTGGAAGATGGAAGCCTGTCATTGATGATGCAGTTTGGCAACATGAGCATGAAGTATATATATATATATATATATATATAAGCGCCCTATTATTCAATGGGGATTTCCTAACTAAACTAAACTAAACTAAACTAAACCCTACCTCTATCATTAGTACACATTCGCTTCAATATTTCTTCCCATTCCAATTATGATTATCCCCGGCACACCAAGATGAGTAACTATTATTTGCTCCTATCGAGAAAGATCCCTAGACAATCACCTTGACTTGACTTGCTTTACTCAATTCCTAGAGGTGGGTTTGCTTCAAATTCTTCTTCATCTGAGTATGCATTTCTTTCTCGAGTATTGGATCACTATAGATAGGGTAGATTTTTGAGTAACTAGTTTAGCTCTTGGTATTCCGGCCTCTATCGTAGTACAACTGGCTAATCCCAACTATTATTTATCGCGCTGTAGTTAGTCCATCATCCCGAGATCCATCTTCAATTACCTAGTCAGCCCTCCCTTCAGTTGTTGAGTAAGGTCCTAACCAATTCTCATGTTACCAATTTGATGGAGGCGGGTACAATGGATAATAAATAGATAGTTTTGAATCTGGTGCTTAAGCGGTCATTATCGGAGAAGAGACTATGGAGTAACCAAGCACATTTAATATTGAATATTTTATCGATCCAGATGTTTCGGGTTTGGGTAAAGGGCGCCATCTTCGTTCGCAATGACAATGACTGGTGTTAGGGATGGATTCACCTCCATTGATTTATTTACTCCAGCCACTCAAGTTGATACTATCCTTGCAAGGGTGGGTGGGAGGATATATATATATATATTGCTTGATTCAATGTTATCATTAATGTCAACATTATTATGATCATCCTAGCATAGTGTGGAAGTATTTTTGGTGACTTATATACAGTGCAAGCTGATCCGAAAAGTATGGTTTATTAGGAAACTAGTTCAATATTTCCTCTAACAATTTTGTAGTTCAGTGCGTCCGTTTTTGGATCCGCACTTCACCGCACGTAGGTATAATCTTCTACGATCCTAACTATATTTATAGCTTGACCCAGTGTTGTCATTGATGTCAACATTGTTATGATCATCCTAGCATAGTGTGGAAGTATTTTTGGTGACTTATGTACAGTGCAAGCTGATCCGAAAAATATGGTTTATCAAGAAACTAGTTCAGTATTTCCTCTAACAATTTTGTCATTCAATGCATCAGTTTTTGGGTCTGCACTTCACCGCACGTTGGTATAATATTCTATGATTGTAACTACAATTTTGAGTTCGTCAAATACAATGGCATTCAAGTTTATGTGACATTCTGTAAAGTTTCCAAAAAGATATGAATGACAGTGTGCAGCCCTATATATCACAAAAAAAAATTGTACATTGTACCAGTGTGGGAGATTCCGCACTTCTTCGTGAATAATTATTTTGTTTTGTGATAATAAAGATAAGCTAATAAATGTCAGTTGAATGGGAATTCGAAGGAAGATCGAGCTCTAAGGTCGCATGGTTGGCGAATTGCACATACACTTGAAAACTTTGTGTTTAGGTCTACTTTGGGCCGACCTAACATGTTTGATGTTTTGTGGAGGATATGCAAGTAACTCTATCTTATGTGGGATTAATATTAGGTCTATGTTGACCTATTATAAATTGAATTTTGAATTTAGGCGCTAAGTGTGGTTAAAATACTTTGAGGACAACATGCTTAATTTTGTGTGTTACTTCTAATTAGGCCGACCTAATTGAAGTTACACTTGATGTGGATATATATATGACATCCACACCAAAGGTTAGAGAGTAGTGAGTGTGTGAAAAAGAATATATGTGAATGTGATGAAGCAGAGCAGAGTGTATGCGATATATGACATGTATGGTGATTCACCTACATGTGTGCAAAGCAGTATTGAGTAGGTTATGAACAGAGCAGAGTATTGATTCAGACAAGTGTGAAGATCATTTTGTAATTCAATGGAACTATAATCTAGCATGTGATAGATGTTATTGTACCAGTTCAAGTAGGCAGTGTTGCCAAACCCTTCTTTATTCTTTCGTGGTGGGTTGTGAGCCTTTTTACGGACAGTGCGTCCTAGCAGTGAGCTTTTCTATAATATCTTATATCCGGATATAATATATTGTGAACTAACCCTCACCATGGTTTCTCCCTTTAGGGTTTTCCACGTAAAAACATTGGTGTTCATGTGTCATGTGATTATGTGGTTGTATTCATGCTTTCATACTTCATTGCAGTAATTTTTATTATGTTAATTGGATGGGTTATGTTTAATTGGTTTAGAGGAATACTCATTTAGCCACCCCCCTCTTAGTATTCTAGGTGTTCAATAATTGGTATCAAAGCTTGGATTCTTGGAAGGAGCTTGATCGCTTTGGAAAGATCTTGGAGTTTCAACACGTGGCCGATAGGTAGTACCCTACTCCTTGGGAAGAAATTTTTGCAATTGAATAAACAAAAGAAGATTGCATACTAGAGAAAGATGGAGAACTCAAAGTGGCACTTAAAGATCTTGTAATGTCCCCTTCCCATCAGTGATCAGCTCAGTTACTCATCAGCCTATTACGGAGGCCCGTAGGCTCGTTGATGTAAAATTAGGGTTTCCTTGCTTGGAGGTTTGAGGCTTTTTCTAGGTGTTTACTATTTATAGTAAATACTATTTTTAGCAGTGGTCCTGTTGGCAGTGCTTCAGTGTGTTCTATTCTTGTTGGAGCAATTGGTATTTTTGATGCAAGCTTCAATATGCAGTATTTGTTGGCATCTTTTTAATTACAAGGCAATTAATGTTCTAATTTTCAGTTGACCCCTTGGCCTAGTGAGATCACTTTAAGTTGTTTTAAAAAGTGGGTCATTGAGGGTACGCCTTCAAGAAGAAGTTTAATATTTTTAAAATAAAGTTTATGTTGCCTTGATGCGGGACGCCACCCTTGAAGAAATATGTATTTTGGAAAATTGAAAAGTCATATGTGTCTTCTGGCGTGCCTTGAAGGGAATTTGAGGAGTTTCTCCTTTTCTATAAATTAAAGCTTTCCTCCAGCATTTGATATCTCATGTTTATGCTAAAGTTATGCTGTCGAATTGATTACTCAATTTGCACTTCGAGGAATGCTGACCTCCTAGTTCCCATCTAATTTCGTGTTTGCAAGATAACACCTAGTTGATTTTCAAACTGCTTCTCAAATCAGACTAGCAGACAGAGCTTCAAAGTGGTGAATTTTGATGTGATTTCCAATTTTCAAGTTGCTGGTTTCTACACAGCTGAAAGTCATTTTTGTTCCCAGCGTCTTGTACGATTTTAATTTGGTTCTAGGCATTCAAGAATATCACTTCCAAGGTGATGGCGACCCTCTCTGGTGATTTCCAGATTTTTATTTGAAGTCTATTTTATTCTATCAAAATTATCCCTCTCAAGGGCCGTACAATTTCAAGTGCATTGGGAATTGTGCCATTAAATTAATGATGCACTTTTGAGGCTGTTTCTCCATCCTGTCATGGGCGCCTATCCTCCAGAGGTTCATTGCACTTCATTTCACGCCATTCAGAGGTATTTTGGTGAAGTTATGAGCATTTAATTGATTCTTACATTTGCTGGTTATTCATTTCCAAAATTGCAGTTTTATATCAGACTTGTTATAGTTTGAATTTTCAGTCCTTTCTTCATCAATAATTGTTAATATTTATCATGGAATCATCCAGTATCATAGTGCTTGAAATCATTGTATTACTCATGTAATTTTGCAGCTCTCTTTCTATTTGTAAGACTGTAAACAGTAGTACTGTTCCAGTCCTTTATTGCTGCAATTATTTCTTATTTCTCACATTAAGTACTCCTAGATGGTTTACCGCCAGTGTGGACAATAAGTGTATCTTTCATTGTACCCACTGAAACAAATGGATAATTCCCACTCCTGAGTGGATGCCCGCCGCAGCGGATGAATTAGATAGTTGAATTTTCATGGTTGGTTAGCCGCCTAAGTTTACTTTCAAATTGTAATAAGTACTTCGTCACATGTTAGCACCTCGCCCTCACTGGGATCTTGAGTGCACATTCATGACGTTGAGTTTTATCTTCAGTTCAGTTGCATTCTTTTTCTGTATCAAGTTTGGATCCTAGGGATCCTCTAACCATATGCCCGCCCATCTTCCTTAAGTGGTTTTAGGGCGCATTCTTGGTTAGAGTTGTTTTGATAGTGATTTGGTTTTGGTGCTAACGCTAATCAAGTTGGCCAAGTGTTGATGATTGTGTAAAATTGGGCACAAAAATTGGTTAGCATATTTCAGTGGTATCAGAGCCAAAGACCCTGCCATCCTGTGACATCCTGCAGTCAGTTGTCTGATGAGTGAAAAAGAAACTAGACCATTCACCAGAAGTCAAGTCAGAACTCAGCATTAGTTTCCACCCGTTCCAGAAGGAGAGACATTTTCATAAGCCTTAAGAGATCTTGGCAAAACAGTTGAAGGTACGGAAAAAATAGTTGAAGGAGTTGGTCAAACGGTTGAAATAATTTCAGACAGTGTTAGGCAAGCTAATGAGGAAAGGGACAGAGAAGAAAAAAAGTTTGATAGAATGATCGACATGATGTCTCGATTATTGTCCAAGTTGGATCAGCAAGCAGCATAGAATATCATTCAGCCCCTAAATAATCCAACTGGTGAAAGCAGTGGAGTTAATGGGAAT
This sequence comes from Sequoia sempervirens, assembly GCA_007258455.2. Lineage (NCBI taxonomy): Eukaryota > Viridiplantae > Streptophyta > Pinopsida > Cupressales > Cupressaceae > Sequoia > Sequoia sempervirens. The sequence goes on along the minus strand of VDFB02281492.1, from coordinate 854,684,195 downwards.
AACAGTAATGGCAGTCCTGAGGTGAATAGACGAGATAGGATTGTGGGTCAGCATACTATAACTTCTAGTGGGTCCTCCTCTAGACCTCTCTTCCCTACTTTCACAACAAGGGAAGAGCAACAACCAGTTGAAGCTACATTACCTTTTGTTGATGATGCACGTCAAGCTTATATGGAATATGCTTCTTTACCTCTTGACATGAGAGATGCTTGGACCTTTGATCAATACATGAATCAAAGGAGTCGAAGAAATGGTGGAAGGAATGAGCAACGTCCTCCTATGGTGCCTAGAAATGATTTTTATCAAGCTTTGGGAAAGATAACCTTGGAACACTTTGATGGTGGTAATAAGTGTACAGCTAGATCATGGGTGCAAAAATTGGATAACCGTCTCTCTCTTAGACCAATGCCAGAGGAAGATGCAATTAAATTTGCCACATTGCATTTGGATGGAGTGGCTCACGAATGGTGGACTCATGGTTTGGTCACTCTTGGCCATAACCTCATCCACACCTATGATGAGTTTACCAACAAGCTGATTGAAAGATTTGATACCAAGGATCCTGAGTTGAGATTCAGAGAATTGGCACAGTTGAAGCAACAAGGATCTTTAGAAAATTATGTGGCTGATTTTAAAAGGTTATCAGTAATGGTGCCTAACATTACTAAGAGAAGACTTGTGGTTCTCTTTTCTGAAGAATTAATGGAGCCTTTGAAGGGGATGGGTCAAAGCCTTTGATCCACCAACTTTAGATGAAGCCATCAAGAAAGCAAGAAGCATGTAGTTGGCAGCCCCAAGGCCTAAGTTTCATTTGAAACCTTTCAGCCATAAGAAGGATAAAAAACATTCTTAAAATCTGCCAAAGAAGTTCCCACCAAAGATGTCAGAAGAGCTCCAAGAACAGCTTAGAAAAGATGGCGTTTGTTACACTTGCCGTGAACCTTGGGTTAAGGGTCACCATTGCTATGGAAGAGGCAAAGCACATCAAATGGAGCGCTATTCTGATTATGGATCAGAATCTGATTCGCCTTATCAGCAATACGAATCAGCAAGTAGTGATGGTGAAGAAGCTCCAGAAGAGAAGCCTAATGAGGTTGGAGATGGTAGTGCTTTAGCACAACTATCAAGTTTTGAAAAAAATGAATCCTTTAGGGTTCGTGGAGTGGTTGGTTCTCAAAGGATAGTTGCTCTAATTGATACTGGAGCAACTCATAACTTCATTGACGAAGGATTGGTGACAAAGAGAGGATTGAAGATTGAAGAGTTTGAAGCTTCAAAGTAATTGTGGCTGATGGTTTCACCATGTCATGTACAAAGAAGATTCCTAACCTTTCTATTCAGTTAGGTAATTACAAAGTGAAAGATGATTTCTATGTTGTGGGTATTGGTGATACCGATGCCGTGTTGGGAATACAATGGCTGCGATCTCTTGGAGAGATCACCTTGAATCTACAAACAATGGAGCTGAAATTTCAAGCTGATGGAAAGAAGGTTGTTTTGAGACGGATGTCAAATGGGGGCCCTCAAATTGTGTCTTTGAAAAGAATGGAAAGGATGATCCGTCATGATCAAGTTGAATGGGCAGCAGAGTGTATGGTCCTACCAGCTGATCCAGTGGAAGAAAAGAGGCAATATCATCTTGATATCCAAGCCTTACTTACCAAGAAGAGTAAAGTCTTTGTTAGCCTACCTCCTGGGAGACCTCCTGAAAGAGGTTTAGAGCATGTGATTGAAGTAGAAGAAGGAGCAAAGCCCGTCATCACCATGCCTTACCGTTATCCCAAGAAGCAAAAAGATGAAATTGAGAAAGCCATCAAAGAGCTTTTGGAGATGGGTTTTATTCGGCCAAGCAAAAGCCCTTTTGCTTTAGTAGTGGTGTTGGTAAAAAAAAAAGATGGAACAATGCGTATGTGTGTTGACTACTGTGCATTAAATCAAAAGACCATCAAGAATAGATATCCTATTCCTAGGATTGATGAGCTCCATGGGGCTATGTTTTTCTTGAAGATTGATCTTCGTTCGAACTATCATCAAATCAGGATGAGGGAGACGGATATTGAGAAGACAGCTTTTAGATGCCATTTTGGGCATTTTGAATTTATTGTCATGCCATTTGGTTTGACAAATGCTCTAGCTACAATCCAATCTTGTATGAACAAGATTTTTAGACAACAGTTGAGGAAGATCGTGCTCATCTTCTTCGACGATATTCTCATCTTCAGCAAGTCTTGGGAAGAGCACCTCAAGCACTTAGAAGTGCTTAGCATTTTGGAGGCGGAATGTTTGTTTGCCAAAGAATCAAAGTGTGAGTTCGAGATGACGGAGCTGTTGTATCTCGGCCACATCATTAGTGCCAAGGGTGTCAAAGTTGATTCAGAGAAGATTAAAGCCATCCTTGATTGACCACCTCCAAAGAATATTTCTCACTTGAGAGGATTTTTGGGTTTGTGTGGATTCTACAGAAGATTTATAAAGGGATATTCTCACATGGCAGCCCCCCTTACAGATCTTACAAAGAAAGGAGCTTTCCTATGGACAGATAAGGCACAAGGAGTCTTCGACAAGTTCAAGCACATAATGAGCTCATGTCCAGTGTTGGCCCTACCAGATTTCACAAAGCCCTTTGAATTGCAATGTGATGCTTCAGGTGAGGGAGTTGGAGTTGTTCTCATGCAAGACAAGCACCCCATTGTCTTCGAGAGCAAAAAGTTGAGAGGAGCAGAAAAATCTTACTCAATATACGACAAAGAAATGCTTGCTATTATGCACGCATTATCTAAGTTTTGTCAATATTTGGTGGGAAGTAAATTTGTTGTTAAGACTGATCATAACAATCTTAAACACTTTATGCACCAAAAAGATTTAACTGAAAGACAGCAGAAATGGGTAAGTAAGCTCAAAGCTTATGACTTTGACATTGAATATGTCAAAGGGAAAAATAACATAGTGGCTAATGCTCTTTCAAGAAGACCCCATTTGCAGTCACTTTGTGAGGTTTCAACAGATTGGAAGGAGTTACTTGCTATTGATTATGCTAAAAATCAGTTTGCAACCAGCTTGTTTGAAGGTCATTTGGATGATGAAAGGTATAAGTTGGTTGATGGGTTAATTCCCTATAAAGGTAGGATCTTTTTAGTGCTTGAATCTAAGCTTAAAAAGAAGATTTTACAGTCTTTTCATGATGTTCCCCTTGCTGGTCATCAAGGCATATTCTAGACTTACAAGCAGATTAGAGAAAAGTTTGCTTGGAAAGGGATGGAGAAAATCATGAATTACATAAGAGAATGTTCTATTTGCCAAAAGAATAAAAATGAACATTCTTTTCCAGCTGGTTTGTTGCAGCCCTTGCCAATCCCAAATCAAAAATGGGAGCGCATTGCAATGGATTTCATCACTGGGTTGCCTAAGGTGCAAGGACGTGATTGTATTTTTGTTGTGGTAGATAGATTGACTAAGTTTTCACATTTTTATGCTATCACAACTTCATTTACAGCAGCTCAAGTGGCTGAGTTATTCTTTAGAGAAGGTTTTTGTTTGCATGGTTTGCCTAAAACCATTGTCAGTCATACAGACAGCAAGTTCCTAAGTGCTTTTTGGCAAGACATCTTCAGGCTGAGTGGTAAAGTGCTTACTCCGAGCACTAGTTATCATCCTCAAACAGATGGGCAATCTGAGATTGTCAACAAGTGGCTAGAAGGCTACCTTAGAAATTATGTTTTGGGGCAGCAAAGAGCTTGGATTAAGTGGCTTCATTTGGGAGAGTATTGCTATAACTCTTCCTATCATATGTCAATTAAGATGTCTCCTTTTATGGCTCTTTATGGTTATGATGCTCCTAACTTTGTAGATTTGGTGTTTGGTGATAGTAGAGCTCCACAGGCAAAAGATATGCTTCAACAGAGCCAGGACATCTTGAAATCTCTCAAGGAAAATCTGCAACAAGCTCAAAATCGGAAGAAGTTTTATACTGATCAGCAGCGTATTGAGAGATCTTTTGAAGTGGGAGACATGGTCTACTTGAGACTTCAGCCCTATCGACAATCTTCCCTTAAGAAGAGTGGTGCAGAAAAGTTGAAGCCACGTTATTATGGTCCCTTCAAAGTCACCAAAAGGATTGGTGAAGTGGCATATGGGTTGGAGCTTCTAGCAGAAAGTAGGGTGCATAAAGTCTTTTATGTGTCATGCCTCAAAAAGGCACTTGGGCACAATGTTGTGGCTACTTCAAAATTACCTCCATTGGATGAGGAAGGTCAGTTAGTGTTGATTTCAGAAGAGATTATTGACACTAGAGAGCGTTCCTTGAGAAGAACAATCAAGGAGTACTTGGTTAGATGGAGGAACTTGCCTATTGAAGATGCCATGTGGGAAGGAGAACACATTTTGTTGCATCCATCTTTATGGTTGCTTGAGGACAAGCAATCTCAAGGAGGGCGGACTGTAATGTCCCCTTCTCATCAATGATCAGCTCAGTTACTCATCAGCCTATTCCGGAGGCCCGTAGGCTCGTTGAGGTAAAATTAGGGTTTCCTTGCTTCGAGGTTTGAGGTTTTTTCTGGGTGTTTACTATTTATAGTAAATACTATTTTTAGCAGTGTAAGAGACCAGGTGTCTCTCAACCCGACCACTGGCTGGTAATACTAAATTTTTTGTTTGTTTTCTATATTTTGATTTTTTTGGTGTTTTTGCATAAAAAGACAAATTGCGATTTTTGCAAGAAATGCTTGGAAAAATAATATAAAATACTAGATGCTAAGAAACTACAGAATATAGACCAAATCTCGATGCCAAATGATTTATTAATCTTTCTGAATGATTACAACTGTGATTAATCAACAGGCATAGAAAAAAGCAATAACATTTATCGAGAAAAACCTGGTTATTGCAGCCGCCCAAAAATGATGAAGAAAAGTACAGCCAGCTTTAGAGCTAATGTCTCCAGCCACAAATATGATGCAAAAGACTCCAGAGACCTGGGCGCCCACACTGGAGAAACCAGAAGACCAAGAAGCTAGGCGTCCTATCCAGTAAAGAGAGTACGGCCTTTGCTGCTGCAAATGTACAGCCCAACCAGCATTAGAGAAATTCGTACAACCTTGAAGAATGTGTCAGGTGCCAAATGAAACACTGCCAAAGTGATATTCTCCTTCTGAAAGGAAGATCGATCCAATACACTGATAATAGACTCTGTAATATGCTCGAATATGACTCCTGTGTGAAGCCACTCTGCTGACAATCTTCAACTGGTATTTCACAGTCTTAGTATGCCTGATTCTGAAGAAAGAATGTTCTTCAAAATCCGTTGATCTGGAGAAACCCTTGTTTCTCAAACCCCGAAGCTCTCAGAGAGAAATAATAACAAATTCGAATAATCAACATAATGAGTTCAATTTGCTTTGAGGAAATATATAACCTCTCTCAAGAATTTGACCCCTTCTCAAAAAATCAATTAAAATGCATTTAATAATAAATTTGCCTCTTCTTTGACTTAGGCAAAATAATTAAATAATGGCATCCCTTTAATGAGTAATAAAATACTCATTATAATAATAATTATCTTTTATTATAAAGTATTAAATACTTTATAATATGCCATTAATAATTAACACTTTAATATTTCATTAAAGTGACTTTATAATATAAAGTCATAATAATAATCATTTAATTATTATTAAATGCTCCCTTATTCTTCATTTGCTCAACAAACTATCGAACTGGGTTGAAACTGAGCTAACCAACTGAACCAAGTGCCCTGCCAGAAATAGCAGCTCCTGCCTGCCTGACTTACTATAAATAGTAAGTATCAGTAAATCACTCTAAAAGTGTCTGCTAAGGCCCAAACTTGAATCAACTGATGGAGTGATGTTCCCAAACGCTGGATAACTGCCTAAAGTGATCCTCTAAACACTTCTACCAGCCTACGAGGATCAAAATGATAGGCTAACCTCAGACATAACTGTACTGCCTAGGAAGGGGACATTATAGTCCGCCCTCCCTGAAATTGCTTGTCCTCAAGCAATCTCGGCTCTGGATGTTGTAAAATCTCCTCAGACTCCCAAGTAGCATCCTCAACCGGCAAGTCTCTCCATTTGATCAAATATTCTCTGATAACCCGCCTCCGAAGATGTCTCTCTCTAACATCGAGGATGGCCTCAGGCACTAATATCAACTTCCCCTCGTCATCAAGGGGTGGCAGTACTGGAGAGGGAATCACATGCTGACCCAATGCCTTCTTCAGGTGTGAGACGTGAAAAACGTTATGAACCCTGCTATCCGCCGGTAAGTCCAACTCATAAGCAACCTCGCCCACTCGTCTGATAACTTGGAATGGACCATAGTAACGAGGTTTCAACTTCTCTACACCACTCTTCCGCAGAGTGGACTGACGATATGGCTGTAACATGAGATACACCATGTCACTCACTGCAAAAGAACACTCAACCCTTCTCTGATCAGCATACTGCTTCTGCTGATTCTGTGCCCGCTGGATATTGTCTCTGCGAGACCTCAAAATGTCCTGTTGATCCTGCATCATGTCACCTGCGCTAGGCACTCTGCTATCACTCAATACCACATGCAAAAGGTTGGGCGCCTCATACCCATACAATGCCATGAAGGGCATCATTTGTATAGTCATGTGGTGAGTAGAGTTACAACAGTACTCACAGAGGTATATCCACCTCACCCAAGCTCTCTGTTGTCCAGCTATGTAATTGCGCAGATATCCTTCCACCCACTTATTGACAATTTTCGTCTGTCCATCTGTTTGTGGATGGTAGCTGGTACTAGGTGTCAGTTCGGTCCCATAAAGTTTGAACAACTCCTACCAAAAGTTGCTCATGAACCGACTGTCTCTATCGCTGACTAGAGTCCGAGGCAAACCATGTAGCCGGAATACCTCTCTAAAGAAAAGCTCTGCAGTTTGCGATGCTGTGAATGTAGTAGTGATCGGAAAGAAGTGCGCATATTTTGTCAGTCGATCAACAACTACGTAAATGCAATCTTTACCTTGGACTTTCAACAAACCCGTGATAAAGTCCATCAATAAACACTCCCACTTCCTGTCAAGTATCAGAAGTGGCTGAAGCAATCCAACAGGATATGTGTGTTCCTGCTTGTTCTGCTGGCAAACAGAACACTCTCGTACATACTAAAGAACATCAGTCTTTAGCCCTTTCCAAGTAAACCGTTCCCGTACCAGCTTATATGTTTTGAAATAATCGGGATGGCCCGCCATAGGAAGACCGTGAAAGGCTCTCAGAACTGTATCCCTCAACTCTGAATCAGGAACCAAAAAAATCCGCCCCTTGTAAATGATCAAGTCATTCACAACGGTGTACCTAATATCTTGCTCTGTCCCATCAACAATGCTAGAAGCCCATGGGTTTTTAGCATACTCTGTAATGATCTGATGCCTCCAATCCTCAGAGATCTGTGCCATAACATTCAACTGAGGTCTGCGAGACAAGGCGTCAGCTACAACATTTTGCTTCCCATTAATAAAGGTGATGTCAAAATCATACAACTGCAGTTTGCTGACCCATTTCTGCTATCTCTCATTTAGGTCTCACTGTCCAAGGAAGTGTTTCAGGTTGTTGTGGTTTGTACGCACACTGAACTTGCTGCCCACCAAGGCCTGAATTTAGCCAAAGCATGCATAATGGCTAACATCTCCTTGTCATAGATGCTATAAAACCTCTCAGGACCCCTAAGCTTCCTACTCTCAAAAGCAATAGGGTGTCTCTCCTGCATCAAAACGGCACCAATGCCCTCTCCTGAAGCATCATAGTACAAATCAAATGACTTCATGAAGTCTGGTAATGCTAACACTGGACATGAAGTCATGATCACCTTAAAACTGTCAAAGCACTCCTGAGCCTGTGGTGACCAAGCAAAAGCCCCTTTCTTTGTCAAATCAGTAAGGGGTGCGGCATGACGTGAGAACCCACTAACAAATCTCCTGTAAAAAAGCACAAAACCCAATGAATCCTCTGAGCTGCATAACGTTCTCTAGTACTGGCCACTCAATTATAGCTCGGACCTTCTCGGGGTCCATACTAACTCCCTTGGCACTGATGATGTGCCCAAGATACAACTCAGCCATGCCTAGCTCACACTTGGACTCCTTGGCATAAAAGGACTCCTCAGCCAAGATACCCAAAACTATATCCAAGTGAGCTAAATGCTCCTCCCATGACCTACTGTACACCAGGATGTCATCGAAGAAGACCAACACAAATCTCTGTAACTGAGAATGGAAGACCCTGTTCATGGTACCCTGAAAGGTAGCAGGTGCATTGGTTAGACCAAAAGGCATAACCAAGAACTCGAAGTGACCACAATGGCATCTGAAAGCAGTTTTCTCTATGTCCTGCTCCCTTATCTGAATCTGATGGTACCCATATCTCAAGTCAATCTTCGAGAAGAAGATAGCACCATGCAGCTCATCAATCAACTCATCGATGCGAGGTATCGGGTACCTGTTCTTAATTGTTTTCTTATTGAGTTGGCCGTAATCTATACACATCCGAAGTGATCCATCATTTTTCTTCACCAATACGACCGATGAAGCAAAAGGTGACTTGCTAGGTCTGATATGCCCCATAGCCAACAACTCATTGATTGTCTTCTCTATCTCATCCTTGAGCCGTTTCAGATGCCTATAGGGTGTAATCATAATGGGCTTTGCGCCCTCCTCCAACTCAATAATGTGCTCAGTGCCTCTGTTTGGAGGTCTGCCAGGTGGAATGTCACTAAACACTTTAAAGTGTTTAGTCCTCAGTATCTGAATGTCTGGATGGTACTCGACCTTCTGTTGCTCCTGCTGTGCTGGTAATAACATACACTCTGCAGCCCAATCAACCATATCATGATGAATGAGTCTCTCCATTCGTTTGTACGATACCATCCTCAGATTACTCTCTCTGATGGCTTTGATGACATGAGGTTTCCCGTTCACCTTAAACTTCATCTCCATATCTTGCAGATTGAGTGTGAACTCACCCAAATCGTGAAGCCATGCCATACCTAATACCACATCAGTATCTCCCATATTAACAACGTAGAATTCAGTCTTGAACTCATAGTTGTTCAGCCACATCGGAAGATCCGTTATCTTTCTATCACATTTGAGGGTGTACCCATCAGCCACCTTGACTCGAATACCCTCAAACTCCTCTATACCTCGTCTCTCTACCAACCGTGCATCTATAAAATTATCAGTAGCACCAATGTCAAATAGAGCGATTACTTTTTGTCCTGCTAGGAGCCCACGAAGTCTAAAAGACCCATCCCTCTGAAGACTAGTCAAATGTGCCTCCTGTAACTTCCTTCCTCCTTCATTTTCACCATCAATTTCAAACCTTTCATCATCTGAATGCTCGAAATCAGCTTGCTGGTCTGACAGATCAGATTGCTCTTCTCCCTCATAAAACCACTCCATCTGGATATTTTTCACTTTGGGACGAAGAGGGCATACATGCTTCTCATCATAGGGTGCCTTGCACCAAAAACACAACTTTTTCGTACGTAAATCATTTAACGTTTCCCTATCAAATGGTGGTGCATTTTGTCTCTTAGGATCAGGTGGATCCCTCTTCCTGTCAAATGGCCTATGCTTGTCAAATGACCTAATAGGCGTCGTGTAAGGTGTCGAGCCTGAAGTGAACTTGCTGCGAGGTGTTGCTAGCTCCATACTACGTGCCTTCCCCATGGCCTCTTGAAGAGTAGGAGGATCAAATGCCTTGACCCAACCTCTCATCGGCTCCAACAAACCCTCGACGAAGAGAATAACAAGTCTCCTCTCTGAAATGCCCGTCACCATGACAACAACCCTCTGAAATTCACCTATGTAAGAATCCAAACTACCTGTCTGTTGAAGCTGACCTAGCTCCCTGAAATAGAGTTCTGGATCCTTTTTGTCGAAACACTCTATGAGCCTGCTGGTGAACTCCTGGTAAGTAGTAACTGTGTGATGACCAAGTGTATACATGTCGTGATGCCACCAGTCATGCGCTAACCCATCAAGATGCAATGTAGCAAACTTAATGGCCCCGTCCTCCTGCATAGGTCTCAATGATAGGTGATTATCCAACTTCTATACCCAAGACCTCGCTAAACACTTATCAGAACCATCAAAGTACAGCAAGGTAATCTTGCTAACTGCATACTGTAGATCCCTGTTCACCTGTGGCTGTGGTTGCTGGTGCTGAGGAGCTCTGTGGTCAAATCTACCTCCCCCTCTAGGTTTATGTACATCCATAAACTCATGAAAAGTCAAAGACTGCCTGATCTCAGGTGCCAATGACAAATACTCTCCATAAAATCTAGTCACATCTGCCACTGACATGCCATTGTGTGGCTGAAACTCATGATGATGACCCTGCTGCTCTACCTTCGGAGTCAAAGGTGGTGTCTCTCTAGATAGGAATGTAGGTTGTCCAGGCCTACGCTTATGATAGATAGGTGACGACTGTCGCGGTGCTAATACCAAAGGTTGGTCTACGCCTACAGTCCTGCTCGTCTACCCTATCTGAATATAGTGCAGTTGCGATGGAGTATACTGCCTCATCATGCCCATCAACTGGGACATCATGTCCATCATATTATCATGCTTGCGTCTATACTCCTCATTAGTAATAGCACCTTCTACATGCTCTTTCCCTGGATCCCTATGCGTCTTTGCAGGAATCTCACGATCTGCCATCAATGTTGTGACACTGTTCTCACTGCTATTGGAATTGGGTCTATGAATACCCAGAACCCCTGATACTCTCACCTTCAGGAATAGGTGGACCTGTCCAAACCTCAACTCTGCCTGTTCCTCTACCCTTACTATAAAAAATGATATCTCTACTCATGAAACAGCATCGAAAAAGCACACATCTGAGTGAAAAAGCAACTAAAAAAGCACAGGATGGTAGGAAAACTGTGCTCTGATACCACTGCAAGAGACCAAGTGTCTCTCAACCCGACCACTGGCTGGTAATACTGAGTTTTTTGTTTGTTTTCTGTATTTTGATTTTTTTGGTGTTTTTGCATAAAAAGACAAATTGCGATTTTTGCAAGAAATGCTTGGAAAAATAATATAAAATACCAGATGCTAAGAAACTACAAAATATAGACCAGATCTCGATGCCAGATGATTTATTAATCTTTTTGAATGATTAAAACTATGATTAATCAACAGGAATAGAAAAAAGCAATAAAATTTATTGAGGAAAACCTAGTTATTGCAGCCGCCCAAAAATGATGAAGAAAGGTACGGCCAACTTCAGAGCTAATGTCTCCAGCCACAAATATGATGCAAAAGACTCCAAAGACCTAGGCACCCACACTAGAGAAACCAGAAGACCAAAAAGCAAGGCGTCCTATCCAGTAAAGAGAGTATGGCCTTTGCTGTTGCAAATGTACGGCCCAACCAGCATTAGAGAAATCCGTACAACCTTGAAGAATGTGTCAGGTGCCAAATGAAACACTACCAAAGTGATATTATCCTTCTGAAAGGAAGATCGATCCAATACACTGATAATAGACTCTGTAATATGCTCAAATATGACTCCTGTGTGAAGCCACTCTGCCGACAATCTTCAACTGGTATTTCACAGTCTCAATATGCCTGATTCTGAAGAGGGAACGTTCTTCAAAATTCGTTGATCTGCAGAAACCCTTGTTTCTCAAACCCCGAAGCTCTCAGAGAGAAATAATAACAAATTCGAATAATCAACATAATGAGTTCGATTTGCTTTGAGGAAATATATAACCTCTCAAGAATTCGACCCCTTCTCAAAAAATCAATTAAAATGCATTTAATAATAAATTCGCCTCTTCTTTGACTTAGGCAAAATAATTAAATAATGGCGTCCCTTTAATGAGTAATAAAATACTCATTATAATAATAATTCTCCTTTATTATAAAGTATTAAGTACTTTATAATATGCCATTAATAATTAACACTTTAATATTTCATTAAAGTGACTTTATAATATAAAGTCATAATAATAATCATTTAATTATTATTAAATGCTCCCTTATTCTTCATCTGCTCAACAAACTGTCGAACTGGGTCAAAACTAAGCTGACCAACTGAACCAGGTGCCCTGTCAAAAATAGCAGCTCCTGCCTGCCTGACTTACTATAAATAGTAATTATCAGTAAATCACTCTGAAAGTGTCAGCTAAGGCCCAAACCTGAATCAACTGATGGAGTGATGTTCCCAAACGCTAGATAACTGCTTAAAGTGATCCTCTAAACACTTCTACCAGCCTACGAGGATCAGAATGATAGGCTAACCTCAGACATAACTGTACTGGCTAGGAATGGGACATTACAAGCAGTGATCCTGTTGGCAGTGCTTCAGTGTGTTCTATTCTTGTTGGAGCAGTTCGTATTTTGATGCAAGCTTCAATATGCAATATTTGTTGGCATCTTTTTAATTACAAGGCAATTAATGTTCTAATTTTCAATTGACCCCTTGGCCCAGTGAGATCACTTTAAGTTGTTTTAAAAAGTGGGTCATTGAGGGTACGCCTTCAAGAAGAAGTTTAATATTTTTAAAATAAAGTTCATGTTGCCTTGATGTGGGACGCCACCTTTGAAGAAATATGTATTTTGGAAAATTGAAAAGTCATGTGTCTTTTGGCGTGCCTTGAAGGGAATTTGAGGAGTTTCTCCTTTTCTATAAATTAAAGCTTTCCTCTAGCATTTGATATCTCATGTTTATGCTAAAGTTATGCTGTCGAATTGATTACTCAATTTGCACTTCGAGGAATGCTGACCTCTTAGTTCCCATCCAATTTCGTGTTTGCAAGATAACACCTAGTTGATTTTCAAACTGCTTCTCAAATCAAACTAGCAGACAGAGCTTCAAAGTGGTGAATTTTGATGTGATCTCCAATTTTCAAGTTGCTGGTTTCTACACAACTGAAAGTCATTTTTGTTCCCAGCGTCTTGTACGATTTTAATTTGGTTCTGGGCATTCAAGAATATCACTTCTAAGGTGATCGCGACCCTCTGTGATGATTTCCAGATTTTTATTTGAAGTCTTTATTTTATTCTATAAAAATTGCCCCTCTCAAGGGCCGTACAATTTCAAGTGTATTGGGAATTGTGCCATTAAATTAATGATGCACTTTTGAGGCTGTTTCTTCATCCTGTCATGGGTGCCTATCCTCCAAAAGTTCATTGCACTTCGTTTCACGCCATTCAGAGGTATTTTGGTGAAGTTATGAGCATTTAATTGATTCTTATAGTTGCTGGTTATTCATTTCCGGAATTGCAGTTTTATATCAGACTTGTTACAGTTCGAATTTTCAGTCCTTTCTTCATCAATAATTGTTAATATTTATCATGGAATCATCCAGTATCGTAGTGCTTGAAATCATTGTATTTCTCGTGTAATTTTGCAGCTCTCTTTCTATTTGTAAGACTGTATACAGTAATATTGTTCCAGTCCTTTATTGCTGCAATTATTTCTTATTTCTCATATTAAGTACTCTTGGATGGTTTACCACCAATGTTGAGAATAAGTGTATCTTTCATTGTACCCACTGAAACAAGTGGAGAATTCCCACTCCTGAGTGGATGCCCGCCGCAGCGGATGAATTAGATAGTTGAATTTTCATGGCTGGTTATCCGCCTAAGTTTTCTTTCAAATTCTAATAAGTACTCTGTCATATGTTAGCACCTCACCCTCACTGGGATCTTGAGTGCACATTTTTGACATTGAGTTTTATCTTCATTTCAGTTGCATTCTTTTTCTGTATCAAGTTTGGATCCTAGGGATCCTTTAACCATATGCCCGCCCCTCTTCCTTAAGTGGTTTTAGGGCGCATTCTTGGTTAAAGTTGTTTTGATAGTGATTTGGTTTTGGCGCTAACGCTAATCAAGTTGGCCAAGTGTTGATGATTGTGTAAAATTGGGCACAAAAATTGGTTAGCATATTTCAGATCTTAACAAAATTGAAAATGATAACAGCTGCATGATCAAAGAACAAAACACTGATGAACAGGGCATATAAATAGGACAGTTGTAGGAACATTAACTGAAAGTTGCAAGGATAAGACAGAGCAATTAGATGAATATGGGTCTAGAAAAATAACTGAGACCTCCCTTCATAGATAGCATGAAGAGAACTGTTGAATCTAAATACATATAGATGAACTGTTAACAACTATAGTAGCACCAAACAGAATTGAAGAGGATCCACACAGAGTGGAATATCATTTTAGTTCTTATTATTACTATTGTTTTTCAAAGATTATTTTTGAAATTATTTGTAAATGTTTTTATATCGAAATATACACAATTGATTTTATAGATAATCTTATAAATATTATATAAGCTGTGAAAAACTTATGATTATTATTGCTCTATATGAATAACTTTGCTTTTTAGCATCATCCAATTCAGCTTCGTCATTTACAATACCCATTATCAAAATACTTTATCAGCATCTTCATCATCACTATTATATTAGATATCTTCATATCTAGATCACTTTCATGGACTAACACATGAAAACAAGAAAGATCAAAGCAATAACATGTAATAAACTCTAATGTAAACTAAGTTAACAACAAAGAACAATGGAAAGATAAAAGCGTAAATAATAGAACCATCTCACGAAATATCTACACAATTCCATGCATAACATCAATTGTCCTTCTCCATTTTTCCGTTTGTAGTATAATTGCCCTCAGATTTCTTTGTGCAAGTATAACCTATGATAGTGATTTAGCAAAATATCTAAGATTCAAATAATAGATTGCTCCCGAAATCTTATGACTTTTGGAAGCAATCTATTATCTGAATATTCAATGTTTTGCTAAATCACTATCATAGGCTATACTTGCACAGAGAAATCTGAGGGCAATTATACTACAAACGGCAAAATGGAGAGGACAATCAAGGTTATGCATGGAATTGTGTAGATATTCGGTGAGATGGTTTCATTATTTACGCTTTTATCTTTCCATTATTCTTTGTTGTTAGCTTAGTTCACATTAGAGTTTATTGCATGTTATTGCTTTGATCTTTCTTATTTTCATGGAGTTTGTCGATGAAAGTGATCTAGATAGAAGATATTAGAAAATAAATCCATGCACCCCTCACAGACATCAAAGTAAAATATTGATCATATTTAGATATATTTAAACATTAAAATAATCATATTGCAATTCATATACATTCATGATATTTTACATCAGTATAAAAAATAATCATTCCTTCAAAAGCAATAACATCTTAATGCATATTCAAGTATTCCATTCATCTATTTAATCATACTAAAGTTCTAATTTACATTTATCATCATATTTACTCACAAGGTAAAAGTAACTCGGTAACTAAGAGATGAGATCTAACAGGTTCCATGTATATTTGGTGTTCTCTTGTGTAGACGTGTGTACTTATGTGATTGTTTAATTATTAGTACCTATTTCAAATGATTCAAGTTTCATAGTTGACATATGTCTTGAATTAAAGAGTGTTAAATTGATTTGATACATTGATTCACCCCCCCTCTCAATCGATTGTGTGCCCTTCAATTTGTATCAGAGCCTAGTTCCTTTGAAGGAACTTAATCAACTTGAGGTAGATTCAGGATGGTACACTTTGTGGCTCAAGAAGGATTGTCTGCAGGCCATCAATCGATGAGCCCCCGAGGCCACACTAGGTTAGTGCATTAGGGTTCGTCGTCAAGCATAAACAAATGTTAGCACATCACATCAAGTCACGCATCAACAAGGAAAACAAGTCAACAATATCATTAAGTCAATCAAATAAATTGTCAAAACAACAACCAAAATAATCAATTTATCTCTGCTACAAGATGTGTCCTTCTTGAAATCAGACATCATCAAAACAATCAACCTATGTCTTATACAGGATGTGTCCTTCCTGGAAACAGACATTAGTCAAACAATCATCATAGCCTTTGTTAATAACATCGAATATTTTACCAATTACCTGTGTAATATAGCCTTACACAGGTTGCCACATCAACGACATCAAACTCAACATCTTGTCTATCGTTGGGCCTCGATTCAACTTTTTCAAGTGTAGAAGGAAATTGAATCACATCTTCCTATTTACTTTGTTCTAGCTGCAATGTAATAGAAGAAGGCTTAGTTTCTCTAAAAATCACACTTCTACTATATATTACCTTTTGTGCAACAGGATCCCAAAGCTTGTATCCTTTTACACCATAACTATATCTGATGAAGATATATCTCAAAGCCCTGTTCTCCAACTTCGTTGGCTTCTCCTTTGGCACATGTGCATATGCCTCGCAACCAAAAACTCTAAGATGTCATAATGAAGGCTTGCAACCCAACCATGCCGCTATAGGCATCTTATCAACAAGAGCTGATGTAGGAGACCTGTTAATCAGGTGAAGATCTGAAGGAAAGTCTAAAAGAGGCAAACTAATGAATCAAGAAACTGAGAGAGTAGATCAAGAAGTTTAGAGAAAGGCATAAGGAAGTCAATGAATAACTAAAGCAAACAAATGAAGACATTGTCAGATTAAGAGTACAAGTGGAAGAAAAGAAAAGAATTGAGGAATGCTTGAATACAATGGTAAAAAGCATGACTAATGAATGCACTAGACTTGAACAAGAAGTGGTAAATCTGAAATCAGATTTGGAGAAAGCAAGAATTCATGAAGACAAATTTAAGACAAGTTCTACAATGCTTGATGAGTTGATTGTTGGACAGAAAGCATCTAAAGATATACGAGCATTGGGACTTGAAAGAGGAGAAAGCTCTAAAACAGATGAGACATCTAATGCAAAGAAGATCAGTGAACTTGAAAAATTGAAGATAAAAGGAACTATTGCAAGTTCCGGAATCAAAGAAGCAATGCTAGAAGAACCCCTATTAGACAACCAAATGCTCAAAGGTACCAATCTTTCAATGGTTTATGTTATTCTTGTAATAAATTTGGACATAGAGCTATGGAATGTAGAAGTAGAATGAATCAGAATGTTTCATCGTTTTTTGGACAATGCTTTACATGCAAGAAATTTGGACATAGAGCAAGTGAATGCAAAAATCAGACAAATAGATACAACAATGGCAGAATGATTCAATCTTTTACTGGTTATTGCTATACATGCTATGGATTTGGACACAAAGCTAATCAGTGCAGACTCAGAACAAATGGAAGGAATAACAATCAGAGAAACATCATATGCAACAGTTCCAGAAAGCCTGGACATATTGCAAAATTTAAAAGAATAAAAGCACAAAGAAATATGATCCCATGAAGAAAGATGAACCAGTCAAGAAAATTGATCCGAATGAAGTGAAGAAGGAAATGGAAAAACTATGGAGAAAGAAAGAAGAGATTGAGGGCAAGGGAGAATTTTGTACCATTCTCTAGTGCAAATGTTTCCTCCAGTAACTAAGCCCAGAGCTATGGCTTAGGGGGAGCTTTACTGAAAATCATATAACCCGCCCTGCCAATATGTAGTGTCGTGGCTTGACACGAAGAGATAAGATGGAGATGAATATTATGAATCTGTTGGTGAAAACTGCGGGAGAAAATATTTTTATGCAGCAATTTGCAAAGCTTCCAAAAGTTGACTATGCATACAAGGTTTCAAAGTTTACCAGCGTTTTGTCTAAAGCATTTATTGCTGAAATGGGTCAAAATAAAGAGTTAAAAGAGTGCTTGGAAAGACAAATTCATTTCATTATACGCATGCGAAGGGGAAGAGAGGTGTAGAAGAAGAAGTTGAAAGTTTTGACATATCTCCTAGTAGCTGTACATCAAAACCCTAATTTCACCGAGCGATTTAAGAGGTATTTTGCATACTCCAGTTTTCCGGAATTTTTATTTGAAAGCAATTTAGATGTAATGGAAAGACCAAATGTTGTCAATCTCAGAGAGACTGCAACCTGAATTAAAAGGCATTCTGGGAAAGTTTTATTAGAAGATCTAGCAGGTGCATTTTTTTGCACTCCCTATGGAGTTTTACCAACTGAGGATATTAAAACGTATATTCATGGGAAAATAGAAGAAATTTCCTCTAACAGATATGGGCAAATGAATTGGAAGGAAATGATGACACTGTAAGACCGGAATACAAAACCCTAAGTGAGAAGAGGTTGGATGAGTGGCGGAAGTTTCCATCATTTGAAGACAAAGAGAAGTACACCAAAATGGTGTTAAGCAGAATTCACGATGAATCCATATGGATTGATGGGTCGTACTCAATAACCAAGGAAGCTATCAGAGATATAACTAGTTTGTGGTCCTCCGGATCAATTCCAAACCAAAAATCTATCAAAGTTAAGGATATAATGGAGAAGACATATGCGACACTTGATGGAAATGAACTCACTTTGGACTCTTAGAAATTCGGCTGTCCAATACACTGCAATGCTTATAGGTCACAAAATTTGTCACCCAAATAGTGACAATCCAGTCTCTGCCATTGTCATTAGCATTGCACAAGACATGATTCAAAGTGGTGCTGACTATGACCTTTGTGAATTTCTCCGACAACATTTATTGAAAAACCTAAAGGAAATCAAGAAGAACAAAAAGCATGCATTCAAGTATGGTACATTGGTAGTTCTGTTTTCTTTTCCATTTCATGAAGTACCGGTAATTGGGTAAGTAGAGTGGACAAATACAAAACTTATTGCACATCAGATAGCAAAATATATGAGAAGACTTGGAGGTCTAGATACTCAAGACAATGCTCTTGCGGCATTCTTTAGAATGTTTCAAAGGAGAATAAATGAAAGAGTGAGAATTCCTAAGAGTGTGTTGGGAAGTTACTTAGGAGACATTAATTTTCTTGTCTCCACTGATTTTTGCTTCATGGAAGCAATTGAGCCCAGAACTATTTGGATTTCTCAATTAGACTATGAAGTGACTGAGGCAAAAGCTATTCACTATGCAGAAGTGTTTCTAAGAAGCCCCAAAGACCTTAGCAGATCAAGGTTAGAGAACGGGACTAGAGCAGAAGCCTCCGATAGCTCTAAGAAGACAAGTAAGAAGAGAAAGAGCACGGTTAATCCTCTAGTTGAAGTCAAACAAGAAGTTAGAGAGCAAGAAGATACTAACATGGAAGAAGAAAGAATTCACACAAATGATACTCAACATGAGCATGAAACTAGAGTCAGAACTATCAATGCACAAGATATGGATGAAGCCTTGAAAGCCTTATAAGAGATAGCCCCCGAAACAAGCATTGATGCATCATTGTCTACCATAGAAAATTTTAGACACTTTCCTAATTCGTTGAAAGTATATGTCTCTGGATTAAAAGGACAAGCTAGAAGTGAATCAAAGGCAAGGCCAGCAGAAAAGAGTCTAGAGGATATCACAAGGAAATGTACAAATGCACATCACAAAGTTATGAAATGTTTGAAGGATGCTCAAACCTGTGAAGAAGAAGCACAAAACCTACTTTCATACTACTTGAAATGGCCGAATAACACACGAAGCATAAAGGATGCCATGAACTCAATTGAAACTCAAATAAGCTGTGAAGCATATACTTACGATCTAGCAAAAGGCGGGGATAATCAAACATGGACTGGCATTATGCAACTACATGAAAACTTATTTTCCTTGCAAAATCAAAGAGAAGAAACAATCAGACAATATGTGATGCTAAGGGATTTAGTGAAGATAAAGCATACTCCTATCTCAAGTGCCCTTGCCAGTACTAATAAACTCTCAGAAATAAATCTCAACCCCAGTACTGTGGAAGAAGGAGAAGAGATAGTAATGGAGCTTGAATTACAATGCAGGACTCTAGTAGAAGCACAAAGACTTTGGGAAGAAGGCAGATCTACTTGGCAGGGCATTTTGAAGAGGCTCACAGGATCAACATCTTCAAGTTGACAATTTTTACTTCTATGCATGGATCAACATCTTCAAGTTGACAATTTTTACTTCTATGCATTTTACTAAGTTTTCAGAATCCCTTATTTGCATAAAAGTTCCTTTTTGGTTGAGGGACAGTCAACATATATATCTAAGGGAAGTATACTGATTTTTTGCACGCCCTTTGTCATTGATGTCAAATGGGGAGACATAGTGGAAAAACATTTTTGTCAAAACATTTTGGGGAGAGATAGCTGAAGAACCCTTTGGTCAAAATACTTGGAGAGATATTGAAAAAATCCTTTTGGGAGAGATATCTATAAGGGGGAGTAAAATGTTTTTGAATCAAGCCTTCGAAAATGTTTTTGATATGCATGTTGCCATCAATGACAAAGGGGGATATTGTTGGAAGATGGAAACCTATCATTGATGATGCAGTTTGGCAACATGAGCATGAAGTATATATATATATATTGTTTGATATAGTGTTGCCATTAATGTCGACATTGTTATGATCATCCTAGCATAGTGTGGAAGTATTTTTGGTGACTTATGTACAATTGTAATGACCCCATTTTAGTTATTGTTGATTTCGGTGGATTTAGCCTATTCTTGGCCCTCGTAGGCTAATGTGTTTGTTTAGAGGGTCCTGGTGGCAGTTGGACAAGGTTGGTGATAGTATTTTCTATCAGTTCAGTTTCGGTTTCTAGTTCCAAGTTTTTTCATATGATTATTTAGCTCAATTTGGAGTACTTACTATTTATAGTAAGTTACTTTGCAGGGTCACTATTTTTAGACTAGCACCTGGTCGCTTGCAGAACTGACAGAGTTAACTCGTGCTTCAAACGGCTCATTAAACGGACAATTATTCCAGGGGTTATTTATTTTAAAGTGACTAAGGAATTATTTAAATATTTAAATGTTATTATAAAGTTATAATGTAACTTTATAATAATAAAGTCACTTTAATTTTATAAAGTGACTCAAATAAAACATTATATCTTAAAGTCACTAAAATAAAAGTAAAGTGGGAAATATATCTTTATCCCACATTGGCTGGAAAAGTGTGAGAGCTCTCCCAGGAAAGATATAAAAGGATCTATAGGGCACATTTATGGACATGCTTGGTTTATGCTTAGTTATTATTCTCTCTTAGAGAATTCTGGTAAGCTTTGGCTTTCAGCAGGTTTGAGGACGGAAACCCTCGAGCTTGGAGGCAGTGGACGAAAACCCATTGTCTGTTGGAGATATTATTCAGATGTCTCACTATGTGCTTCAGAATCATACTTTTGGTTATCCAATCCGATTGTAAATTCTATGGCTACGATTGGATGTTTCTATTGTTATTCTACTGAAGATTTGAAGGCAATAATCATATGTATTTTTAGATCTTAATTCTAAAAATGATATTATGTGATTTACATTGAAATCTTTTTGCAAGTTATTGGATAAATAGAAATCTGTTTGCATGCAAATTGTTTGTTAAATTTCCTGTGGAAAAATTTGGGAGAAAAATTGGACCAAATATCCGTAGGGGATGTTTCAACAATGCAAGTTGATACGGAAAGTATGGTTTATTAGGAAATTGGTTAAGTATTTCCTCTGACAGTTTTGTGGTTCAATGCGTCAATTTTTGGGTCCGCACTTCACCGCACTGTATAATCTTCTATAATCGTAACTACAATTTTGAGTTCATCAGATGCAGCAGCATTCAAGTTTTTGTGACATTATGTAAAGTTCCAAGAAAGATATGAATGACAGTGTGCAGCCCTGTAAATTGCAGTTATCTTTTGTACAATGTACCAGTGTGGGAGATTCCACACTTCTTCACGAGTAATTATTTTGTTTTGCGATAATGGAGATAAGCTAATAAATTCCGATTGAATGGGAATTCGAAGGAAGATTGAGCTTTAATGTTGCACAATTAACAAATTGCATGTACACTTGAAGAATTTGTGTTTAGGTCTACTTTGGGCCGACCTAACACATTTGATGTCTTGTGAAGGATATGCAAGTAACTATCTTATGTGGGATTTATATTAGGTCCACGTGGACCTAACTTGATATAAATTGAATTTTGAATTTAGGCGCTAAGTGTGGTTAAAATACTTTGACGACAACATACTTAATTTTGTATGTTACTTCTAATTAGGTCGACCTGATTGAAGTTACACCTGATGTGGATATATATATGACATCAACACCAAAGGTTAGAGAGTAGTGAGCGTATGAAGAAGAATATGATATGTGAATGTGATGAAGCAGAGCAGAGTGTGCAATATATGACATGTATGGTGATTCACCTACATGTTTGCGAAGCAGTATTGAGCAGATTATGAATAGAGCCGAGTATTGATTCAGATAAGTGTGAAGATCATTTTGTACTTCAATGGAACTATAATCTAGCATATGATAGATGTTATTGTATCAATTCAAGTAGGCAGTGTTGCCAAACCCTTCTTTATTCTTTTGTAGTGGGTTGTGAGCATTTTTATGTACAGCTCATCCTAGCAGTGAGCTTTTCTGTAATATCTTATATCCGGATATAACATATTGTGAACTAACCCTCATCGTGGTTTTTCCCCTTTGGGTTTTCCATGTAAAAACACTGGTGTTCATGTGTCATGTGATTATGTGGTTGTATTCATGTTTTCAACTTCATTGCAATTATTTATATTCTATTAATTGGATGGATTATGTTTAATTGGTTAAGAGGAATACCGATTCACCTCCCTCCTCTTAGTATTTCAGGTGTTCAACATCCTCTTGTTTCAATTGAACTTGTGATTCTAGGGCAAGATTTAGGGCGATCCCAAAAGGGGACATTACAGAATACAATACGATGCCAAAGGGAGATTGATGATCCAATGCCGCAAGTGTAACGAATGGGGACATTTCGCCAGGGAATGACAAAATAACCAAAATAAAGCAAGGATGTTGTGCAAGTGGTGTGGACCAAGTGACCATGAAGACATAGATTTCTTGAATCAAAAAGGTATTAACATGCTGAAAGTGGAAAAACGAGACGAGGCAATTTTGGCGATCACCAAAGCACAAGCAAAGAAGGCCATGTACCCAAACCCTTGTACAAAGAAGGAACGAATCCGAGAAGCCAAAGCAGAGGTAGAACAAGGAATGGAAAAGGAACGAAGGATCTCAAATGAAACAGCAAGTACCTCCTAGCAACCAAAGTCAGAGAAGAACATAGTACAACAAGTGTTGCCAACATCTATGCTAATCAAAGGTGACAGACCTTCTTCAAAGTATGCCACAACTAAGAGTGACAATCCCTAACATAGTCGAGGACAATCGAAAACGAAGACAAGAGGGTATAAGTACAAACATGATAATAGATCCGCCACCACAAGGATAACAAGTCATTGACTCAATGTTGTTGACGGTGAACATAGGGAAGAGGTCGACTATTGTGCAAATGTAGATCATAGGAAAGAATCTAACCAACACAATTGTCAATGGGTGAACTGGAGTAAATGTACTGCCAAAGGATACATGGAACTGCCTCAGGAAGCCAACTCTCTAGCCACCAACCTTCAATTGGTAGGAGCGGATCAACATGGAATTAAACCGTTCGGGACACTCATGGCACAAAAGGCAATGATCGAAACCCAACAACTCATGATAAACTTTGTGGTCATTCCACTACAAAAGAAAGCCTACAATGCATTGTTGGGATAATTGTTCCTGGAAGCATTGAATCAATGCATATTGAGATGGCTACCAAGCAGCCTGGCATGATGCAGTCCACCGACGAGATACACAACCGATTACACCTACAACAGAGCCAAAGCCAAAGCCTATACAACTCATGATAAACTTTGTGGTCATTCCGCTACAAAAGAAAGCCTACAATGCATTGTTGGGATAATTGTTCTTGGAAGCATTGAATCAATTCATATTGAGATGGCTACCAAGCAGCCTAGCGTGATCCAATCCATGGACGAGAGTACACAACCATGCCCCACTACACAACCGATTACACCTACAACAGAGCCAAAGCCAAAGCCTATACAAGAAGGGGAGCCTTCCTTGGAACCCCAATTGCCTATAGTTATACAAACATCACCCACGACTGTAGACCTCCCTACTCTAGAGTACTAATCCAATGATTCAGAAGGGATAGTCATCAAGATTGCCAAACCTAGTGAGACTGATCCATTGGGTACCATCCAATATTATATTCAGGATTTTGAGCCTATGGCCATAGTCATACAATTGGTAGTTGGCATTGCCCGTAAGTTGGATCGTGTCCATTCTCGATTGGCATGGCAAGAGGCACAACACATTCTCTCATTTATGTAGACTAGTTGTGAGCCTAAGTTTACTAGCCTCTTGGTTTTGAGGGGATGGCTTGAAATTGAGACTATTGAGATGATGACAACATGGTACCCTATCAAGCCTACTATCCATGGGAGAGATGGGAAGCTAATTTCAGCTCTTCTGGGATGGAGACAACATACAAGGAGTTATTCTACAAGCTAAAGCGTCAAAAATTATCTAAACTTCAACTTACCAACAAAATCGATGAGGCCATATCCATCTCACAGAGGGTGCGTGCCGAGTCTGATGCACCGATTCAACACTTCTAGGATCAATTATCCGAGCAAGCACACCACCTAGAAGCAGAAAAAAAAAAATGTGTTTTCAAGGAGATAGATTTGGCAAAGAGGAATAGTCAAATCGAGGCCAAAGACAAAGAGATCAAGAGGATTAGACAGCAATTGATAGAGGCTACATGGTGAAGGTGGCCAAAGAGAGGGAGTTGACAGCAACACATCACCTCAAGCTGCAGACAAAGGAAGTCTACCGACTTCACCAACTCAACAATACTCAAACATCCACTCTGACCTCCTTCATTCATCCAACCCCAAGGACGTCTTCTCACCCCTCCCAATAATTAGTATGTTGTATTGTTGACTCCCAATTTTGTTTGCCAATCATCTAGAAGATGACTTTCTTTTTAGGGAGGTTGATGTAGTCGACCAAATGCACTAAGTAAATAATATTGTAGTCAACAAAAATATATAATTATTAGTTGATGTAATTGAAAATTAGTTCCTAACATGAAGTACAGTTGTCAATGGTTGGCAATCCTCAGCAACCGTCGGCTGTCCTATAAATATTATGTATGTATATTTCATCGGGGAGTGCATGCATTCTATCCCGAACATATTATAACTACACTTGAATGAATGGAAACACTTTATGAGTCATTGATATGAAATATCTTGTCTATACATTACTGTTTACTCTATGTAATTACTTGTTATAATCAATTCAATAGTTTGGCAATAAACAATCATCATCAATATCACTACTCAATTCATCATCAGAAAATTCAATCTCATCTACATCTGGCATTGCTATATCTTCTTGAATTTGTTGATGTGAATAAGATGTGGACTTATTTGCTGATTTGTTCATGAACAATTTTAAATTGCTACGAATGTAGACAAGATCTCCCAACTTTCTAGACAACAACTTGTTCCTCTTTTTGGAATGGATGTCAAAGCAACTCCAGTTCCTCTCACAAGCTCCCTGACTCAATATTTGAATGGAAAAGCACTATAGTTCAGGAGTTTGTGCTCCATAGGTCATCCACCATCTATAGCCAAGTACATCAACTCATGCCATATCATATTTGGTTGCTGACATTCCAAACATCACTTTTGCTCTCTTGTATTTCCAACATCGATATCTTATTAGAGCTGCAATTGCTAGATCTAGTTCAAACCTATCAATGAATTCTAAAAGCCTTGCCTTAATTTCCCAACCACCTTGTCTCCAAATAGCAAGTTGTTGCATGTAAAGGTGTGTGCATCATTTTCCATCTGGAATTAACTATCTCCCATATCTCCATGTACTCTGCTTCTACATTATTTAGTGCTTTTTGAATAGCTTCCTTACAATGGTCCATGCTTTCATAAACCATGTTGATGCAAGGTGTGCCATGATCAACCATACAAAGCACATCAACAATTGACCCACATATATTCAAAACCTTTGCTCCACTTTCCCAAAAATTGTTGTTTAAAATGATTTTCCCTATGTTCTTCCACTTAGGACCTTTAGAAAGCGCTGAACTTTCCCACTCATTGGAACAAATAATAGATCTCAAAGTTGCTTTCTCTTCAACCACTCTTTCAAAGTGATATAAAATGAAGCGAGCCTTGTGTCACAAGGCCTTAACAACTTCGTAGATGCATATTGCTCGTAAAGACTCAATGTGAGACGATTTCTTATGAAATTTTCAATTGCCTTCCCTCTATGAATTGATTCATGTATCCATCATAGTTTAACCAAGTCATGAAGCGACAAATCTAGACAAAAGGTTGCACATGGGCTCCAATAGCTTTGTGGGTACTTCTCTACAATCCAACTTCCCAGCTACCACACAATTTGCTGCACTATCACATGCTACTTGAACCATATTTTCCATCCCTACTTCAAGAAAGGTTTCCTCTAACATTTGAAAAATATGCTCTAAACTTTTCTTTTGGTTCATGGTGTCAATCACCTTCAAGAGTACAAAACCTTTAGGACAACCCACCAAAACATTAATCAATGGCCTCTAACACATATCTCACCATCCATCACTCAATATAGTGCAACCCATTGCCTTCCAAGAGGCTTTGACCTCAACTAATTTCTCAATCACTCTATCTTTTGACCGTTGCAAAAGACTTGTCCTAAAAGCCTTTGAAGATGGAGGTGTGTACCCTTTGCCAAACTCTAAAACTTTTTGAATTGCATCTCGAAAATGTGGATTCCTAACTACATTGAATGGAATAGCACTTGAATAAAACAAATCAGCTAATGCATCACCTACTTGTTTTTTTGTTGGTTTCCAAAAGATGTTCAATGTTCCACTTTCTTTTGATACAATTGTGGCCTTGGGTATACTAAAAGAGGAAGACATAATAGATGTTGTGAATCTAGACACATCCTCTTCAATTCTCTCTTGTTTTGTATGTTCTTCATCTTTCCTACAATCAAAGAGAAATGTTCTTTCTCTAAAGCGGCTCTAATTTCTCGAGTCACACTTGGACATGCAATAACACCCCCTCCTAGACCCCTAGCAACACCAAGAAAGTTGTCCATTGCCCTTGTTAATCTTCCAATAAAAGGTTGTTGACACTTGTTACATTTGAGATTAGCACCATTGCAGGTCACATATTTCCATGCCTCAGCAGTTGATTTTTTGGGAGCTTTTAAATTACTATCTATATGTTTCAAAAGAAAAATAATATTTAATATTTAAAACATTTACTATTTTATTTAAGAAATAAAAATAAAATTCTACTATAATAAACAGAAAAATCAAAATCTAATATATTTTTATTTTTTAATTTTAAAAATTAAATAAAAACACTAACTTTATTTTTAAAAACATGAAAATAATATTTTATTTTTATTGTTAACTTTAAAAACAAAATAAAAACACTAAACTTTATTTTTAAAAACATAAAAAACAAAAAATTAACTCCAAAAGGCAAAAGAAAAATACTACATTTTATTTAAAATTAAAAACAACATATACATCTTTATTTTTAACTTTAAAAATAAAATAAAACAATAAACTTTTTAAAACATAAATAAAATATATTAATCTTTTATTTTTAACTTTAAAAACAAAATAAAATATAAAAATATGCATTCCATTTTTATTTTTACTTTAAAAACAAAATTAAAAAATACTAGATTTTATTTAAATACTAAAGTTTTATTTTTACCATAAAAAAAATTATTACCAAAAACTAAAATTTATAAAATACTAAATTAATTTCTATTTAAAAACATATGATTAATAAGTAAAACAAAATAATACTAAATTTAAATATATTAAATATTAATATTTTAATAAAATTTAATATAAACAAAATAATATTGAATATTTTATTAACCTCAAATTTCAATTATAAAAATATAACGTCATTGTTTAAAATTTTATAAAATATAGATAACTTAAAAGAAAAAACTCTAAACTAAACATGAAACACGGAGCCAAAAAAACTTGAACTTCATGAGGCGTGGAGATTCTAGGAGACCTGTAGCACCTACTTCCAGGTCAACACCAAGCGAAATGGAATCCTTATGGCAATGCGATTTGATACCTCGGTCTCGCCCTTTTTTCTTTTCTATTGCAATTTCAAACCTTTGTCAACTATCTCACCCTTTGTTTCTCTTTAACCGCGATTTCAAACCTTTGTCATAGCTTCCAACCTCTATCACATGCCGCGGCTGAACAAATTCGGCTCCAAAAGAATTTCACGCCACTAGAAAGAGAAAATTCATCCTCCAACAACCTCGTTGAGACTGATATTGTGTTTCGTCAAGGTCAGGGGTTTAATTTATAAAGAAAAATATCAAAAAACCCTAAAAAAATGCTTTATGAAAATATATTTTAATAAAAAGCAAGTCGCTTGTTTTCGTACGAATATATTCACAATTTTTTATGAATTTCATATATTTTTTATAAGTTTGCCAAATTTCAAACTTGAAGCCAAAAATTCACCAAAGCCTTTAACACAAACTAAAAGTGAGAAAAATACAACGGTAAAGTTATTGAATTTGCAAAAATGTGAGCAAGTAAATGATTCAGTGGCCAAGGTTTTTTATACCCATGTCATTCCATTTCATTTAGCAAGGTCTCCTTATTTCAAAGGTATGTTGAGAGATGCAATGGAAATGGAACCCTCTTATGTTCCTCTTACAAAACACAGATTGCATACCTCCCTCAATAAATAATATTCAAATGTCAACATACTAATGGAGGAGATAAGCATGGATTAGGAGTGGTTGTTTTATTGTCATGGATGGGCGGATTGATATTCGACATCAACCTTCATTAATATTATTGTTATATGTTATGTTGATTCATACTTTCTTAAAGTTATTGATTCTTATGGGAAGCATAAGGATATTGATTACCAGTTTGGCCTTCTGAAGGAGGCCATAGAGGAGGTTGGGTATTCTAGTGTTGTGCAAATAATGACAGATTCAGCTCATTTTTGTAAGTTGGTTTGATGGTTGAGAGCACTTACAAACATATTTTTTGGGCTTCATGTTGTGCACATGCTTTGAGTAGTGCTTTAAAGGCATTAGCAAAATAAATTGGGTAAAGGCAACAGTGGCCAAAGCTAGATACATACAAATGTTTGCATGTAACCATCACACCCCACTTGCACTATTCAGATCTTATTCAAAGTAATTTTGAGACTTCTACAATGGCCAAAGTTTGAGACTTTGAGTTTAAATTTTCAAATTTAAAATTTGAACAATGAAATTGAAATCAGAATTTTTATTGTTGTTATATTATACAATATATTGTTGTTATACTCCTGCCATGATTAATTTTATTTTTGTTATACTACTGTTAACAATTATACCCATGTTGCTGTAATGATATATTTAATATATAAACAATTTAAATTTATTGTGTCGTTATAATGCTACCATGTTATACTGTTGTCAAGTGTCATGTTCTATTGTTGTCCATTTGTCCATTAACTTGTAGAAAGAGCTCGCTCTCTCTCTCTCTCTCTCTCTCTCTCTCTCTCTCTCTCTCTTAAAATTGCATCCCGTGGCAATTTCACACTTGTGCATTCAGCCCACTGCATTTATGGCACCTCATCACATTAATGACAAAACCTTAAGAGGCGGAATTTCACGATTTCAACTCTATAAGGGGCAATGATGAAACTTAGCAGTCTATCACCTCATTTCTTAAAAAAATTTGAGTTGGACACCTACGCGACGCATGAATGTCCACGCAGCACACTAGCATCCCCAAACTTTCCAAGTTTCAAATGAGGGAATCTTGCATTCTTTGCCTATGACATGCATCATTGTGGCAGAATCACAAGTGTAACGGCTCTTCCCGCCCATGCATGCTCACAAAATTCTTCTTTTCACTCTCATTCATTCATTCTTACCTTCTTGCAATTCATTCTCACTCTCTCTCTCTCTATCTTGCTCTCTTGCTCTATTCTCTTCTACATCTCTTCTCCGCAACAAAGCTCTGCTAGATTCTCGTCTCATCAACAACCAAGGCTCTCTTGCAAGCAAACAACGTCTCGTCTATCAAACCAAGAGGGAGCTACAGACTATTGGTAACACTCTCTTGTCTACTCTATCTTGTCTATTTGCAAATATATACTTGTCTTGTCTATTTTATTCGTGATAGGGTCTCTCCTCCATAGCGGGATTTGTTTCCATCACACATCTCATCTATTACATTTTATGTCTCGTCTATTTCTATCTATCTGGCTATTTGTGGAGGTGGAAACTCCGAAACGAGGGTTTTTGACTAAGGCAAGCCTTGAAACAGCCCCAACATTTTTCCTCGTCCTTTCTATGTGCAAGTTTTCAGATTCAAAGAGTTGGGTACTTGCAGATTTCAAACTTTCAGCTCCTAATTTGACAGGGATGACAATGCGGGGTGCGAGCATCCCTATGACGCGCTGTCATCCATTGGCCGCGACTCTATCCTCTCGCGGGCACAATCTGTAAGCCCTGATCTTTTTGTTCTTGTAATCAATCTGTAATTGTTTACCAAATTCTGTTAATTTGCAATTTCATCGTTCTAGCCTACTATTTTATTTAATCAAGTTATTGCAATATTTCTCATTTCACACTCTATCGCTTGAACTTGTACTTTGAGGTAATCAAGGTTTGTTCACTACCTGTAGACTCTTCTTCATCCTAGAGACTTGGGAGTAGCGAATCCCCTCCTTTACATATATACACACACCCATACTTATACATATAGTTTTCAAAATATAATATATTGTTGTCCCCAAAAAAATAGCTTTCAAACTACCTTCCCTAAATCACATCTTATCCTATCCATGAAACATCATGGAACACAATTAGGCAATTAGGGTTTGAAATTATAAACTTCGAAGTTTTTGAATTCAAGCCCTAATGGTGAGGGTTTTTAACATTGAACCCTAACCATTAGAGAATAAAACCTAAACTTTAAAACTTATACCTTGAAACCCTAGGTCCCTAACAAAAATTGAATCCTATTTTAATTTTTTTTACTTAATAGATTATTAAATTCTAACCCTAGCCCTATATTATTTTTAGTTTAGAGCTAGGATTAAGTTTTTTATTTTACTAACCCAAACTCTAACCCCAAACTAATTTTTTGGTTTAAGGTTAGTGTAATAGATTTGTATAGTATGCTAATCCTCACTCTAAACCACTTTTTTTTGGTTTAGGGTTAGGGTTATGGACTTTTTATTTTTACTAACTTAATGTCAATTAAGGATTCATTTACCCTATTTTTTTGGCATCAGTTTTTCGAGTAACACTAAAGTTTCTTTGCTTTCTTTAACTAATTTCACCTCATATTGTCATGTGAAAAAGTCATGTGGACCTATTGCAAACCTATACTTAATTCAAACAAAGTAAAATGAAATTGTACGGTGTTAAATGTTGTGGGGCTATTTACCACTTCAAATGGCATTTGGTGAAGTTGTCAAGGCATGAATTTAGGCCTTGCCAATAGAACTATGCAATGTCACTCATCAAACTCTGTTGCCTCTAAGGCTTATGCAAAAAAACAAACAAACTAGGCAAGGACAACTTTTGCATGAGCATCTTCTAAGGCAAGAGCTAACTCTTTAGATGAGGGTGAACCTTCACAATCACAACACCTATACATTGAAAATCCTAACACAAGTGGAGGCAACATATATGCACTATTCGCCCCTTATAGTCCATTTAAAGCATAGCAATCTTTAGAGAGCACAAAGTGGAAGAAGAGTGTTTGGGAGAAAACTAAAAAGGCCATTTCCAAGTTTTGGTACCATACTACCCTCCCATTCAACATTGCTAGGTCTCCATATTGGCAACAAATGATATGTTAAGAGATAAAATGCAATCTGCGAGTTCTATCCTTGTCAAGAATTCTAGGTAGTGAGCAAAGACAAGATGCACGATCATGTTAGATGAATGTTCAAATAGGAGAAATGGTACTCTAATCAATTTCCTTTGGCATCAAAGACTGATACGATTTTATCTTAACTCTATAGATGCATCAGACAAAATCACATCAACACAAGAACTTTTCTCCCTATTTGATAAGGAGGTGGTTAAGGTAGGGCGACAATATGGTCAAATTTATCACAAACAATGCTACTAGTTTTGTGGCCACTAAAAAACTTTTGATGGAAAAGCATCCCACATTGTTTTGGAGCCCATGTGCAACATATTGTCTCAATTTAACCTTGGAAGACATTGGCAAACTTCCATGAGTTAAATTTGTGGCAAGAACGGGGCAAACCATTACAAAATTTATCTACAATCACATCTAAATGCTCAATACGACATATTTTCACAAACGGAAAGGAACTTGTTCACCCAAAAGAGACAAGATTCACTACCCATTTCCTTGCATTGGAAAAACCTTTGTGCATAGAAGATAAGCTTGAAACAAATGTTTGTTTCAACTATGGGGATTGAATCTAACTTTTCTAATCACTTGGATGGCAAAACCATCAACACATTTGTATTTTATGAGGGTTTTTAATCAAATGCACAACAAATTGTGCAAATTTCAAAGTCGTAAGTCAAAGTTAAAAACTAGTTGATAGGTTAAAATCCCCCATGGGCTATTTCAACAAGGCCATGAATAGGGCTAAGGAGGCTATTTGGACAAATATGCACAATGAGGTGGACAAATGCACGTTGATATGGGAGATCATTAATGACAAATGAGATTAGCAAATGGATTGCTGCCTCCATGTCGTTGGATACTATTAGGACCAAGAATTTATATATAGCAAATCCTTCAAAGATGATGCAAGGGAGAGAAAGGGCCTCTACAAGTGCATTCAAGAACTTTCCCTAATGCAAAGGAGCAGCAAGCAGCTGCTACAGATTTGCCCATGTACCAGCAAGCAACGAAATTCTTCTCAAATGCAGGTGTTGTAGACTCTAGAACAACCTTGAAATCAACTATTTGCAATCAACTTTTGTCTCTCTTTGAAATTCTGTACTTTGAAATACATTATAGATGTTGATTAGTTTATCAAATATTGACAAATTTTGGTTTTGATCAAGGTAATGCTGGGATTTTTTTGGAAAAGAAGCTAAATCCCTACAATGGATGGCAATATGTATGTTGAGCCAACCTTTGTGAGAGTTCTTGTAGTGTTTGAACACATACACTCCACAAAACACAACCATTTGTCCAAGAAGAAGATGAACAATTTAATGCTTGTTCACCACAACCTTCTCCTATGTGTGTAGCGTTTGAACACATACACTCCAAGAAACACAGCCATTTGTCGAAGAAGAAGATAAATGATTTATAAATGATTTAATGGATGTTCACCACAATCTTTTTCTATAGCTCAAAAAAAATCTTTAAGTTAAAATGTTAAATTTTAATTATTGTTACAACTTGCAATTTTGAAATTCAATTTGAATTTCTTGCATAATATGCATATCTATACATCACAAATTTATGCCTTGATAGTATTGGGTAATGTCAAGGATGATTAGCCAATTGACCTTGATGATTGACCCAAACTCATAATGGACTCAAATTTGGAGACACGGTACGTACTACGCATTGTAATCAGCAAAAATAATGAAACAAATCTCATATTACATGTCTTAGACTCTTATGTTTGTTTCACTTTTAATCTCTGTGCAAACTATTATGACCCAATTTAATTTTTCTGGTTTTGAATGATTCTTCATTCTTGTCAATTTTGGCTGTCACTGCTCTGAAGTTTTTCAATTTATTTTTAAAACCGCATTGCAATGGCCTTCAAGACACAACCAAACTTACAATGTCCACCTACACCACCTCCTTAGTGCTAAGCAAAGACACCCTTTTCATCAGAAAATGCAGGACAAGATGCAGAACTATCTTCATATCCTGTGGAATTCCGTCAGGGACCAGCAAAGGGATCATCGTCTACACTAAAACTGCATGTTTATAGGTTGCCAATGGTGTAGCTGCTCATTGTTGGTGAGTCAAAAATCCATCCAAAATTTTCATATATCCAAAAACATGATGGAGTGCCTTTAAAACACATATATATCAGTTCTCATGGCCTCATGTAGCCATTTAGGTTTACAGCCCTCTATGAACTATCACTAGCTCCTAGTTGTTTACTAGCCTTTCACCAACAATTCTCGTCATCCCTTGCTCAAACCTGAGTAAAATGATCTATTGAAATCATGAAAGATTATTTATAATATTTGGGATACATTTAGTCAATTAACTATTGATCACAAAAAGACAAACTTCATTAAAATTTGAGAATATCCAGCTGTAGCTTCTAGACTCATACAGCAACCAATTGACAAATATTGGAACAAGAGAAATAAAATCAATTATCAAACAGTTTCATGGGTACAGAATGGGTAGCAAATTCAAAATTGTGAAGTTAAGTTTCGAAGAAAGGAATTCACCCACGTGAAGTAACTGCAGGGAGACTTGTTATCTTTTGAAAGTTAAATCAGAGATCATCAACACAGCAATCAACTACATGTACAGGGGTTCAATTTGACAAAAAAACCAGAAAAAATTTCTCAAGGCACTCTCTATCTATGGATTTATATCCAAAAAGTTGCCACATACATCTCTTTATGGGTTCAAGGAGTTCCACTACAGGCTCATGGAACATATGATCATGTAAATGCATACGATAAAGGTTTATATCAAGTAATTGTATTACCTCATGATACAATCAAGTAGTGAAGGACTGTTCCCCACCCATCAAGAACCTACAAACAAATACCTAGTTGTATAAGACCCCCTTATCATTATGGTTTTACAAACAGAAATATAGATATCCGTTTAACAGACTCACCTATTGTGTCCCAATCCTTTCATTTGGTGTACCATTCAAACTTATATTTGTCACATTGTTAGACTTGTTTAATCTTGAGTAACCATTAAGGTTTTGAAGGGAAGAGCACACAGAATAAACATAACTTAGAGATTACTCTGTCAAGTCTGCAAGTGTTTAGAAAAATATTAACCAAGATAGGCTATAAACATCGAATTATAAACAACAAAAAATAAATTAACAAAATAAAAGAAAATCATACCACAATAAATTTGAGACAAGATTTTTGAAGTGGGAAAACCATTTGGTGGAACTCACATTTTAATGAAGATGGCACCTTGAAATCTTACAATGTTTACAAGCTCTCTACTAAAAAAATATGAGAATTCAAAACAAGAAGATAACTAAGTACCACACTTAAAGAAAGGGAAGGAGAACCTCTATTTCATAGAGGTAAAAAGAGGAGTCATGTGTATAACTCCAAGCTTGTATATTTATCACCTTGCATTAGTGTGTGCCTATGTGTCCTATACCCAAGGAGGAATGGGAAATGAGAACATGTTTATTCTGTAACAAGGTTGTGGTGAAGCTAAATGGCACTACATCATGGAGTGCTCAGCCTACAACGACATCCATATCAACTACAAAGACACCCTATGAATAGACAATCTAAACACCTTCTTTGAAAAGGTAAGGTTGGGCAAAGCTGCAAACTTTTTGATCAAGATCCACTATAAAAGATCTGACATCAAAATGAGTTTACAAACCTAATAAGGTTTCAATGCCCTTGTGTCTTGGAGCAAGGCTTGCATGTTGCTCTTTTGTTGCTACTCTTGGTCCCATAGGCTGCTTTGGTCTCATGGGCATTATTAAATCTTCTATTTCATTTCATTTCAATCTAATATCCCTTGCAAGTAATATAGTGAAAACTAAGAAATAAGTTACAATCCAATATTCCTTGTAAGAAATATGGTGACAAGTAAGAAAGAAGTTACACACCAAAGAATATTTATCTAAAAGACAAATGAGATGTAGGCTAATACAAAATAACAAATACAAAATAATAAAAAACCTAGCCATCTC
This sequence comes from Sequoia sempervirens, assembly GCA_007258455.2. NCBI lineage: Eukaryota > Viridiplantae > Streptophyta > Pinopsida > Cupressales > Cupressaceae > Sequoia > Sequoia sempervirens. Next base: position 854,648,434 of record VDFB02281492.1, on the reverse strand, counting down.
ACTTATGACAAAACCTCCTTAAATGTAAAAATCATTACATTAAAGGATAGAAAAGGTTGAGTAGAAATATCTATTAAAATAAAATAAAATAAAATCTATCCTATGGCTCTAGAACTTAATAACTAGAACTCTAAAATCCAAGGAAAGATTAAGTCTAACAGCAAGCAACCATGTCTCTACAAGTTGCTGCATACAAGTTAAGACCAAATGCCGAGACTCAACATACAAGGAGAAAACACACTAGGACAAAGGCAGTAGACACAAATCCAGAGAAGTGTCTAAAGAAAATTAAATGCTTCAGTAAGTTTTAAAAAGGGTGAAAAGTTTTATGCATCCAATAAGCGTAAATGTAAGAAAATTGAGAAGGGAACCACCAACTGCAAGTCACAAAAGTTAATTATGCGTACCATGTGCCAAAACTCCTCCAAACAACAGGAAAAAGCCCAAAAATCCTCAAAGGAAATTGACCATTAACAGGCCTTAGAAAGCTTCTTCTACTGTTTGCATGAACATCTTTTTACAATAGTTGAACTTAAACATTGCTTTAAAAAATACAAGAACATCAACACAGGATTCAAGAACACCAATACCATAGTTCTCAAGTGGAATATGTCAGTACAATGACTCTGGTAGCCTGTTTAAAGGATGAGTTTTTTATGAGGCTGCATTAAATATCATTCTCACTAAATTAAAAATATTGCAATATAGAGGTTACTGAGACATAGAACATTGAGAATTTGCATCCTAAGACTCCAGACCCATCAATCTTATATTGCATTGATTGCCAAAAATGAAAAATTATTACCATTTCGCAAAGAAAAAACATATACACCCAATAACAATAAACTAGCCAATGCATTCAAAATTACACTCAGTGCATGAGGAAAAATGTCTGCCAAAAAAATAAAGGCTTATTAAGCATAAAATCATAAAATTAAGACATACCTGCAGCTTTCTTAAAGGTAGTGACAAAATCCTCCAAAGCACCAAAGACCAGAGGCATGCAAAAATGCAATAATGCCCAAAGTTCAGAAAGATTATTTTGCACAGGAGTCCCTGTCATTAGCAATCGCCGTGGAATCATGTAACGCTCTTGAAGAGTAGTGTAGAGAACCTGCATTGCTAGAATAATGAAAAATGCTATCCAGCAACAATTGGGGTAGCCCAAGCTTTCTCCACTATAGATAAATTCAGCAAATCATTTAAAGCAAAACTAAACTTGGAAAAAAATGGCTTCTAAAAAAGATTAGAGAACATGAAAAGGCTAAAAGAGGCTACAAATGGAATTTTTCTTGTAATGCCCAAATTAGTTGAGCTCGTTGTTAAATTTGCAGCATTTGTCAAACCGTAAAGCAAAACAAAATATGTAATGAAAGAGCAGTCATAAATTTTTGTCCATGCTGATATAGAAACTAAAACAGCATTGACTATCATCCCAACGATGAAGAAGATCACCAAATTGCTTCCAATAAAGTGTGGTTTCTAAATCTGTTACAAGAAAGGCAATCTTTGTCATAAGCTAGCCTAGTATCAAGAGACTTCGTAGCTATTATAACTCTCAGGTTTCCTTATGTAACAATTTGAATACCTCTGGGTGAATCACTGAATTGGTATCTGCTGTGCACAGCAAAAGAATATCAATGTGATATATGGATAGCTCCAAACCAAAGAGGTATAAGCCAAAGCATAAGTGCTGATTTTTCATTTTCTTCCAGGATGGATCCAGTTTCAAAGTGTGGCAGTACCGCATCTTAGAAAATTAATATAGTAGAACAGCTAAAATTTTGGATATATACATACACACATATATATAAATATATACGCACACAAACAAATTCCTCGTACGATTTTGAATATAGATATATATATTCAAAATGAAGTAAGGAACAATTAAAATTTCAACTACATATATATTGTAATGTCCCTTCCTTAGGCAACTTAGACTAGCCGAGGTTGGCCTACTATTAGGGTTCCCGTAGGTCAATAGTATAGTTAGGGGACCCAACCGAGGGATGCGAAGCCTAGTCGGGAGCTTTACGAGCCTTTCAGTTTGGAGTTCAATTGTTGAATCCAGGAATAAATTAAAAATATTAAAGTTTGTTTTAATGGAATAGTAAAGGTGAATAGTAACAGAGAATTATAAAATGAATAGTGAAAAGTGCCCCCATCCTAGTGAAACAAAGTTGTTTTTGAAAAGTGGCCCTTTCTTTTGATGACGAAAAAGACCCTTGAGGAGGAATATTTTATTATCTTTTATAAAAAATCTCATGGGAGGTTATAAAATGAATTTTGGGCTTCTATTTTGGCATTCATTTGTCATTTTTTATATCAGCACTTGCAAGTTTGAGCTCTGGAGAAGGGTTTCAGCTTGGTTTCAGTCTTCTAGGAACGAAAACTCCCAAGGGCTATCGTGAATTGGACGAGAACCCAGTTCACCTTTGAGGAGGACCTACCTTGGCTCTTCGTTTGGGCTTTATTGGAGGAGTTTCAAGTGTTTAATTTTTAGGCCTGAGTTTGCAGCAATGTTATATCAGCATATTTCTTCAAATCAAGTGCAGTCATTGATAGATCGAGTCTCAACCAGGCCAATACTATCACATGTTTGCATTCTACTTGTTGGCTGTACAATTTTTGACCAAGTGCACCTAGGGTTTGTGGCACAATCATCATTGCAGATTTATTCCAGCCGTTTAACAAGTTTACAATGAGGATTTGACATCTTCCATACCAGTCGTACCATTTCTAGTTGGTGCACCATCATTTGGAAGGGGTTTCGTGGGCATTTGAAGTCGATTTTGGCAACTAATTTCATATCAGCACTTCCATAAGAATGATCAAACCTGTAGTTGCATATTTAACATTTTATTTCAGTCTTCTACCATTGTCATCATGCTCATATCAGCCTTCATACATTGTATTTTCATGTTGGCATAGAACGGGTATGTTATTGGCATATTGGGTATTCAAATCTTTCATTTGTATTGGGTTTAATAGAGTTGTTACAGTCTGATAATTTTCATATTTAAGGGTTTCAAGATTGTCATCTAAGGTTTCCAATGATTCATCTGCCATTGGAATTGAACAGTAAATGCCATGTCGACCCTAGAATCGATTGAATACACCCTTGAATGATTCCATGCGATTTTGACCAACGAAAATCAAACCCTACTTGTTTCCACAATGAATCACAACTAAATTAGATTCTACTACGTATCGTACCCAAAAAAGTAGGGTTTTCTTACAGATTCAATAACATAGCTTTAATCACTCGATCCCAACCCCATTCACACACACACAAGCATGCTCTATATATATATAATGGATTTAACATAACAATGCAGGCATGGAAATGGGTCAGCAAGCTCTATCATATCACTATTTTTATATGTTTGATGAAAATTAATTAAATTTGCACAAGGTAAAATTTGTATTGAAAGATTAACTACTTCCTACTATTATGAATGACATTCCCCATGATGTAAGAGAATATCAAGGGGCGTACAATCTTGGGTCACCCAAAAATATGTATGGGCGCACAAGTTTTTGGTTGCACACATTGTTTTGTTTTCTTTGTTTGTATTTTGTGTGAAAGTTCTTGTCTGACACATTGTTTGTATTTTGTGTGAAAGTTCTTGTCTGACACATTGTTTGCTTCATTCTAAGACTTTCAGTGTGTCTCATCTAGGCATATTGACTTATAAAGTTGTGTGGCAAGTTCTTTGATGGATGCAGCTAGTTGCTGCGTACATATTCATTAAGGGCACGATTTGATCCTACACCCATGCATCTTGGTGGTTCTACACATCTTTTGTTAAGTGTTGGAAAAACATTATAACCACCAACTTGGTGTTGAGTTTTTTACCTCAAATAGGAACTCCCACATAGGCTCAATGTGAATGTGTGGAAAGAGTTCAAGTGGTTTGAGTTGTTTAATTTTGCATTTCACTTTTAAGTGATAAAGTGAAAGTCTTTTATTTAGCAGCTAGCTAAATAAGTCTAATTAAGTTTAGATATGCATTACTGATTTAGATTTATCTTCCACCTCATCCTTATAAGTGATAAGAATATCTTTTGTAAGTAACACTAATTTTTGGAAGATCAGTTTTTTGGCTAAATTAGCATAAAGTTAGGAGCAAAACAGAAAGAATGTGATATACTGAATACAGTGATTTTTTGTTCAGCTGTGAGTAACATCAGTTGTGACTGTTCCCTTGTAAGCTTTTCAAAGGAATGGAAAACTGATTTGAAGGTGTAATTATCTGTGTATGCTTCCACATTTTGAAGATTTCATTATTGTGTGATTTATACAATATTATTTAGCATTAGGATATAAACACTAGGTATTTTGAAATTTTTCTTTACTTTGTAATGCATTGAATGTTGACACTTGTCATTAATTTAATTCAACGACACTATGAAAGTTTAATTGGTTGCTTTGGAAGGTGAACAATCTCAAGTCTGATAACTAGTTTTCTCTTGGAATACATGCTAGTGGAAGAGGTGTTTTGACTGACTCTATTCATGCACAGCAGATCAAGGTGTTGGCACCAGCTACTAGCATGGGAGATGGGCATTGACAGACGATGCATAGAACAGGCGGCTTGTGCATCCATTGGCTTTGAAGAGGAAGTTACCTAATGGTGGACTAAATTAGTTGATGGTGATCCTTGACCACTATTGGATTCAAGGTGCAAAAAGTCTTTGTACATCTATGTTGTCACTTGTTGTGAATAAGTAGCCAAGAATTTTTGTAAAGATATATATTTCATGATAATCATGGCACTTATTCTCTAAAACATTCTCTTTTGTGTCTTTCATTGTGTACTTTGCACATGCAATAATTGGTTCCTCATTTCACCCATTACCATCATTTCATTACCCCATGCTTATGCAAATGAGGACAAGAAATTGTTGTGGAGAAGTATTCCATGTGAGCTACTCAAGCACTATAGGCAAGTGGCAAATAATTCAATACTAAAACATGAGTGGGGAGAAATACTACAAGCATCATTAATCTTCCATTGAGCTAGAATCCATCTAACACTTGTTCTTTTGAGGCAAGCTTGATAGGAGTTAGTGTTCACATGGGTTAATATTGTGTGAATAAATGAGGTAAAGTGAGTTGTAATAACAACTCATGTATTTATTACGAGTGCTAGGAATATTAAATTATTTGTTACGTTTGTTAGTCATATGTATGGAATATTAAATTATCTGATAGGTTTGTTAGTCATATGTATAGGATAATATAGAATTATTTTGTTGTACGAGTGTGTGTTTGTTTGAGTTACTAAAACAACTCATATATTTAGAGGAGTTGTTCCCTATAACATAGGATCTAAAAATCCTATAAATGTGTAATTTGTATTCAAAAAAAAAGGGGAAATAGAAGCACATATTATTCAATGTGTTTTCTTTTGCAGCCTTTTATATACTCTGCCCATTTTTCCCATATGGTATCAGAGTGCCCAGATTCTATTTTGCTGTGTGAAGTTTGTATTTAATGTTAGCGCTTGAGCCTAGTGAATATATTCTACACGTCTACTATTTTCATTCAAGAGAAAACGTTGAGAGGCTGAATGGACCTGTGGTAGAAATATCGATTGCTTGTTGCTGTGTGGACATGTATGTAGTTGTTGTGAGTTTTCTTCTACACCCCTTGATTGAATCTCATGCCAAATCCATTTCATTTCGAGTAGAAATTCACAACTGGCAAATGCAAATGCCATTGGAAATGTTTGGAGGGCAAGGTCATTGATGTGTGCTGACTTCACTAAGATTGTGTTATTGATTGCTATTTTTTGTATGACCCAAACACATAGATTGGTGAAGTTCTGACAAAGTGGATCTAACTGGTGAATATTTCTTTCCTGGCTGTAGCCCTTTAAGTTATTGGTAATGACATTGGCATAGCTGGTGAATAAATAACATTGGACTGATCTGCATTGCTCCGGATTTTCTAGAGGGTGTCATTGCTATCAATGTTAAATTTTTTGAAGTGACCATGAGACACATTGGTCTGGAAGCTTGTACCATTCTAACTTTGAAGCGAGACTTCAAATCTGATTTATTTGATGTTTCTTGCTGAATATGCACATCTAATTTGGGTAATGAAGGAAAAGATGTCCCAAAGCTATTCAGCCTTATCATTTGCTTAGTAGGTGGGCACCATAACATAGAAAAAACTTGGTCTCACCCAAAGCTGCCCGAGAAAGACAAGTTTTAGTGCTTGCAAAACGCTTCATTTTGAGGAGAGTTGTCTTAAAAACTTGATCTCTTCTTAGAGTGAATGCACTCGTTCCAATCTGGATGCCTATGACGTGCAGATTTGGATGCTTATTATTGTTGGAGTTGCAACATATATGCTGCTCATGGCCTCAACCAATTGCTAGACTAAATACTCCTCTTGCTCGGACTTGAATTGAAATGAATCAGGGTATGGCATAAAATAAAAGCAGAAAAGAGAGGAACAATTAGACTTTCTTCCATTGAGGACTGTGAAGAAAACAAATCATGGAGCTTTATTATAGCTAGCTTTGGCTAAATTGTCAAGATCTCTCACCATTCACTTTGGGAGAAGGGAGGACGTGTTATAGTAACCAATGCAATCATCAATCAACATATGTGAGTCAAGTCATTTAAAATAGTAATGTCATATTGTTTAGTTTGGTTTTTATAGCCTACGTGTATAGATTGTCTTAGGATAGCTATTAGATTGAAGTATTACTCGTTTCATAGTGCTAGGTGATAATTATTATTTCTTGTCTAGTTTTTATTATTTTAGTGTCTCAAAAATGTCTTAGTAGTTCTTATAAATATTTTGTGTCAAAAAATCAAGTTACATTATTTAGAATAGGTTCCATTTTTACGAGTTGTTAATTGTTGTGTCAAAATGCAAAAGTGTCAAATATAAATATATATATATATATATAAGCCTCAGCCAAATTTGCTAAGTAGCAAACCAACTGGAGATTGGAGGACATTCAACAACTCTCATCAATCACTAGCGACAAGGGTAACTTCCAATGGCAGTGGCAGTTCCTTATGCTATTAAAGATCAAGTGGCAACATTCAACAAAAATGGCTACAACTGAGAACATTGAAAACATTCCCTTGCTAAAATTTGAAAGGAGGAAAATATATACATCATTGATGTTGTAAACAGTTGTATTGTATAGGAGAGCAGCTAGCTATAGAGATCCTCTGATTGCTAGACTTCGTGGAAGTGTGGTCGGTCGATGATTAGTTCACTGGAAGTGAAAGCGGGATAAGTTCTCGTATGTAGGTGATCACATGGAGCAAGATCCAGATAGCAGTATGCAAACTTAAAAGTATGCATAGCCATATGATTTTGTTTCCAGTTTGTGTGATGTACTTTCTCCCCATGTTCGCACTAAGGGGGGGTAGGAGTTAGTGTTCAAATGACTTAACATTGTGTGAATGAATGGGGTAAGGTGAGTTGTAATAGCAACTCGCCTATTTATTATGGGTGTTAGGAATATTAAATTATTTGTTAGGTTTGTTAATCATATGTATAAGATAATATACAAGTATTCTTTTGTAGAAGTGTGTGTTTGTTTGAGTTATTAAAACAACTCATATTTAGAGGAGTTGTTCCCTATAATATAGGATCTAAAAATCCTATAAATATGTAATTTGTATTGAATGAAAAAAGGGGAAATAGAAGCACATATTATTCAGTAGTAATTTTTTGCAGGCCTTTATATACTCTGCCCATTTTTCTTATAAAGCTTCATACTGATATATTTATTTTTGGCAGAGATGATTTGCAACTTAATTAGAATTGACAAAGTTATGACTAGTCAAAGAAAGAAAGTTCTAGAATTAGCGCCTTGTTTTGTGGACCTGGACCAGGCCAAGAAATCATGTGTTCAGGTGAATGCTTCTGATCTTCAGTTTTATTGACCATTAGATCAAGAGAACAGTCACAATTTTAATCACCCAATTTATTTTGCAAATTGACATCAAAATCACAGGTGAATCACAACAAAAACAAGCAGGACAGACTTTTGATGTACTCATTTCAAAACATTTGGCACATTTTCTTATTAATTCCTTTCATGTTCCAAATGGACCTGCAAATGCTTATGTATTTAGTCAATAAGCTTGTAAACCGTGGATGAATGAGCACATGACTACTTCTATTGCAGGGGTTCATTTTCAAGATTGTAGTATTACAGAGCATAAGACATGTCATTGCGGTAATTATCTGGAATCAATAATATTGAACTGCTTGTTGGTAAGGAAAATTTTATAAGTTTGCTATCATCCCAGATTCCCATGTTACCATCATGGTGCAAGCATGTTCATAAACTACCTTTTGACGAAGGTAAGAAATTACAATTTGAACTTACAAGGCATGACAGTGATTGAAGGAAGCAGCATTAAACAGAAAGGAGAGAACAAGAGATTCAAGTTCAGCATTTTAGTTGATGTTTTTCTGATAAATGCACCTAAACTCCTAAGGATTCTAGAGCCTAAAAACTAAGAAGTTGGCAGGCTTTCAGTCAGCCGTACCTTGTACACAATCTGCCCCAATTTCATCCACCACGCTAAATGCTATTTACCATGCAATCAATTAATAAGTTTCAGCTAGGGAATCAACTAGTCTTCATGGTTATTTTTTTGCATTAAGTTATGAATACTAGCATTTTGCTTAAGTAGAATCAAATGTTATGCAATGTAAGTGCTATAAAAATTACCTTTTTTGTGACGTCATAATCAATTGGTTATATCAAAGCATCAGACAGTTGTGTCCAACTGACATTTTGTATGTGCCCCAAGTATATGTTTATGTTTCAAATCAATCCTCTCTGAGTCATAATTGTTCATATAGTATCCCTGAGTCATGTCGTTTTTCATATCTTCTCCATGAACCATAGTGTTGTTCATATCTTCTCCCTAACTCATATTGTTGTTCAAATATTCTCCCTATAATTAATATTGCTGTTCATATCTGGAGAATCAAACATTAAGCTACACTGATAATAAAACTAAAAAATTATTCTTTCTTTTTTGAGATGTTTGTTCATTGCTATATTGGTGAATCTAGTGTAGTTTATATCAATGTTCTATTAGGGTTTCAATTGTGATTTCTACTCTCGATATGAACAGTTTTTATTGTGCACATTAAGTCAATTCTAACATAATGTAGTTTTGGTTACATTCCCTATCCAACATCAACAGCTCTCTCTTAGCATGAGACTTTTGCTTTACACATTTATTTTGTAGCATATGCATTTGAATATATTTTTTGCTGTACAGCTTAGATGATTCGGTTACCCTCCCTCCTTAGGTTCTTTAGCTCACTAATTAATTCCATTATTAGTTATTGTTCTTTCTTTGTTTCTAAGTCATATGGCACCCATGATTTGCTAAAGAAACATGTACTTTTTGAGTTCCATCAACCAATTTTCATAATTCATGAACATTAAATAATTGATTTCTTTCTCTCTGTCTTTTAAGGAAATAACTAGTGCATAAATTTGTCTTCATCCATGGCAATAACGAAGATGATATAGAATACACATCTAGATATTTCTACCACAATTTTACAAGTTAAAGAGTTACAATCAGAAAAATATATTAATAACTTTTGCTTATACTAATAAGTAATAACTACTACCTCAACAGCCCCCATTAAAGAGTTAAGAGGAGTAAATACTGCAAGTAATAATTCTGCTCCTTATGTTTCTCCAGCAGAGGAGGAGAATAAAATGCGGAAGCCCCCACTGAAAATTTTGGAAAATTAAACTTTGATGTTGCCTCTCAAGATAATCTAGGTAGTGCAAGTGCTAGTTTCATTATCTGAAATGAGGATGGGAGCTTTATCCATGGTGGCTCTCTTCTTTTGGGAATTCAGACCAATAATGAAGCAGACTGGAATGGATTTGTATTGGGTATGACTATTGCCTCATCTTTTTGGGTACAAAATTTGATCATGGATGGAGATTCCTTGGTGGTTATTAACTCTCTCAAAAAGGTATCCTGTCCCAATTGACAGATGACAAGGTTTACAAAAGAGGCGAATGCTTTAAGTACAAAGTTCAAATTAGTTATATTCCAGCATCATCATAGAGCAGCAAATGCTGCAGCTGATATTTTTGGTAAATTATCGTGTTGATTACGAACCCTTAACAGCACTTCACAATGATTTTCTATCCTGTTTGGTAGGGTTACATTCTCTTTTAACCTATAAACCTCCATAAGATTTCTTTCATCTCTTCCAACAACTAAGAGTTATTTATAATTATGACGGAGCTTAATTATTATGAGTGGTGCTATATTAAAGACCATGCAAGATTGCTCATTCTCTCTCACGTGAGCTGAAGTCACACATTAATAGGGGTGTGTGGGAGTCTCTTTTTATTCAGGCTATGAGGTGGCTGTGGAGGATTGTCTTGCATTGGTGGTGGCTGCTCGTTAGAGGTCCTGTCAGCATGCTCTGTGTCTTGTGTTTGGACTGGGTTTTGGCTTGCTGGTGCAATGTCAGAGGAGGAATTCTCTCTGAGGCCAAGACCCTTATAGAAAAGGAAAAATCTTTAAAATCATCTGGTTTCCACATTCAATCACAGTGACCCAACCACTTTAGGGTTTCTAAAGTTTGCACTTTGTGAGGATAGTATGGGATTAAAGGGTCCATCAAGGTCCAAAGCTTCCATTAGGGAAGACTTTCTCAATTTCTCTCCAAATTGGCAATGATTATCCCAGAGGCATATCAGAGGATTTGGCTTCTTAAATGTTACTGACGGGTCATTTTGATGAGATATTCGTTCTGCCTTCAGGACAGGAGATGGCTGAAAAGGGCAAAGATAAAGCTGTGGGTGAGAACTCTCAAATCTTGCATTAAGAGCCTAATCCAAATGCTGCTGTAGAGAATGAGGAAATGAGAAAGATGAGGAGAGAACTGTTGATGTTTAGGGTGTATTGTGCTGATATAGGCAAGGTGCTGGCGGGTGTCATGATCACTGACAACAAGGCTCAACTTGAGGTTTCCGTTGATCACAATATCCCTGTTTTTGTGAGACAAGAAGCATAGGTCTCCACAAAGTAATCAGGTCTTCCATGGTGTCTGTTTCCTGTTGCTTGACCCTTCAGCAAGTGGTGAGGCTGCACAGTCCTCCAATACTGTTTTGGTGGAGGATGTTGTCAGTTGGGATGCTGTGGAGATTTCTAGAGTGGGAAGGTGAGCAGCTTATTGATTCTGATAGTTTCATGGCTATTGGGTTGGGTGGCAGCATAAGTAGTTTGCCACATTTTTTATCTTGGTTCTTTTCTGGCTGCAAGTTGATGTTTTTGTTAGAAGTATTGTCATTGATGTCAAATATCAAAGCAAATTATAAAGACATTGATATATTCATATTTTTGCTCAGCTTTGAAGAAATGGATATATTCAGATTTTCGGCTCAGATTTGAAGTTCGGGTATGAACATTTAAATTGATATATTCAGATTTTTTCGCTCAGACTTGAACTTGTCGTCTTGTAAAAAGACATGTTAACAAAAGCTTGTTAAATGCGTATAAATTGGACTAAGTCATGAAAAAGTTCGAACCAAGTATAATAAGCATTTGTTAAGGAATATAATACGTACTTGTTAAAAATAATGGCTGCTCAGCAAATGCGAATAAAGAGATACGTCATAACTAAAATATCAATTTATAAAGAGATATGGCGTGGCATGAAGAAAAATGCTTTTTCAAAGGACGCATTATCTATGAATCTCTTTCAAAAGACAGCGCTTAATCACTCAACTTGTTTATTGATTCAAAAGATTTTTGTTTATCAAGAGGATTCGAATATGTAAAGGTGTCTCTTACCAAGATATGCGAATAAAAGATATGACGTTTTTTTTTTTTTTTAAAAGAGACGTGTTCTCTCAACAAATCGTGTATGCCTGAAGAGATACGCTCTTGGTGAAAAGGCGAATCTATTTTTTAAAAAAGGAGAGACGTGTTCATGTGAAGGGACGTGTTCATGTGAAGGAATGCACACATGATAGTGTTAAGAGAGTGTGATTATTTCTAAATGGAGATCTAAAAGAAAAAAAAGGGAATCCAGTTGTGTGTGTAAACAGAAAATTAACTAAATCAAACAAAAATCGATTTTATTATGAAGATAAAAAGAATCCAATTCTGTGTGTATACAGAAAATTAACTAAATCAAGTAGAAATAGATTATGTTATGAAGAGGCAGATCAAAAGGTATAAATGCAGACGTGTTCTTTCATGAAAAGGTGTGCAATCATTGAACAACATATATATGTGATATCCAAATCAAAACTAGTAGTGTGGTTGTGTAATTGAAGACTTGCAGTTCAGTCAGATTCCTACCTCCTTGTGTGGGCTGAAGGTGATATCTTGGATCACATAGAGCAGATTGGAGAGTTGGGCTTGTGCAGATCAGATTGAAGGCAGTCTCACTTCCATCAAGTCAAGGTTTGGTGCCTTGCATTAGGGGTTGGTGCTCCTTGTAGGCAGGTGTCTACTAAATTTTGGAGAGGTCTAGGTGTTCCTTGTGGAATTCATTCTACTAAATCATCTTATTGTAAATTTGTAGGTTGGTGCCTACTTGAAAAAGAAATTACTTCAATACAGTTGTGTCAACTTGTGGAAATTGGTTCATATCAAAAAGTTGATTGTAATAAAGATTGAAAAGATTAAGAAATAAAAGATTGTGATTGATTTACTGATTCACCCCCCCCTCTCAGTAAATCTTTTGTGCTCTTCAGTTTTTTGCCCATATATGTCATTTTTTTGCAGATTATGTAGGCAACGGTTAGAGTCATTCTGTTCATCTTTCCATAATATCTGTATGTAATATTCTTTTATGCGTTTATGGGAGAGGGGCCCAGTGGATACCTCCACTAATTAACCTAATAAAAGAACTGCCTCAACAAAAGTGAAATCGGTTTTTGTTTCCTATTCTTCTCACATTTAAGATTGTGCTTTTATAGCAAATGTTATTCACCATTTTGTATATTCTTCTTAAACAGATTAGTTTTGTAGTGACTTTGATATCATAATCAAGATTCAAAATCCTTCACAACTTCAATATAAAAATACTCCTCGACAAAACAGAAATCAAATCAAACATTTATTGTTAGACATGATGGACCTAAAAAGATAAATCTTCAACACTTTAAAAAATGACATTGAATCTTAAAGGTCTGAATAGGATTTTAGAAGTTATGCTATATTTTTCATACCTAATTGTATGTCTCTATGTATAACTTTTAGGAAGAGAAACAAAAAGACTGATTCTCGATACATGTGTATTCCCTTACCTTCAAGAATCTATGGTAATATAAGTGATTTTACAACTTAACCACACTGATGCTTATAAAATGAATTCATGGCAAGCATAATAAAGAATTACATGGCTATTGACACTTTACACATAAACATTAGCAAGCTTCAAGTACTTACACTAGAAGGGTTTTTGATTCGTTGAGCTTCATCAATGATTGCATAAAGCCATCGGATATGAGAAAGAAAGTTTGCATCCAACATTGCAAGGTCATACGTTGTCAAGAAAACATCAAAAGGTAAATCCTGTTCAGCCTGCCTCACACAAATCATCAAAATCATTTGAAAATATGCAACAGCAACAAAAAATAATGGAGATATGCATAAAAAAAAAACTAATAAACCTACTTCATTGCAATTGAATTAAATTTCACTGTTAATTATTCAATTACTCTAGATGAATGATTAACTTTTCTCATGCTCACAAATCAAAAGTTAAGTATTTAACTTAAAGCATTGGAGTTGTTATCTCAATGATGAAACCCTGACAAAACAAATATACTGAACTCGGCTCACTTCCAAAGATTTTTCAGCCATTGGAGGCCCACTTTATGTTAATTCTTTTAGTCAATGCTTCAATACTTATTTTTGAGTGTTCTAGTCTTCTCCTTTATAGGTAATAATGTTTATAAATATTCTTCCAAAGAATATTGACAAGAAACTGAGAAAAAGAATGAAAATATATTATTGTTTATGGACAATAAAAGATACTACTTATAAATTAGTCAATTCAAAAAGTTCCCAAAGGAGGAGAAATGTTACATCTAATAGCTTCTTCTTGAAAAAAGGTAAAATTTATGTAATATATAATATTTGATGGTTATAGAAGGGTCGCTAATCTTGTCAAGGCATGGTCATGTTCACAAAAAAGAGTACCAGATTTTGAGAGTACATAGGATAGTTTTGAGTGTTACAATTTGAAAATGTAGAAAAGATATTAACAAACAAAGTACAAAAGAGGAAGTTGTCTCACAAAAAACACAGCAACAAGAGTTCTGCTATTTTCCCTTTCACAATTGGATAACTGTAGGATCATTGAACCATATATACTAGGGTTGCAAGGAGACACGTCTCCCATCCCCCTTGGACACGTCTCTAAGACTAGCAAGTGTCACCCATACAAGAGGCATGTATAGAAACCTCTCCAACGATAGACGACATTGTGCCTGCATCCCCATACATTTCCTTCAAAAAAAAATATTTTGCAATAACAAAAATTTGAAATTCACAAGAAGCAAAAGATTTACAATCCATGCTTGTATGTCATCTCTGGCTCGACTCTATCCAAAATGGTACTCAATTGAGAAGAAACAGAAAAGCTTCCCCAATGATCTCAAACTTTCATGGCCTACTGGTGGGATTCCTTTCTATCAAGTCCTGCGGATGCTTTCAAATATTTTGTGCACAAGATTAATGAGATATCCTACATATAAGTCATTAGCTTTGGATTGATTAATGAAGCCACTTGACATGTCCATGGGTTGCATTCGTCTTCTCCTTTTCTATCAAAAAGAGTGGCCTTCTCTATGTCTAGACAAATAGCATCCCATTTCTACAAAACAAAACTTTATAAATATTAAAAACTAACACATGATTTCAGAACATTATTAAATATTAACTAGCAATCGCACGTTGGTGTGCAATGGGTACACCGAACAGATGTGGAAGGTCAAATTGAAAAAAAATGTCTATTTTTTGGGTAGATTTGTGTAATGAAGGTCTCAATGAAGAAATGATTTGCATCCATTTACAAGGATTCAAACACAATTGAAACAAAACCTTTGAATCAAGAAAATAATCAAGCTTCTTTACCATTAATATCTACATGCATGGGTCCATTTTGTTTGGCATTGCTATTTTGTCCTTATAACATTCCCTTGTTAGGTCCATCATTATTGGTATGCAGTCTAAATGTTTGGCAACTTTGATTAATTTATCTATCAAATGTTATGGCATAACAACGCCATCCAACAGGAGTTCAAATAAAGAGGCGGAATTTATTCAAACCACACAGCAAACCAACAGATGACAAAAAACTCTCATGCAGTGACTTTCTAAAACGAGACTATTTGAGCTGACACGTTCCCTGAAAAAAAAAAGGAAGAAATGGGGACAGCATAATGTCCAGCTGTAAAAAAAAACGTTCTTACTTTGTTCTTCCATAAATGTCCATGCCCAGTTCCAAAGCTCCCATTTTTGCACATGTAGGTAGAATGCTGACAAAATTTATTAGATTTGGATTTACACCTGTGAATTGTATTTTCTTCGAAGTTTGTAGAATTTTTTTAACAAATTCATATTATGCAAATATGGCAGGTCATGAGGCAACATTTGTTTGAGGCATTCTGTCAAACATTTTAACTCCCTAATTCTTTTTAAAATTCCATTTTTGTGGTCCTACTTGTTGGTGAGACATTTTGTGAGAACTATGGTTCAAATGAAGTTGATTATGCCTATTATTTTGTCTGATTGCCTATTGATTTCAAGTGAGTTTTAATACTTTTCCATCACGTTCCATGAAAACAAACAAATCTTGCTGCATGTGATGGCTTGTATAATATGTGAATAACTTTTGTGGTTTGTTAATAGATACCAGGAGTGTAGGTTTGGCATGGATGTGTTGGATATTATGCCTACCCTTGTTTGTGCTTTATTTCTACTGTTAAATAATCAAAAGAGAGACACTTTATATTGTTTCTGTAATGATCCTTGCTAATTCTGATCACAATTTGTCCTTAAATTGTAGCTTGTATTTTTGTCAAACAATTCTCATGTAAACATATATCTTGCTGGTCTGAGTGTTTCAGTCTGATATAAATGTTTTTCCAATGATATCCAATGCATATAATACTTGTAAAAGACTTCTATGATGATTAGGCAAGGTCCTAGATACAATGCAGATCTTTTTCTTGTATTTTCAAATGCAATAGATGAGTTTTCTTGAACTAAATATGCAGCTACAGCTTATAGACATTATGCCAAACAGTTGGCATGCAAACTCACTAAGTACAAAATGCTTTTAAGAATGCTTGAAGAAAACATTGATGATGCAACACCTTATTCCTCCTTAATTTCCAAATGAAAGATTATTACAATACACTTATAAAATAGCCAAGACTCTTGGCAAATTACAATGATATGAAATATGGTAATTGCTGATATAAATGATCACTTACAGCTGCAACTTATAACTCCTAATGTGCAATGCTAATGAACCGAATAATGAGAGAAACCCAATTGGAATGGAGTCGCCCTTTGTTGGTGATGATGGAGCAAGCAATAACAAAACAAAAAGTGCCACCTTAGACCCAGATCAAACCCTTGACCAGACACATCTGAAGCTGATGAATCTGCAGATATGAATTTTTTCTGAGCTCCCAAAGGCATCAAAAATGGTCCTCCTCCTCTCTAGAAACCAGTGCCACCTCCCAAGAGAAAAATCGAATTTTTCTATGAACTCTCCTTGCAAAATCATAGTCTCCTTGAATGCTCATAGAAACTTCAATTGCTGGTAAATAAATCTGATTCCACAACAACTCAATTTCTTCTCCAATGTATCAAAATGAGAAGAGATCTTATCACCAAAAGTGATTCTTTAATTGCCCCAATTGAATGACATACAAAATTGGCCAAAGGCCACAAATTTTGCCCAATGAAGTGACTGAAGTATCACCTCCAAATCTGCAACCCTTTAGGAGATATCTCACTCCCTCAATTATGCTATCGATGGGAGTTATCGTTCCCAAAGATATTCAACTGCAAAGCCCTAGCTCCACAATGCTCAACAACAACAAACAACAGATACTGGATGATGAAGAGTCAACCCCCAATGTCCTTATATTCTTTTCCTCAAGGGATTGGCCCAAATAAAATAATAATATATTTCAACTTCTAAAAGGTCTCCAACATATTTTTAATTATTTGCACTTTATAAAAATAAAATATATATCATAATTAATAAAGTGCATCTCAACATCGAATTATAACATAAGGTTTCCATAAATAAAAATAATAATGATAATAAATGGAAAACCTCAACCCAAACAAATATTGAGCCAAATAATCACCTAATATATGCCAAATGACTCTCTCACCATGCCTCATTAGCCTACGAGAGCCACTAATAGGCTAATCCCACTGATATGTCAATGTCAACTAGAAGGGGGCATTACAGTTTCTTGAGTCCAAATATTCTAGACCAAATAATTTCCCCAAGCTTGAAGGAATGCTTCCTGTGAGATTATTTCTGAAGAGAACAAGATAAGGAATTTGTACGCAAGTCCAGAGAATTTAGATTAGAGATATTTGCAATGGCAGGGCCAATATCAAGATATGTTCCAGAGTGCTTCAATAAATCAAATATTTTGAGAGCATCCTTACAAAATCCATGTTGTGCATATCCTACAATCATTGCATTCCATGAGATGACATCTCTTTAGGGCATTTTGTCAAACGGTTCACGTGCCTTTTCTATGCTTCCACATTTTGCAAGCATGTCCACCAGGGCGGTTGCAATTGCAACATCTGATAAAATTCATCTATTCTTTATGCTTTGATGGATGTCAATACCTTGTTCCAATGCTCCTATTTTGGCACAAGCAGGGAGAATGTTGGTAAAAGTTGTGGAGTCTGGCTTTACACCTACCAATTGCATTTGCTTGAAAGTTTCAAATCTTTTTAAAAAAATCCATTTTGTGCATATTCTGTAATCATTCCATCCCATGAGATAACCTCTCTTTGAGGCATTTTGTCAAACAATTCACGTGCCTTTTCTAAGCTTCCACATTTTGCATACATGTCTACCAAAGCATTTACAACTATAATAGTTGAAAGAAATCCTCCCAATTTGTTTGCCAGCCGACATTATTATTGGGCTTATTATGTTCTAGCAAACAGTTGTTGGGTGGTAATACCCATGTTTATTGCAATATCATGTTGGAAAAAAAAACTCAAGCATTTTCAAGTGAGAAAACAAAAAAAAAAAATTATGTTCCATCTAGAACATTGATGTTTATTGCAGTATCATGCTGGAAAAAAATAACTCAGGCATTTTCAAGTGAGAAAACAAAAAAATCCAATTTTTATGTTCCATCTAGAACATTGATGGTGATACATTAGTGCTGATTTTACCAAATTTCACCATTGAGAAGGATGTGAGTAATCATGCATGTCTACTAGGGCAATTGTGACTATAATATCTGACAAAGTTCCTCTATCTTTTATGCTACGATAGATGTCCATACTGTTCCAAAGCTCCCATTTTGTCATGGGCAAGGAGGATGCTAGCAAAGGTTGTGGAATTTGGATTTGAACTTCACAACTGCATTTGCTTCAAAATTTCTAAAGTCTTTTCAACAAATCCATTTTGTGTATATCCTGCAATCCACTGCAGTCCATGAGACCACATCTCTTTGAGGCATCTTGTCAAACACCAAGGCAGTTGCAACTACAACATCTGAAAAAATTCCTCTATCCTTTATGTAATGTCCCCTTCTCCAGCATGATCTTTCCAGTGACCATTAGCCTATTCTGGAGACTCGTAGGCTATTCGGAAGGTGAAATTAGGGTTTCATGTTTCGAAGGATCTCTTGCTTGAGGTTGGTTGTTTCAATGGCGGATTTTTTCTGGGTTTTCAGAGAGCTTCACAGTGATATGTTGTTCTTGGCATTCTGAGCAATTTCAAGAATTTACTATTTTTAGTAAATTCTATTTCTGGCAGTAGTCCTCTTGGTCTCGGCACAGTTGACTTTCCTCTTCAGTCGACTCAATTGGTTTATTCAGATTCTGGCTTCGGGATGCAGTTTCGGAGAGATAAGTTCATTTCACTTAAATAACATTATATTTTAATGTTATATTACCCCCTTGGCCTAGTCTCTTAACTTAATGATGTTTTAAAAGGTGGTCTTTAAAGGGTGGCGCCATCATTGAAATAATCTTATAATTATTAAGGGTGAATTAAAGCCTTAATATTGGACGCCATTATTAAAGTGATGAATTTATTTAAAAAGTCAAAATTGAGCTTTGAAGAAAGGGACGCCATCTTTTGGGATTAGGGTTTGACTCAGGAAAGAAGGTTAGGGTTTCGAGAAGGTCAACGGAAAATTATAAAAGGAAGCCTTTGGTTCTCTTTTCAGCATCTTTGGTCTACATGAATGTTATGCTGCCGGATTGGTTGTGGGATTGCTTTGAGGAATGAAAGCCTCCTAACTTGGCATTGCTTCTTGCTTGAAAGATAGCGACTAGTGGTGAGATATTGTAGTTTGTGAGATTTGCATTGGGATTTGTGCATTGTAATCATTGTGTGGTTTGTAGATCAGCTTTATTGCATATTAGTGAGATTTTTGGAGTTGCTTTTCATTCAGCAGATTGTCGTTTTTATTCATAAATCAAAAAATACAAAAAGAGTGCTTCTGGGTATTAGCTTATTCTCTCTGTCTGTAAGGGGCGACCCTTTCCTCCAGTTTGTAGAATTTTTAGTAGCGTTTTGGATTTTTAAATGCAAATCGCCCCTCTTGTTGGGCCGTACCATTTGCATTTCTTGGGATTTGTGCCAATAATTAATATCAGCATTTGGAGTCAGTTTTATGTGCTAATCTTGGGCGCCTTCTTGGGATCATATTGCAATTCGTCTCATGAAATTTGATTGAGTTTGGAGTGAGTTGTGAGTGAATTTGTGAGTTACAGGGCTGCTGTTCATGCATGTGGAAATCTGGACTGTCATAAATCAGATTATCAGGTTGGCCTTAAAAGCACAGTTTTTGATCAAAGTTTTGTTATTCATTGAAGGGAATTCAATATATATTGTTGCAGCTCTATTTACATTTCGATTCACATTGATAGCAAGGCATTATCTTTCATATTGTAAGCTGACAGCAGTTGTTATTCTTGCTTATCATGTTTTGTAATGCTCAACTTTATATTCAGTAATTACAATTGTATTTCCTTTACCTCCGCCCCATGGTAGCTACTTTCCCACTCCGGGTTAGAAAGCACATTCTGGGTGTCGAGTTACTTTCAGCATTCTAGCTTATTTCCTTTCAAAGCATTGTAATTCTTAGCACTCTGCCATATGGTCGCCTCAATTCCATATTGGATTGGGTAGCACATACTTGGTGTTGAGTTTTCTTTCAGTACTTGTAGTGTAGAAGATCCTCTGACCATATGCTCGCCATCATCGGCGCCATTCTTGGTTAGAGTTCCTTCCAGTTCTGTTTCTGCATTCAGATCCTCTGACCAATGCTCACACCTTGCCCACATCGGGATCCTGGTGTACATTCTAGTTAGAGTTGCTTCAGCATCGTTTTGGTTTAGATCTAACCTTAACGGGTGCGTTTGTTTGTAAACTTGCAATTGAAAAAACAAAAAAAATTGGCTCGGATTATTTCAGTGGTATCAGAGCCAAGATCTTGCCATCCTGTGAACAAGCCGTCTATGAGTGACAGAGAAAAGAGATACATTGCAAGGGAAGACAAGAAGGTTGGAAAACAGTTTCAGCCCTATCAGGCTCCAGAAGGTCAGATAGCTTCAGAGGTTTTGAGGGCTCATTGGGGGTCTTCTCAGGAAACAGACATGGCAGAAGGTGAGAGATCAGTTGGGGGTAACGAGAGGTTTACCAGCAACAAAGATGATAGTGGAAAGGGAAGAGAGAGATCTATAAGTCCCGGAAAGAGATTTGAAAGGAAGATGGATGCCTTGATGGACATGGTATCTCTCATAATGGGGAAAGTAGGCCAGAACACAACTCCACAAAGTAACCCTGGACATAGAGGAGAACACAGTGCCTCCAACCAGCATGATGGACATGCAGCTCAGCCTATTTCAAACAACACTTACATCTCAGCCAGGCCTTTCAAACCCACTTTCTTGGTGCCCGCAAACACTCAACCTGATCCTGAAGAGAATGCTTCATTCGTGGAGCAGTTGAGACTTGGCCGTGCGGAGTATGATTCTCTCTCTGATGAAATCAAGATGGATATGTCCTATAATGATTTTATGGATCATAAAAGGAAGAATAAGGGACAAGGGAGACATTATGAGCAAAGAAGACCAGCAGTTCAAGGGGACTTGTATCAA
Source organism: Sequoia sempervirens (assembly GCA_007258455.2). Taxonomy (NCBI): domain Eukaryota; kingdom Viridiplantae; phylum Streptophyta; class Pinopsida; order Cupressales; family Cupressaceae; genus Sequoia; species Sequoia sempervirens. The sequence continues at coordinate 854,627,035 of VDFB02281492.1, read as the reverse complement.
GCTGTCAACAAGGTTATACTTCCACACTATGACGGGAGTGATAACAGTTCAGCTCGAGTTTGGATACAGAAGTTGGATAACTATCTAGCTCTTAGACCCATGGCGGAAGAGGAAGCGATTAAGTTCGCTATGCTACACCTAGATGGGGTGGCGCACGAGTGGTGGTACCATGGCCTAGTCACCTTGGGTCATCGGTCTATCACAACCTATGATGAGTTCACCAATAGGCTCATCGAGAGATTTGAGAAAAAGGATCCTGAAATTCATTTTAGAGAATTGGCACAGTTGATGCCTACATAGCTGAGTTCCAGAGACTCTCAGTCATGGTCACTGGAATCACGGAGAGGCGGTTGGTGATCCTTTTCAGTGAAGGATTGATGGAACCACTAAAGGGATGGATTAAAGCTTTTGATCCACCCTCCCTACAGGAGGCCATGAAGAAGGCAAAAAACATGGAGTGGGCAACTCCTAAGGCAAAGTTTCAACCCAGGCCATCCTTTCACAAAGGGGATAAAGGGAAAAGACCTCATCAAAGACCTCCTTTGAGACCTCAGCATAAGGAGTTCAAACATCATAATCCTCATGTCACAAGATTAGATCCAGAGACACTGAACGAACTCAGAAGAAAGGGGTTATGTTTCTGGTGTAGGGAAAAATGGTCTCAAGATCATGTTTGTCCAAAGGGAGTTAAATTTAATCAGATTGAGTACTATTCAGCTGGTGAAAGTAATTCTGATTTTTCAGACCAGCAATCTAATTTTGAAGATAGTGAAGAGGAAAGAGGCCCAGAAGAGTCTGAAGATGAAAAGGAAAGCGGAGGTATTTTGGCTCAACTTTCAAGCTTTCAAATAAATGAATCCTTCAAGGTTCGAGGGATGATTAAGGGGCAGCGAATAGTTGCTTTGATTGACACCGGGGCAACACATAACTTCATTGATGAAGTTGTGGTGGCAAAGAAGGGGCTACAAACAGAAGAGTTTGAAGGCTTCAAGGTCATGGTTGTTGATGGATTCCACATTTCATGTACCAAGAAGATCTCAAACATGACTATGCAGTTGGGAAACTATGAAGTCAGTCAACATTGGAGATACGGATGCCATTTTGGGCATTCAATGGCTGCGTTCCCTTGGAGAGATTTCCTTAAATCTGCAAACTATGGAGCTCAAGTTTCAATCTGATGGGAAGAGGGTAGTACTAAGAGGAATGTCCAATGGGGGTCCTCGGGTTGTATCATTCAAGAGAATGGCAAGGCTGGTTCGTCATTGATCAAGTTGAGTGGGCTGCAGAATGTATGATTCTTCCTGCTAGTCCAGTTGACACTAAGAGAGACTATCCTCCTGATGTTCAGTCTTTACTCACACAGAAGAGCAAGGTATTTGCTAATCTACCTCCTGGACCACCACCTGAGTGGGGGTCGGAGCATATCATAGAGCTCAAGGAAGGAGCTAAACCCGTTATTACAACTCCCTATCGGTATCCTAAGAAGCAGAAGGATGATATCGAGAAAAACATTCAGGAACTCTTAGAGATGGGTTTCATTCGTCCAAGCAAGAGCCCTTTCGCATCTGCAGTGGTTCTTGTGAAGAAGGATGGGACCATGCGCATGTGTGTGGACTATCGTGCTTTGAATCAAAGCACCATCAAAAACCAATACCCCATTCCAAGGATAGATGAGCTCATCGATGAGCTACATGGGGCCAAGTTCTTCTTGAAGATCGATTTGAGATCGGGCTACCACCAGATTCGAATGAGAGGATCTGATGTTGAGAAGACAGCTTTCAGATGTCACTATGGCCACTTCAAGTTTCTAGTCATGCCATTTGGGCTGACTAATGCTCCTGCTACCTTCCAGTCTTGTATGAACAGAGTTTTTCAAAAGCAGTTAAGGAGGTTTGTGTTGATATTCTTCGATGACATTTTGATTTACAGCAAGACTTGGGAAGAACATCTCAAGCACTTGGAGGAAGTGCTTAGCATCTTAGAATCTGAGAGCCTGTTTGCCAAAGAGTCCAAATGTGAATTTGGAATGAAGGAGTTACTTTACCTTGGCCACATAATCAGTGTTGAGGGAGTAAAGGTTGATCCTGAAAAGATCAAGGCAGTTGTTGATTGGCCACCTCATGAGAACTTGACTCAGTTGAAAAGGTTTTTGGGTCTGTGTGGATTTTATCATAGATTTGTGAAAGGCTACTCACAGAATGCTGCTCCTCTTACTGATCTCACGAAAAAGGGAGCCTTTTGTTGGTCAAAAAAGGCTCAAACTACTTTTGATAAGTTTAAGAGGATCATGAGCTCTTGTCCAGTTTTGGCTATTCCGGATTTCTCCAAGCCTTTCGAGATACAGTGTGATGCATTCGGTGAAGGAGTTGGGGCTGTTTTGATGCCAAACAAACATCCAATAGTGTTCGAAAGTAGGAAGCTAAGAGGTGTTGAAAGAACCTACTCCATTTATGACAAGGAAATGCTTGCCATTATGCATGCATTAGCTAAGTTCAGACAGTATTTGGTGGGAAACAAGTTCGTGGTTAAGACTGATCACAATAGTCTTAAACACTTCATGCATCAGAAGGATCTGAACGAGAGGCAACAAAAGTGGGTGAGTAAGCTTCAAGCTTACGACTTTGACATTGAGTATGTCCAAGGAAAAAATAACATTGTGGCTGATGCTCTGTCTAGGAGACCCCATTTGAGCTCATTGTGTGAGCTTACCACTGATTGGAAGGACATGTTGCTTGCTGATTATGCCAAAAATCAGTTTGCAACCAGCACCATTGAGAGTACTTTTCATGACAAAAGGTACAAGGTGATTGAGGGGTTGATACACTATAAGGGTAGAATCTTTCTAGTGGCTAATTCTAAGCTCAGGAAGAAGATTTTGTTGACATTTCATGACGTTCCGCTTGCTGGTCACCAAGGATTCTTTAAGACATATAGGCAGATCCGGGAAAGATTTTCTTGGAAAGGGTTGAAAGGAGAAGTTCAATGCTACATTTAGGAGTGTCCCGTTTGTCAAATGAATAAGAATGAGCATACTCTACCAGCTGGTTTGCTGCAACCTCTTCCTATTCCCAATCAAAAATGGGAAAGCATATCGATGGACTTCATCATAGGGTTGCCCAAGGTCCAAGGGAAGGATTGTATCTATGTGGTAGTGGATAGACTAACAAAATTTGCTCACTTCTTCGCCATTACCAACTCTTTTTCAGCAGCCCAAGTTGCAGATCTGTTTTTTCATGAGGTGTTTAGGTTACATGAGCTGCCAAAAAACATTGTGACTGATAGGGACAGAAAATTCCTAAGTACCTTTTGGCAAGAGGTCTTCAAAATGAGTGGTGCTGTGCTCACTCCAAGCACTAGTTATCACCCCCAAACAGATGGACAAACTGAAATAGTGAACAAGTGGTTGGAAGGCTACTTGAGAAACTATGTTTCGGAGCAGCAAAGAGCGTGGGTTAAGTGGCTTCACATAGGTGAGTACTGTTATAATTCTTCCTTTCATATGTCAATAAAGATGTCACCTTTCTTGGCTCTTTATGGTTATGAAGCACCTAGCTTTGCTGATTTGGTGTTTGGTGATAGCAAAGCTCCTCAAGCCAAGGACTTATTGCAGCAGAGTCAAGACATCATGAAATCATTGAAGAACAATCTGCAGATTGCACAGAATCAGCAGAAGATGTATGTTGATCACAAGCGTGTTGAGCGCTCTTTTGAGGTTGGGGATATGGTTTATCTCTGATTACAGCCTTACAGACAGTCTACTCTCAAGAAGAGTGGAGTTGAGAAGCTCAAACCTCGCTTCTATGGGCCGTTCAAGGTGACCAAGAGGGTGGGAGCAGTAGCGTATGAGTTGGAGCTACCTTCGAGTAGCAAAGTGCACAATGTCTTCCACGTGTCTCGCCTCAAGAAGGCGCTTGGACATAATGTTATTGCTTCATCATAGTTGCCTCCTTTGGATGAAGAAGGACAGTTGGTTTTAATTCCAGAAGAGATTCTTGATTCTCGAGAGCGTTCTTTGAGGAAAAGAACAATCAGAGAATACTTGGTGAAGTGGAAAAACTTGCCTATAGAGGATGCGACTTGGGAGAATGATGAGATTCTGCAACATCCAAGGTTGCGATTGCTTGAGGACAAGCAATCTTGGGGAGGGCGGACTGTAATGTCCCCTTCTCGAGCATGATCTTTCCAGTGACCGTTAGCCTATTCTGGAGACTCGTAGGCTATTCGAAAGGTGAAATTAGGGTTTCATGTTTTGAAGGATGCTCTTGCTTGAGGTTGGTTGTTTCAATGGCGGATTCTTTCTGGGTTTTCAGAGAGCTTCGCAGTGATATGTTGTTCTTGGCATTCTGAGCAATTTCAGGAATTTACTATTTTTAGTAAATTCTATTTCTAGCAGTGGTCCTCTTGGTCTCGGCACAGTTGACTTTCCTCTTCAGTCGACTCAATTGGTTTATTCAGATTCTGGCTTCGGGATGCAGTTTCGGAGAGATAAGTTCATTTCACTTAAATAACATTATATTTTAATGTTATATTACCCCCTTAGCCTAGTCTCTTAACTTAATGATGTTTTAAAAGGTGGTCTTTAAAGGGTGGCGCCATCATTGAAATAATTTTATAATTATTAAGGGTGAATTAAAGCCTTAATATTGGACGCCATTATTAAAGTGATGAATTTATTTAAAAAGTCAAAATTGAGCTTTGAAGAAAGGGACGCCATCTTTTGGAATTAGGGTTTGACTCAGGAAAGAAGGTTAGGGTTTTGAGAAGGTCAACGGCAAATTATAAAAGGAAGCCTTTGGTTCTCTTTTCAACATCTTTGGTCTACAAGAATGTTATGTTGCCGGATTGGCTGTGGGATTGCTTCGAGGAATGAAAGCCTCCTAGCTTGGCATTGCTTCTCGCTTGAAAGATAGCGACTAGTGGTGAGATATTGTAGTTTGTGAGATTTGCATTGGGATTTGTGCATTGTAATCATTGTGTGGTTTGTAGATCAACTTTATTGCATATTAGTGAGATTTTTGGAGTTGCTTTTCATTCAGCAGATTGTCGTTTTTATTCATAAATCAAAAAATACAAAAAGAGTGCTTCTGGGTATTAGCTTATTCTCTCTGTCTGTAAGGGGCGACCCTTTCCTCCAGTTTGTAGAATTTTTAATAGTGTTTTGGATTTTTAAATGCAAATCGCCCCTCTTGTTGGGCCGTACCATTTGCATTTCTTGGGATTTGTGCCAATAATTAATATCAGCATTTGGAGTCAATTTTATGTGCTAATCTTGGGCGCCTTCTTCTTGGGATCATATTGCAATTCGTCTCATGAAATTTGATTGAGTTTGGAGTGAGTTGTGAGTGAATTTGTGAGTTACAGGGCTGTTGTTCATGCATGTGGAAATCCAGACTGTCATAAATCAGATTATCAGGTTGGCCTTAAAAGCACAGTTTCTGATCAAAGCTTTGTTATTCATTGAAGGGAATTCAATATATATTGTTGCAGCTCTATTTACATTTCGATTCACATTGATAGCAAGGCATTATCTTTCATATTGTAAGCTAACAGTAGTACTGACAGCAGTTGTTATTCTTGCTTATCATGTTTTGTAATGCTCAACTTTATATTCAGTAATTGCAATTGTATTTCCTTTACCTCTGCCCTATGGTAGCTACTTTCCCACTCCGGGTTAGAAAGCACATTCTGGGTGTCGAGTTACTTTCAGCATTCTAGCTTATTTCCTTTCAAAGCATTGTAATTCTTAGCACTCCGCCATATGGTCGCCTCAATTCCATACTGGATTGGGTAGCACATACTTGGTGTTGAGTTTTCTTTCAGTACTTGTAGTGTAGAAGATCCTCTGACCATATGCTCGCCATCATCGGTGCCATTCTTGGTTAGAGTTCCTTCCAATTCTGTTTTTGCATTCAGATCCTCTGACCAATGCTCACACCTTGCCCACATCAGGATCCTGGTGTACATTATGGTTAGAGTTGCTTCAGCATCATTTTGGTTTAGATCTAACCTTAACGGGTGTGTTCGTTTGTAAACTTGCAATTGAAAAAACGAAAAAAATTAGCTCGGATTATTTCACTTTATCCATTGATGGATGTCCATACCCTATTCCAAAGTCCCCATTTTTGCACGAGTAGGGAGAATTTGAAAAAAATCCTCCTTCCATGTGTACCGTCGCAAATTGTCACCCTTGACAATTTCACATTATGTTTTGTCCCCCCTAAATTATTGAGCATAATCGAGCACCTAATTTCCTAAATTATGCATTTTGGGGCCCATTTGTACCATTTTCGAAGAAATTGCAAGCATTGAATAAATGCATCCAATAGATATTTTGCCCCTGACACTTAATGTCCTTGAAAATAGGGCCAGTACCCATACGCCCTCCCCCTATTTTGTCAAGGACCAAGTTTGAATATGTCAATGTTGGCATTTTAGCATTCAAAATTCAATTTGCAAATTTTGACTATTGGGATTTAATTTTTGAGAAATTAGAGACATGCCTATAAATACCTAGTTATTGCATCATTTGAAATCTATGTGAAATTATCTAGCAATAAGTGAACATTGAGAGCACTATCAAGCAAGTCAAAAGCAACATTTCAGAGTTTTATTGCAGCAATTCAAGATCCAAACATCATGTCAAATTCTATGTGAGATCATGTGTTTTTATGTTATCATTGTTTGTGAAGGCTAACTCTTATTATAGGTCTCCCAAAAGCAATTCAAGCAATCAAGGAAGCAAGATCCAAGACCTTGAAGCGATGTGTATGACTTCAGTCCTTCAACAAAGCCATTGAATGGTGGTGAGTTGCAGCACTTTGTGATTTCATCATTCCTTCCTATCATTTATCCTTTTCACCATTGACATTGCCATTGTGGAAGTGGAAACTGTTGGAAGCTCGACGCTTCCACCCCTCGGTCAGCGTTGACCATGTGATTCACGACATGTTTTGACAGCCTCTTGTGGATCCTTAATCACCCCTCAATCAGCGTTGACCACGTGATTCGCAACATGTTTTAACAACCTCTTATAGATCCTTAATCTAGGATAGTAGCGGATTCCTGATAGGCTGACCTTTTGGGAGTAACGGCTAGCTCAACTCCCAACAAGTGGTATCAGGGCGGGGGTTGCGGGTTCAAATCCCATGATCGCACTAAGGGGGGGGTTGTTGGAAGCTCGGCGCTTCCACCCCTAGGTCAGCATTGACGACATGATTCACAACATGGTTTACCAACCTCCCATGGATCCTTAATCTAGGATAGTAGCGGATTCCTGATAGGTCGACCTTTTGGGAATAACGGCTAGCTCAACTCCCAACAGAAACACTAACACAGGGTTTGACTAAGGCAAGCCTTTAAATGCCACAACCGTTTCCTTCTATTTGAATGTGCAGGTTTTAGACTTGAAGAGGATTGAAGGAAGTTTGAAGACATGTTGTTAATTGTTGCAATTGGAGCCCTACACCTAGAAACTTACGGAAACTCACCTACAAAATTATCTGATAGTGTTCCAAGTTCCAACAACTCGGCAAGTGGAAATGGAGTTCTCAGATCTGTCATCAAAGGAATGCAAAAGTAGAGCAGGAGAGGCATACAAGGACTTTATCCTCCTATTCAGACCGGCATCAACTTTTCTGGGCAGGTACATAGTCCTCCGCACTTCCCAGATTTGCCTACAATTCACTATTTTAGTCTGTCAATTGTCGGTATCTTGCAATTTTCATATTAGGGAACATAATCTAATTAGGCTAATCATAGTCAATCAATTCCAATCCATTCCACTCCTTAATAAGATGGAGATCCGGGTCTAATTGGCTAACCTTCATGGTTGAAAGTCAATCTATACACTTTGTTGATCTCCATCTTAATGAAACCCTAGAGAAAGGCCTTGAATCCTATTGTTCTAAGCATTTAAGCTTTAGGATCACCCAATGTTCCACGGAGTTTCCCGACACGGAGATGGGGGGACACATTTTAGGGATGAGGGGACAAGGGGCCTAAGTTTGGGGGTGGCGGGGGGGCAATGGGGGAGTAGTGCTGAAATACATATAGTACTTGAAAAACTAGTTATAAAAAGATGTATAACTGTAGAAGCCTAAGGAATAAGTAAAGTTTAAAGTTTAAACACATTGCAATGATTTCATTGAACTAGTGAACATTGAAAATCAAAATATAGACATTGGAATGAGAACTAGAAGTTTCAAAATTTGAAGTTCATAATCATGATTCATAATTACAATCAACAATGTTCAATGTTCAAAGTCCAAACTTGAAAAACAAAATACTAAATAGTAAATGGCTAATGGCCTGATGCCTCTAATGATCTAATCATCCTCAAGCTCCATGTCAATCTCCTCATCACTGGAACTAATGGACTCCACATGCTCAAGCTCATCTAAACCAATACCAACCAGCCCTATCTGTGTAGCATCATCATCTATCTGTGTTGGCTCTCCTAGCTCTGCATCCCATCTAGCTATTGGATTCTCCTTGTATGTAGTTGTGCTGTGGTCAATGAGACGCAAAGCAATATGTGCAGCCACAAGCTTCTTTGCCCTCCTAGAAGTAAGCATGTTCTTCTTAACGGAGTGGATGAAGCTATAAGTAGACCAACTCCTCTCAACAACAAAAGAACTAGGAACCTAGGACAGCAAACGAATGGCTAAAGTAGTAGTCAAAGATCTAGGCCCATGCATAGTCCACCACAACTTGGGGTCCTCCTGTGACGTAGTCTCCAAATCTATCTTTGTCGGCTCTGAATATCCCAAGGGTACACGGGGACGCGTCCCCTAGGTATTTTCCCCCCGTCCCCGTCCCGGTGCCTGGGACAGGGCGTAGGGGACGGCTGTCACCGTCCCCCAAAAGTCCCCGAAATTCGGGGACGTCCCCGATTAGAAGAAACGTCCCCGAATGGAAAGGGGACTGCCAGGCCGTCCCCTGGACGGATAGGGGACGCCTAGCTGTCCCTCGACCGTCCCGGGGACAGCTGGCCGTCCCCTATCGCCCAACAGCATATAAAACATAAAAATAAAAGTTTTTTTTTAATTTTTTCTTTTTTAAAACATTCCTTTGTGGGCCCCATGCCTTCCCAACCCTAATATGGCCACTTAAAACATTTTTTTACCTTCATTTGATCTCATTTTAACTTGCCAAGATAAAATTGCAGCCAAGAGCAAAAGTGAGAAGAGAAAGAGGAGGGTTTGAAGGAGTTCAAGACAAGACTCACAATGGTGAAGTTGTTCCTCATGAATTAGGGGTTAGTAAAATATTTCAATGCAAAGAATGCAAAGAGTTTGAGAATATTGTTGGAGGAACTTGTGTTAAATCCTAGAGGTGAGCACTGAAAATGTGGTGAAAGTTGTAACCGATAATACAATAGCATATGTGATGGCAAGGAAATTGCATCAAAAGAGGCAACCAAATTTTTTTTGAACCCCCTACATTACTCTTTGCCTTGACCTTCTCTTGAAGGATGGGCAAAATTGATTGAGAGAGACTAGTGGTGGAAGAAATCATGAACATCACCAAATACATCTACAATCACATTTGGGTTCTCAACTGGATGAGAGATCACACTAGAGGCAAAGAGCTTGTGTGAGCAGATTTTATAGAGTTTGCAACTAACTTCCTCACTTTGCAAAGCATGTGTTCTTTGTTAACATCTTTGAAATAGATGTCCGTGTGCCAAGCATGGTTGGATTCACCCTATTCAAAAATGGCCCATTGGGTTGCAAAGACAATTTTTAAATTTTAGATTGTATTCTTCAATTTCATTTTTTTACTTTCTAATTGCAAGATATTGTGTCAGAGTTTGTGATCCATAGATGTTTGTAATTGTGTTTGTTTTTCTGTTAGAACATAGGTTACAATATAACTTATTGTTCTATATTGTTTGTGAGAGTTTCATATTTTGTTAGTTTGAATGGTCATGTTAATTTAAGATTAGTTTCTTAGTTTGGGTGGTGGTTTGTGTAGTTTTAACTTAGTGGTATCTCATGCGAATTGAAAGCGACGTAATCAAATCCCACATAATTCAGTTTATTGTTTCTAGTATTGTGCACTCATGATTTAATTTTGTGTTTATCTTGTGCATTCTAATCCTACTAGTGATATCAGAGGTGGTGGTATATCTATACAATATGATTGGTGATTGTCAAACCCATTGTGAGTCTTGTCTTCATCTATTAATTTGTTTGATAATTCAATTCTATGATGCATATGTCAATATGATTGGTGATTGTTATGATTATCATTACTCATATGAATATCTTAAATTTGAAATTTCCCTATATTTTTAAAATTTATCTCTCTCTCTCTCTCTCTCTCTCTCTCTCTCTCTCTCTCTCTCTATATATATATATATATATATATATATATATATACAGCCGTCCCCCCGTCCCCTAAAATCCCCTCAAAAATTTGCCGTCCCCGAAACGCGTCCCGCCGTCCCGCCGTCCCGGAAACTTGGTGGAACATAGGAATATCCACAAAGAGTGGCAAATTTTGTCCACTCAATACGAATCAAGCTAGCCTCTACAGTATCATACGTTTTCTAAATGGCCCTCCTGAACCATTCCTTCACCTCAGCATCCTCTATAGGTGTGATTCTCCCAAGCCTTTGCACATACCACTTTGGGTTCAATGCATAGGCAGCCATGTGTAAGGGAGTGTTGAGCCTCTCCCATCTACGCTGAATGATTGGATGAATATGCTCGGTATAGAATTGCATTGTGAGGTCCTTCTCTTGCACAACAACCTTCATTTGATTGAGCATGGAATCAATGCACTCATATACCTCTCCAAGGGAAGGTGCATTAAAATAACCAAATCTATTAACTATGAAGACTAGAGCAATGATGGAGACAATATATTTGGCATCAGCCCAGAAGACATCATTCTTCACCACCTCCTTAACCCTCAACCCCTGCTGTGTCTTCGACTCAGGCCATCGGTTCCATTCTGTTGTCATTACCATTAGTTGCAATGCCTCTTGTACCTCAAGCATCCTCTCCAAGAGAATAAAGTATGGTGCATATTGAGTCTCTACAGGTTTCAAGCATTCCTTCTAGGAGGACCTGAAAAAGTGCATGTTAAGTATGGTGGTTGCATATAAACATCTACACATCTCTAACATCACTGACAATTAAGTTGATCCAACTGATTTTACCCATGTCCTTAAGTGCATTATTCATGGCATGCACACAACAAGGAGTCCACCAAATATGTCTATAGGCTGTCTCAATCAACTTCACTGCAGCTCTACACACATGGGCCGCATTTGTCACTACCTACACCACATTTTGTGGCCCAATCTCCTCTATAGCATCCTTGAGGATCTGGAACTGATAATGAGCATCCTTGCTATGCCCTGAACAATCAATAACCCTAAGGAAATAATGGTCCACTGTAGATGTAACCATGATATTGATGAGTGGACGATGCCCAATGTCTATCCACCCATCCATGACTATGCTACATCCACTTGTGACCCAAGTTCTCTTTATCTTCTCCATCAAAATATTAATCTTAGAATAGTTTTGATCCAAGATTGTTGTCTTCAATTCAGTCTCCCTTGGTGGCACATATGTTGGTCATGCCCTTATTATCTTTGACATAGCTTCCTTATAATAAGGATAGTGAGCCACATGGAATGGAATGCCATTGGCAAAGAAGAATTTGCCAATGGCATCATTGGCCTCATCCTTTGCTTGCACGTTGAATAAATCCGGCAATGGTTGTGAAGATGCCATCTTACGTTTGCCCTTAGGCTCTGCTACACTTGAACTAGATGGATTCGATGGCCTGAGACTCTGCAAAGTAGAAGTAAAAACTATTGAAATTTGATCACCCCTACTCCTTTGTGACAAAGTAGCAGATATAGGTACTTCATCCTCATTACAACCTCATAATTTTAAAATTTTAGCCTTGTACTTCAAATTCCCTTCCACCTTTTTGCATACATTTACACCTTTGCCTCGAACAAGAAGAAAGTGAGCATTAGTTCTAGTAATGTTGCCAAACCATTCAAGTTCACACATGTGGCACTTCCACTTTCTAGTGCCCCCAGTTGTCTTAGGCTTTGTTGCCATCTTAGATGCAAAAAGGGGCCCTTGGCCCATTTTTCAAGGAGTCAGGAGGGGCAGCTATCATTTTTACTCCCAATAGAACTTGTGTTGGTTTGAGTGTTTGAGTCATGTTCACCCCCCTCCGCCACCCCTGTTGACCCTCATCCTCACTTCTGATGTAAGAACTCGTTATGATAATGATGCTGCAAAAAACAATGTTAAAAAAAAAAAATCAGACCTACAATGTTTCAAAAAAAATTTGGGAGATGCAACTAATTTTTTTTTTAAACATTGTAGGTCTGTTTTTTTTTAACATTCTTTTTTGCAACATCATTATCATAATGAGTTATTAAAACAAAAGTGAGGATGAGGGTCAAGAGGTTGAAGCAGATATTCAAAATGAAAATGAATCGTCTAATAATCCTGAATTTCAAATGGGGGGGCGGGGAGTGGGGAATAGGCCAAGGGGCCCTTTGATACAAAATCACCTTTAAAACAATTTGCATCTAAGATAGCAACAAAGCCTGGGACAACTAGCCGCACTAGAAAGTAGAAGTGCCACATGTGTGAACTTGAATGGTTTGGCAGCATTACTAGAACTAATTCTCACTTTCTTCTTGTTTGAGGCAAAGGTGTGAATGTATGCAAAAAGGTGGAAGGGAACTTGAAGTACAAGGCTGAAATTTTAAAATTATGGGGTTGTGATGAGGATGAACTACCTATATCTGCTACTTTGTCACAAAAGAGTAGGGGTGATCAGATTTCAACAATTTCTACTTCTACTTTGCAGAGTCTAAGGCCACCAAATCCATCTAGTTCAATTGCAGCAGAGCCTAAGGGGAAACATACGATGGCATCTTCACAACCATTGCCAAATTTATTCAATGTGCAAGCAAAGGATGAGATCGATGATGCCACTGGCAAATTCTCCTTTGCCAATGGCATTCCATTCCATGTGGCTCGCTCTCGTTATTATAAGGAAGCTATGTCAAAGATAATGAGAACAAGACCGTCATATGTGCCACCAGAGGAGACTAAATTGAGGACAACAATCTTGGATCAAAACTATTCTAATATTAATATTTTGATGGAGAAGATGAAGAGAACTTGGGTCACAAGTCGATGCAGCATAGTCATGGATGGGTGGACGAACATTAGGCATCATCCAATCATCAATATCATGGTTACATCTACAAGGGACCCTTATTTCCTTAAGGTTATTGATTGTTCAAGGCATAGCAAGGATGCTCATTATCAGTTTCAGATCCTCAAGGATGCTATAGAGGAGGTTGGGCCACAAAATGTGGTCAGGTAGTGACAGATGCGACCCATGTGTGCAGAGCTGCAAGGAAGTTGATTGAGACAGCCTACAGACATATTTGGTGGACTCCTTGTTGTGTGCATGCCATAAATAATGCACTTAAGGACATGCGTAAAATCAGTTTGATCAAATCAATTGTCAATGATGCTAGAGATATGCACATGTTTATCTACAACCACCATATTCACATGCACTTTTCAGGACCTCCAAGAAGGAATTCCTACAACCTATAGAGACTCGGTATGCATCATACTTTATTCTCTTGGAGAGGATGCTTGAGTTGCAAGAGGCATTGCAACTAATGGTAATGACAGCAGAATGGAACCAATGGCCTGAGTTGAAGACACAGCAAGGGTTGAGGGTTAAGGAGGGTCTGATGCCAAATATATTGTCTCCATCATTGCTCCAGTCTTCACAGTTATTAGATCTGGGAATTCTAATGCACCTTCCCTTGGAGAGGTATATGAGTGCATTGATTCCATGCTCGATCAACTGAAGGTTGTTGTGCGAGAGAACCCCACAATGCAATTCTACACCGAGCATATTAATCTCTTGCATTTATTTTTTTTACTACTCCAGACGATTTGCACACTACAACTTGAAACTTGCAATTCAATTTGCAAGGTTGGCAGCATTCATCACACATGTCATCATGTACTTGGGAGGATTTTTGAAAAGACAACCGAATCATTAAGAGATCCGTTGTCCTCAACTGACATCATCCATGTTACATCATTCCTTATTTCGACAATCCGCTGCTTTTTGAAATGATTAAAAGTTGATTTATTACCATCATTAATTAACATTATGGAGGAGATGTCAAGATTCATAAATATTTACCTATTTTAAATTAGTCTAACTACTTTAGAAAATAAATTCAAAAACAATATTCACATTAAATGCGCACCTTAATTTATTTCGAGTCTTTGATTTTTTCAAGAGCCTTCACGAGTTCATCAGGAGTCTTCAGGAGCTCTCAAGAGCTTGAGATTTCAGGAGTCTTCAGGAGCTTTGCAGGAGCTATCGAACAAAAATGAAGTCTTCAAAGTCTTTAGTCTTCAAGATCTTGAGGAGCCTTCAAGAGTTTTTGAGGGGCTCTTCAGGATCCTTCAGGAGCTTTCAGAAGTTAACCTTGATCAACCACCATTTCTAGTTTTCAGTCATCAATTTTTATTTTTATTTTTATTTTTTTCGAAAGTAAACCGCCATTTGCTGGTTTTCAATTTACTTCCATTTTTCTCAAGATAAACCATCATTTGCTAGTTTTCAATTTAACTTGTTTATTTGTGCCTTCTTCAAAGGTTCAAAGATCTCCTCTCATGGAAGAGATGTCTTCCATGAGAAAATGTTCAATTCTATGTTGCACTTCATCCATAAATTCCTCCTTTATTGTTGGCTTATGGTAAGTTTTCAGTCGATGACCATTAACTAACATAACTCTTTTCTCTCCATCAATTGGAACTAATTGGACAACTCCATTCTCGAACACTTGTTGTATCTCATAGGGTCCTAACCATCTGGTATGGAACTTCCCTTTAAACTCTTATAATTTGGAGTCAAATAACAACACCCATTCTCCCTCTTTGAACTGTCTGGACACAATATGTTTATCGTGCCATTCCTTCCTTTGCTTTTGAATCACTTTTGTATGCTGAAGTGCCTCCATTCTCATTTCATCAAGTCTATTAAGCTGCAAAATTCTACTTTTCTCTACTTCTGGCAGATCAATCCCAACTTCTACTGTTGTCTTCAATGTTTTCAATTCAAATTCAATTGGCATGATTGGTTTCTTTCCATACACTAGTTCATATGGGGAGAACCCAGTCGTTGTTTTCCATGTGGTGTTATAGGCCCAGACTACTTCATCTAGTCTATCTACCCAATCTGTTTTCCTCAAGGAAACTGTTTTTGTTAGAATATTCTCTAATTCTCTATTTGTGACCTCTACTTGTCCATTCGCCTATGGGTGATAAGGTGAAGATTTTATGTGAGTTATTTGGTACCTCTGTAAAAATGCTTCCATCATTGCTGACACAAATTGCGGTCCCTGATCTGCAACAATCTCTTTGGGTGCACCAAACCTTTGGAGAATTTGCTTGTACAGAAAGTCTACAACTTTATTTTCTTTCGTTGTTAGTAGTGCCTTCACCTCAGCCCATTTTGTTGCATAATTGGTACAAACAAGGATATATCGCTGCCCTCTTGAAGGTGGATCTACCAGTCCCACAAAATCGATGCCCCACTTTTCAAATGGTTCAAGAGCTATTTGTGGCTGCAGCAACATCTCCATGGTTGTTATAGGCCTCCCCATTTTTTGGCACTCATCACAATGTTTGACAAAGAATGAAACGTCCTTTGTCATTGTCAACCAAAAGTAGCCGGCCCCCAAAATTTTGTGAACTGTTCTTACAACTGAAAAGTGTCTCCCTTTAGGTTCGTGATGGCAGTCATGCACTACACCATAAACTTCCAATTTTGTTATACATCTGCGTAAAACATGGTCAGGACATAATTTAAATAGAAGACCATTCATCCATTGAAATCTGGAACTTTCACGGATTAACCTCTTTTTTTGCTTATGACTAAATTGACTTGGACATTTTCCTGTAACAAGGTAATTTGCCAAATCAGCAAACCATGGTGGATGAATTGATATAGCAAATAAGTGTTCGTCTGGAAATGCATCATCCACTGGTTCTTGGTTATCCTACAAAACAATTCTGGAAAGAAAGTCAACAACAACATTGTCCTTTCCAGGCTTATCAACGATAGTTACATCAAATTCTTGCAATAAGAGTAACCATCTGATAATGCGTCCAGCTACGACTGCTTTATTCATTAGATATCTGATTGCAGCATGGTCTGTATGTACGTAGATTTTATAGCCTGTAATATAATGTCTGAATTTATTTATTGCATATACTACGGCTAAAAATTATATTTCTGTTGTTGTGTAGTTTCTTTCTACAGAATTTAAGTTTTTGCTAACATAGTAAATTGCATTCATGGCATCATTTTCATCTTGTTGTCCTAATACTGCACCAATGACCAAATTAGATACATCTGCATGTATGTGAAAAGGCTCTCCCCAAACTGGTCCTTTGATAATGGGTGAAGTTGTTAGGGCTATCTTGATTGTTTCAAAGGACTTCTGACAATCCTCTGTCCATACAAATTCTTCTTCTTTCTTGAGCAGGGTAAATAGTGGTGATGCAATTTTACTAAATCCTTCTATAAATCTTCTGTAATACCCTGCATGCCCAAGAAAACTTCGTACTCCAGTTTGGTTCTTAGGGATTTCAATGTTCTGTATGATCTCAACTTTCTTGGGATCAACCTTTATCCCCTCTTTTGAGATGTGATGTCCCAGAACAATTCCCTTTGTCATCATAATGGAACTTTTTTCATGATTGAGTGATAACCTATGATCTTTGCAGCATTGTAAAACCTTTTCTAGGTTTTGTAATGCTTCATCAAATGTTTTAGCATGGACTGTAAAGTCATCCATGTAGATCTCTACACATGAAGTGGTGAAATCTACAAATATTGCAAGTACTGCTCTTTCAAATGTTGCAGGTGCATTACATAGTCCAAATGGTAATACTGTACATGCATACGTACCCCAAGGACAAGTAAAGGTAGTTTTGTCTTGATCTTTAGGGGCTACTTGGATTTGGTTATATCCACTAAAGCCATCAAGAAATTAGAAGTAGTTGCTGCCTATGAGGTTGTCTAGTAATTGGTCAATTTTCGTGGCCTTATTCAATTCTCTATAGTCTATGCAGACTCGCCATTTACCATTCTTTTTGGGAACTATAACCAGTGGAGAGACCCACTGACTATCAGATATTGGGTATATGAATCTTACGTTAAGCAGCTTCTCAATTTCCTTTTTAACAATGTCACAAAGAACAGGATTAATTTGCCTTTGTCCTTGTCTTATTGGTCTGACATCTTTTGTGTAGATGTGATGACTACAGATTGAAGGATGGATGCCTCTCATATCAGTATATTCCTAGGGGGTTCATCAAGCTGTCTTTCAAGATTGATAGGATTTGAAAAGGTCCTATTTGTTGGGGGACGTACTAGTTGGTCACCCATTTCTTCTCCCGGAAATGGATTCCTGTTCTCTTCTTGATTTTCAATGTGGCTTTCCTGATTAATTTCTTGATTTTTAATCTGGTATTGTTGGATATCCTCTTGATCAAAATCAAGATTTCTTCTAATGTCAACATTTCGTGGAAGAAACCTTCCCAATAGATCTTTGTTTCGTCTCATCCACAATTTCAGATCTCTCTTCCCTATCAACACTAAGGCTCCACACTAAATACCCAGATCGTTTAAGTATCCCCAGCAACGGCACCAAAAATGATGGGCAAGGTCGTTGATGTCACAACTTGCATCATTTAATCAATTTATTTATCGAACCAGGTGTGTCTCAAAGCAATATGCAATAATGATAGTGTCACGGATTTTGTTGGGGGGTTTTTGCACTATAAACAGCGACTTCAGGTATCATTTTGCCTACTTCAAGAGCTTTCAGGAGCTAAACTGTAGCGACTGGTTCCTAAGATTTAAATCTATTTTATCCTGTGTTACACAGGGACGCGTCCCCCCACCCAAACCCTACGTCCCCGTCCCCTGTGGCATTTCGGGGACAGGGGGATGGCAGGGGATGTCCCCCAAGCATCCCCCTTGATTTTTGAAAACTGGAGGACGGCAGGAAACACGTCCCCAAGAAAGGGGACAGCTGGAAAATAAAAGGGGACGCCTAGGGGACAGCTAGGAGTCCCCCAACCGTATCGGGGACACCCAGGCGTCCCCCTTTCGTCAAAGTAAAAAATGTTTTGATTTTTGGCAAATTAAATAAAAATTGCTTGACAAATATTAAATATTTCATTATATTTGATAAAACATTTAATTTTTAAACAAACTATTTAATTTTATTATCAAATTAAATAAAAATTACTTGGTAAATATTAAATGTTTCGTTAAATAAAAATTGTTTGATAAATATTAAATATTAAATATTTCATTATATTTGATAAAACATTTAATTTTTAAACAAACTATTTAATATTATTGTCAAATTAAATAAAAATTGTTTGATAATTGATAAATATTAAATGTTTTATCAAATATTAAATATTAAATGTTTTATAATGAAATATTAATTTGATAAAAATGTTTTATCCCCATTTGAATGGCATTGACTAAATAATAAAATATTATTATATTTTATTTAGTCATTCAACCTAAAATTGAACAAAATGCTTTTATATTTAATAGTTAAGTTATTGGCATTGTTGTTAGTGTTTACCTTTATCTTTATATTGCTATTATATCGTTGTTATATTGCTGTTATACTGCTGTTATACTCTTTATCTATGCACATATTGTCATATTGATATTGTTGCACATATTTAATATTTCAAATTGCTCTCTTTCTCTATCTATATATAATATATTTTTAAAAATTCATATCAAAAAATTCCTAAATCGCCATCCCCCCGCTGTCCCCAAAAATCTGCCCTCGGACTGTCGTCCCCGAAACGCATCCCCTACCATCCCCCCGTCCCTGTCCCGAAATGCCGTGGAACATAGATTTTATCTTCTAATTTAAAATCCTATTGACTTAATTTTGACTTCATTGACTTCGATTTAGACCAATTCATGGAGACAATTAATGATTACTTTAATTCCTAATCTAAAACATGGAATTCAATTTAATTCTATTTTACTTCAAAAGAAATGCATAACTTAATTGTTGGAAAGTAAACACTAATTTAACAGCAAAAATGAATTGCAGAAAAATGACGATTATTCTAGAAAGCATAAAGACTAATCTCCATGAATAGATTCTGAACAGACTTTAACTCCATCCCTTCATAATTTCCTAACATTGCTTTAATGAAACTTAACAAAGAAACATCAATGCTAACTGATTCGAACAGCATCTAAATCTAATTTATCTGAGAAACCTGATAACGATTCCAATGATTTAATTCAATGCTTCTAATAAATGAATTTAACCATTCTAACAATTTGATCTCAACCATAATAAACTAAAATTTTGAAACATAACTGTAAACAGAAATAATTATCCAATTTTAACATTCACCAAGGTAGAAGATGATTTCAACGATTGAACAATTCAAAATCGGTTTCTACTACAAATTTAATATTAATGAATCAGAGAATAACAACACTTAACAAAAATACCATAAGATCATTCCAAAAGTTGAGCGGGCCCTACTCTTCCTCAGGTAGGATCCTTTAACATAGTGAATTGATTAACTTCTTGCTTCCCTTCTCATTGATCAAAAGTAGAACGCAGAACAAAGTATTGCTTATGATTACAAAAATTCTGATTGCAAATTATCTAACTCCTAACTAAGACCGAAACATGGATATTTATAAAATATCCTTATTAGCTTCTAACATGGCGTTAACTGCCAAAACTTAAGGCGACCAACTAAAGATTACAAAATGAAACTAAAAATAGAACTACAATGGACTAAGGAGGACTATGCCAGAACTATGCCAGATTGGAGTTGGAAGTTAAAGTTCCACAATCGACTATAAAGAAGTCAATTCAAACTTTGAGTGACTCATCATCTAACAGGGCCCATCTATGGTGTAGTCACTCCTCATGATTAAACAAAGAGTTTAACAATCTCATCAACCTTTAAGATACCCTATTAAAAACCCTTAAGAAAGGACAGCAATCATGGTAATAAAGATCAACGCAGCATAATTATCTCATCCAAAGTCATCATAAAGCAACGCATTTAACATAAGCTATTACTTCCAAAATATTCGCTAATTTAGTTAAACATAAAGTAAAATAAGCAAATATGTTAATCTATTGTCTACCACCAGTCATGTCAATTAACAATAACAAGAAGTCTTTTTAAACATAAAAAGCCTTAAATGAAAGTATTTTATATCACCCATCAACCAGATGGGATGTAGAGCCAGAAAAGCCAACACAAATAGATTATGATGCTACACAAACAGGGCTGGTTGGTATTGGTTTAGATGAGCTTGAGGATGTGGGGCCCAACAATTCCAATGATGAGGAGATTGACATAGAGCTTGGGGATGATTAGATCATTAGAGGCATCAAGCCATTAGCCATCTACTATTTAGTATTTTAATTTTGAAGTTTGAACTTTGAACATTGTTGACTGTAATTGTGAATCATGATTATGAAATTCAAATTTTGAAACTTCTAGTTCTCATTCCAATGTCTATATTTTGATTTTCAATGTTCACTAGTTCAATGAAATCATTGCAATGTGTTTAAACTTTATACTTTACTTATTCCTTAGGCTTCTACAGTTATACATCTTTTTATAACTAGTTTTTCAAGTACTATATGTATTTCAACACTGCTAACTCCTCCGCACCCCCGCAGCCCCCAAACTTAGGCCCCCCATCCCCCTGTCTCCAAAACGCATCCCCCCATCCCCACATTAGGAAACTCCGTGGAACATTGTATTAAATATTAAAAATTATAAATAAATTACAAGACAACATAAGCAACTTCAGTGAACCCCGTAAATTGCCTAAAGTCACTCAAACTTCCAATATTTAAATTTTATATTTATATATATATATATATATACGGTACCGATACCCAACTAGTACCAGTACAAATCTCCTAGCAACTAGATATATACATAACAAAAGACAATGGCTTGGAATGGAATCAAAATGGTGGTTAAGGACCACTTCCTTATTGCAGATAGTTGAAGTACCAAGTAGTTGAAGTAGAGGCATGAGTTTTGTACAATGTTTTTGCCCTCCTTCCATACACATTTATATACCTTATGAGATTAAAATTTAACTTGATGGACTTTTTATCTTTTGTGATATAAGACATATTCAGTCGAGATTTAAAAGAAATTGCCCAAATTTCCATGGAGAAAACATATCTATTCTAAATAAAAATTCACAATATTTATCAGGCCAACTTCTGAAACAAAAATTAAGATAAGTTATTATCATAAATATGCTTGAACCCCTTCCATTCTATCACCAATCATCCTTTTCAAATTTTCTACACTTGCATTGATCATGGTTAGGCTTGTAGAAGATGGTAAGGAAAAACCGTTTTTAGGATTGAACAATCTTTTTTATGAGATGGCATATACCATAACAACAAAAATCAGCAAACCAAAAGTATAAGATTTTTTCAAAAAATCAAGATTTAAATAGGGAAAATTTTGAACTTAAAATTCAAGAAAAAAAACTGTTGTTTTTGAAACTTAAATGCATTTCAATACAATGGAGATATAGAAAGCAAATAAAATTGAGAGTTTAACCCATCAAATGTGAAATATATATTTTTGTCATTTATGTTTATATCCCTGATTACATTGCATTGCATAATGCATACTTCATAGTACATAAATAATAACTAGATGTTAATCCTAGTTAGAAGCCATTACAGAAAGTACTTCAAAAGCAAAAGTATTTAAGTGTTCTATATTACATGATCAAAATTCCATGTCGAGAAGAGAGGCATGTCTAGAACGCAAAATTATTCTACACAATGATGATGTCCAAATTCTACTAAGAGAACTAACCAAACAAAAATAGTTTGTCCATGATATGAATTTGGCATTAAATAATACATGATTTTGTGATCAATGGATAGCATTTCAAGCTTCCAAACAAATGTTAAGCAATAGGGACGGGAGTTTCAAGAGAAAAGTACTCAATACCCTAGGCTGTGATACCATTCTTGAAAAGATGGGAAATCTAGATAGAAAGGAACCCTAGATATTCTAAAGAAGTTCACAACCATTTGAATTGCTCTTTCTCAAATATGTTGCAGCACAAGAAAGGAACTTGTCACAATTTAGAGTATGGTAGAGAAAATGCATCATTTTCTATAGAGTCCATGTGCCGACAAACATGCTTTGTGCCTCACAATATTAGAGTGCAACTCAACATATGGTACAATTCATATGATGAAAACAACATCAACAAGGATATAATAAACTTTGATTATGTTGCACAACTAAGCTCAAGAAGATTAGGTGCAAGAGTCGTTGTTGGGAATGACAAGCAAGAAATTTTAAGAGCTAATAGTGAGCTCACATAACCCAGGATCACCTACAAAACCAAAGATAGTCTTCCATAAGAGATTATGTCAAGATAATATCTTACTTGATTATGGATGTAATAATGTACAATGATTAATAATGGATCAATGATATACATCCCCTATGATATATATAATGTACATGAGGCCATGTTGATATAGGCAAGGTGAAAAATAGGATTAGACAAGATCATGACAAGTGTTTTAATCTTATGACATGAGACAACAAAAAATAACTAACAAGATAAGATAAGATCACATAACGACTAAGACTTCTACAAAGATTCTTATACCCTTAAGTAAGCTTAACATGTGAATTTGTATGAATAGAACCTACTAGGTGGACTAGTTAGGTAAAACACCTTGTTCACACCAACACCCACCCTTAAGTGCGATTTAGGGAGAAGTAAACAAATGCAAAAATGCAAAGATGCATGGATGGGTCGCGGCTACTAGGCCATGTTAGGCAGCCATTTACAAACGATCTCTCACAAATGAAGAAAAGAAGAAAAACGTTGTGGGAAAAAACCCCTCTCTAAAAGAGAGAATGCAAGAAAACAATCATGTACAAGTGATGAAAAAAAGGAAAGAATGGAGGACTCAACATAACCCCCTAAGGACTACATCCATCACAAATATACAATCAATAGGCCCCCATAAGAGGGAAAGAGAGAGACTATGTAGCCCCCCATAATGTGTAATCTCTTGCAAAAATGGTAGATGCTTGAAGACAAAATATGATCCAATGCCTACAAACAACATTCCTCCCCTTGGAAAGAAACAAAACCAAGTATAGATGTAGGAATGCTTCCCATTTTGGATAGGAATTGGTAGAAAGAAGGATGAAGATGTATGATGATGTCTCTGAAATTTGCTCATGTGTCGCCATGTCCATGGAAGATAATGCCACAATCAAATAAAATACATGCTCAATCAATAAAGAAAGTGACAAACCAGGATCAAGTGGTAACTAATAATGAACAAGATCCAAAGGAAATGAAGATTTTGACAACGGTTGTGATATGACTATCATCAAAGAGGAGAGATAAACCCTCAACTATGTCCTCCAAATTTGCAATATGAGAATCACAAAACAAATCTGATATACCTATCAAATGCTCATCCCACAAAGTTCAATTTGAAAGACTAAGTTGATCTTGTTGAACAAGAATGATGGGAGCCTCAATCAATGATTTTGCACAAGGAATCAATGAAGGTGAAGGATCGACAACTATCTTTGAAGGAGAAGAAGAATCTAAAGAAACCTCATCATCATCATCATTTAAAGATTCAAAGCTCTCCAAAGAAGAAAAGTTTTAATTAGTATATTAGTCATATGGTATGTTGGTTGAGTCATCAAGAGGTACAAAACCATCTGAAACAAGATCATTTTGGAATAGTTTTGTATCATGATCTCCATATATCTCCCAAACTTTGGTCCAAAAAGCACAAGGACACTCAATGTGTGCAATGGTATTCAAAATGTCATCATTAACATGGCAAAAATGTCATGTCCCCCGAAATTGTGGCATTGGGATATAAAGCATCAGAGACAAGATAAACAAAATACATATTAAATCATTAATTATCAAAGATAATATTATAATTATAAATACTAAAATATTAAAATCATTACATTATATTAACATGAAATACATAACACAATAAAAGATTGCAACACTTTGAAATAGAATAACAATATATATTGACAATTTATATACATCATTGATTAAAATACCAAATATTGAAATACAAAGAATCAATAATCAAATTAAATAAATAAATATATATATATATAAATATAAATTGCAATTTAAATATTATTATAAATAATATTATGCCAATCATCAAATATAGAAATTGGCATTATTTACAATTACCTGATTATTCAAATTCATAAAGTAATTATACCCAAAGCTATAAAATAATGATTATTATATCTCATTATTATAATCATTATTATAATAATACAAAATATATAAAATAACATAATACATATATGTTCAAGAGAGTAAATCAACAACTATGACATGAAGGCAGTAAGGAGTAGTTAAAATAATAAAGAGTGCAGTGATGTCCCTTAAAGAATAAAGAATAATGCTTATTTGGATGCAACGATATTAGGAAGTCAAAGTAATCTCCAAAGGTGGTGTTTATAAAGGCACCCGTTAGTTTTAAAAAGGGCAGCGATCAGTCAAGGGATACGTCTCTTTGGATACAAAGATATAAAGGAGGACAATTACCAAAAGAGGAAGGCATCGAATAGACTGAAGAGGAAATGAAAGGAAATAACAGTGGCTGTATACCTTCGGGTACAGGTCAGACGTTATGGCTGAAATCTGCTGAACATGTAAGTAGAATAAAGGGATAACCGATAGGCATAATTATTATTATTTATTTTAGATATGATATGTTTAGAATTTATGATGCATCTATGATTATGATAATATTTAGGAATTTATACTCTAATTATAATATGATCAGAATTTATAGGTTAAGATCAGTAGATGTATTTATTATTAGAATTCATAGGGTAGGGTCAATAGATGTGTTTATTATTTGTTTCCAAATTTATGAAGTAGAATCATAGACGTGCTTATTGATGTTTATTCTTAATTATGATTTATGAATATATTTAAATATATTATGATGGATAAATACATTGAGAATTTGAATGACATGTTAATAATTGATAAATATATATTGTGATTCATATATACATCATAGGTGATTAGCAAATACAATGTATATATATATATATACATACATTATTTACGATTATCCAATAATGATGCTTGTAACAATTATTGAACCTTATAAGCAATTATGATTCTTTGATATACGAAGGGAAAACGATTTATTTGATTCATACTAATGATATATTCTAAGTGTTAAGGACAAACAGTTCAATTAGGAGGAGAATGAGATCAGGATTTCAGATATCCTTGTCAGTATAGCAGCTGCCAGATAAGTATGAGATATTATGTTTATTATTCTTGTAGTATGTTATATTTTACTATGATATGCAATTAAATATATTATTAGTCATGGGTAACAACTCTCTATATCGGAGTTATCAATTGTTGCTAAAATATGAATAACGGATCTATAACACTGATTTGATATGTAAGAACAGAATGTGTCTACATTATGGATGTTATTTGTCAAAGCCACAATAATATTGCTTACAACAATTATTGCATCTCATGGAGCTTTTGTGACTCTACCCTGAAGGATAGAATTCGGGCTTCAACTCTTACTTGCTAGCACTCAAAACGGATTGTGTGTTTGTGGAGGGGAAGAGCTGGTAAATCGCCCACTGATGGAGGGTCCCAAGATGGGTGGAACACCTTGAGGGAGTCCACTTTGAGATGCGTTCACGCGCCCCTCAACACAGTAAATCGCCGTCCCATGAGGCTAGGAAAGTGGAGACAAGGAGAAATTCTATTCCAATTAGGAGAAGAAGTCATAATTGACCATGTTAATTTATGGTTTAGATGATAATGCCTTTTGATTGACTTATTCCTAAGATGTGAAATCTGAAATGATCTAAGCATGAACAAGAAATTATGTGCATTTTTATGTCTCTAATATGGGGACATTACAAAAAATCACTCCTAGGACATATCCTTTTTGCAATTCCAAGCAAACTTCTTACAAGTAGTGCTTGGAGGGGGAACAAGACCATACAAATATGGAAAAAAATGAAGCCAATGAAAATGTTTCAAGATGCCATCTCTCCCTTGCTTATAAATTTTCATTTTCAAGATGATCAGAGAGCGATGAAATGAAAAACCCATAATGAACTATGATAGATCTCCAAATTTACAAACACAACAACCTTTAACAGCAATTATAGACTCCCAAATATGATCAATCAAAACACGATATTGGGAAAAATTGAATAAAATATACCTAGGTTTGAATATGAAAAAAGTGCATGGATAGAACAGGAGCTCTTCAATACCTTTCCAATGCCGCAAGAATTGCAAAAATTAGAGATCTAAGAAAAAAATTCTGAACTCAAAGGTCCAAATGAGAGATTTGACTTCAAACATCAATAAAATGCACCAGCAACAAAATCTGATAATAAGACATGCACCACTAGAAAGTAAACGGAACCAACTTTCCAACAATATCTCGTTTGTGTAAGTCCAACTCCTAGATCAAAAGATGTGGCTCCCAAAAAAATTGCCCAGTTAGGGTATTAAGGGCAAAAATAGACCCCCTAGGGATTGGTCGTTGGTTAGCCCATGTGATTGCCTATTGCAAAAAATGATATTGGGGTTTTAAAAATAAAACGCCACTAATAGAGCGACAAGTGGAGGCGTCAACCCAAGCAACGGAGCCGCAACGATAACCATGTCACTGACAAAGCAACAAGCAAAGGCATCACCCAAGCAACAAAGCAACAACAATAACCGCACCGCTTGTTGGGTTTAAGCACCAAGGGGTAGGCCAAAACCAGCCACTGTGCCCCAACCAGGATCAGGGGCTTCAGCCCACAAATTTTAAAACAAAATTTTAATCAAAAAAGTTGATTCGTACCGTTTCTAATGCAATAGGTGACACAATTGACAAAATTTGATGCAAGAGTACGATGTCAACACAAAGATTACGCCAACAAATATGTTTGACAAATATTCCCGCCTACTACTTGTAGATTTGTTGACCATCCCACCTATATACGACCTATTTCGATCTATACAATATACAAACTACACAGAGTTTTTGCCTTGCTAGATCTCCAAACCCTCCAAAAATGGCCAAAAATTTTCCAATTGCCCAAACATCAAGTATCTTATATGAAAATAGGGGTTTATAGGCCTTCTAAACTCAACGGTGATGTTTGTTTTGCCCTAAAGTGCACCCAAGCAAAAACTCATGCTAAAATCACTCTTAAACCAGAGAAAAGGTTTGCAAATCTAAAGCTCTAATACCAAGTAAGAGTTGTTTGCAAAATCAAAGATAGCCTTCCACAAGAGAGTATAGCAATAGAATAGCTTGCTTGATTATGGATACAATAATGTACAATAATCAATAATGAATCAATGATAGTACATCTCCTATGATATACATAATGTACATAAGGCCTTGCTTATTTAGGCAAGGTGATAGATAGGATAAGACAAGATCATGACAAGTGTCTTAATCATATAACATGAGACAACAAAAATAAATGACAAGATAAGATTAGATCACACGACAACCAAGACTTCTAGAAAGATTCATAAACCCCTAAGTAAACTTAACATGTGAATTTGGGTGAATAGGACCTACCAGGTGAACTAGTGAAGTAAAACACCTCGTTCACAGCAACAAAACTCATAATTTTGTACATATTCAACACAAGTAGAGCAAAAAATAACAAAAAAGAGTCGATGGAGGCCATTTGTGGCCTAAAATACTAAGTAGAACAAAGCATCACCTATGCAAAAAATCAAAAGAGGCTTGCAAATTAGGAATACACCTACTAGGAAATATGACAAATTAAAATGGTTGTCTTTGAAGCTGCTAAATATTCTATCATAAAATTGCCAATATCTAACCTTGGTTGGTTAGCTTCAACACTAAAATCCTTCCCATTGCTGCAGTTTCAAAATGTACAACCAATAACTCAACTAGCAAAAATGCTCTAGCCTCACATCACACAAAGTACTCGCAGCAAATTACTTGAAAAACATGCAAAAAATGTGCCGGATTGCAGGAGTATTTTGTGCATAAACGCTACCAAAAGGAAATTGCATGCATAAAATATATCGTGGAGTATAACTCATGTAAAATAAAATGTTGAAATCAAACAAACCTTCAATGCATGTTATTGAATGTGAAAAAATTGTTGAAAAAGCAATCAAAAATCGACAGTCAACGGTTTACTGGAAAATTATGAATTTAACAAGGATTAAATTGGGATCCCTACCAATCCACAATTAATTGCCTATAATTATAATTTCTCCTTCTCTGGCACATATAATCATCCAATCAATTCTGCATTTTCCTACAAATCTATATAAGCTCTTGCCCCAAAATAAGCAAACGAAACCATTAAAATGAAACTTCTGCTATCAAACCAACGTGCATGATTGCATTAAGGATGGATGTGAGGTGCCCAATTTACATCTCTTGGTTCAATAGATGTTGGGCATCTCGTCTACATTTGTGACCAAGAAAGTTGTTCAAAACAAGTAAATTTGGTAACAAACCCCCAATCTAAAATTGAATATTAATCAGTAAACCATAATGAAATTTTACGAGTGTGTGTAGGCTCTCTCAATAATGCAAATGTGGTAAACTAGTGACCATAGTATTAAATTTTCAAATGGAATTGGCAAAAAGGAATATCAACAGTAATATTATTTCAGAATATAGTCTAATCAATATAATATCAAATGGTTGATGAAATTAACACATACACCTGATTTAGAAGTCTGTTTGCTCACGTATTCAAATATCTCTTTCCGCATCTCCAATCGGTGTTCTTTATCACCAACATATCTAAGAACTCTTAGGCTGGGAGAAAACCTGGCAAACTCAGATGCCCAACCATCTGTTACGCTCAGTGGACAAAGTACCACTGCCAGATTGAGATATTTATCAGACAAAAGTAAGCCAATTACACGTAAGTAATATCCCATACATAAATAAAGCAACAGTTCAAAAAAATATTTCCCTGCACTCTTACTAATTGGCACCAAACAAATAAAGCATAATAAAAGGATATGAAAATTCAACTATTTATTTAAAGTCACAGATAAACAGACAGAATTGCATTGTTTGAAAGTTGCTAAGCTTTGTGATCTTACGAAATGGCCCAGAGCGTTTCCTTTCAATTTTTAAGTATGCCATTAAACATATAGCCTGCAATGTTTTCCCAAGTCCCATCTGCAATAATTGATAGTGAGAATGAAATATAATATATCAAAGACAAATTTCAAAAGAAATTTTTTGAATGCATAATATATTTACCTATGTTTGCTCTGCATCGCACAAAATTAAAATTGCTTATGTTCTTTAAAAGTAAGAGAATATATAAATTCAACTAGTATTAATACTAAAATTTGATAAGCTAAAATAATGTCTGACATCTAACCATGAGTATTTCTCATTCATGGCAGGATTTAATTATAAATATAAGTTTCATAACAAGAAACGTGAGAGAAAAATCAACTTTTATGTCAACTTCAATATATAAATTAACAATTGACAGACAAATGATAGAAAACCTTGTAATCCGTGCATGCAAGAGTTTGGGCCAAGGCATCATGCGAGTTCCGGATCTCATATTTGAATGCCTATTGAAACCACTACCTTAGACTGCAATTTCAAGCTCGCTGGAATTAAACTAGCAATACAGAGTGATAAAACCTGCCCACCATTTTTCGTAACTTATGACTTTGTAAATAAGAATTCAAAGTGCTTCCTAGATAAGAAACATATCCCTGATATACATGGAATATCCAACCTCAGAAAACCAATAACCCAGATTACTTTTGCATTCCTCTATTAGTCAGGAAATTATAGTGTAAAGGACCTTCGAGCATATGACTTCAGCAGAGATCATAAATCTCTAATTAAAAAAAAATTGTAAGAACATAGTTAAGCCCAACGAGAATGCAAAGGAGGGCAACGTGAATAAACTATAGCTTTCAGAAAAAGTGTACATAAATCATGTGATGATTTATTGAGATGCAACCGCGTAGTTTCGAATCAATTTTCATCAACCCAATTTCAAAAGAACCCATCTCTCATCACCATTAGTATTCCAATTATACGCATTACATAGAAGTAAAGCTCACAGGAGTGAACCACTGAACTTCTGTAAGGTTATCTATCCAAAGACTACTGCCAATGCTACTCCGAGTCAAGTGCATTAACTATCGAATCTCCCCCGTGTGCATATAACCATTCCCAGAGCTGTGCTTATTAACTATATTTCAACATGCTTGAGCAACAATATAAAAGAAGAAAATAAAATAATATAAATACAGCTAAAAGAGATTGACTGAGAAAAGAGTTTTATAGCAAAAAGAGATTGGCTGAGAAAAGAGTTGTGATAAAAATGCTGAATGGAGAAAATAATTTACAGCGTGTAGAGAAGGGCACAGAAAATGACCTCGTCCCCTGCATATAGCACAAAAGCAATTAACAAATTCAACTTCACCGACATGAAAATAAAAATTGAAATAACTCAATCTTAAAATCGTATAAAGGAAGTAGAACTGACCGAGAATAACATTTACCCCTCGACAGTATCGGCGTATGAGCCAAGCGACTCCTTGAGACTGGTGGGGCTTAAGCTCAGCCATGATGCCCCATTCACTGCACTTTTTGACAACTTGCTCGGCCGTTGGAAGGTTTTCTTCGTCGTCGTCGAGCTCGGCCAGGTGCGCCGCGGCTGCCACCCTCTGTTCATATTTCACGCCTGCCGCCATTTCGTGTTTTTGTTTTTCTGGTTTCTGGTTTATTTTTGCCTCCCAATTTTCTTGTTCGGATGGGTTGAATTGTTTCTTATACAAGAAGCTCCGTTTAAAGATATATAAATAACGCCGAAAGATATCTGTAAAATATTATTTTTTCTTTATATGATTTTTATGTCTTGTAATGGACACTACGGACATAAAGCTGCTTTATTCCTCTGCCTTCCCTTATTGTTTCTCATATGGGTGCAATAGTATTATGAACTGTGGAATATTTTCTTCTAATCTGTCTAAGTATGTCAAAAGCCATCAAATAGATGTTAGAGCCTAAGTAATGAGATTCTACAATTTGTCCTATCTCACTATCCAAATCTCAAACAACACTCATTTTTCTCGCACTATCGCATCTATAGCAAATTGCAGATGACCAAAAGTGTCTTCAAAGTCCAAGACTCAACGTGAGTGAGATTTTTCCTAGTGTTGCAATCTTACAAACCCACACCAACGCAAGAGTTAGTTGCAAGTGTTGGAACCTTTAGTGGTAAAGTTATTGCAGTTAATTTATATTTTGATAATGAGCCACATTCATAATTGAAAGTGTGCTTTATTATTCACAAGTTGCTTACTCATGGTTAAGTTGGTGTCAATTAGCAATCAAGATTGTAGTTGTAATGGACCACACAAGGATGTAGACTCTTAACCATAGTTGACAGAAAATTAAATGGAGATGATGATCATATCCCTTGAGCCATTTAAAACCCCAAACTCTGTCGATCAGGTTATGGATCTGATCACCAAATTCCAATTCAGTTAATAAATAGGTTAAGTCTGAACATCTGATAATTATATATTTGTAACCCTAATCTGTTCGCTGTAATTTCTTCAACCCCGCTCCATCGTCATTGAGCTTTAATTTATTTAACCTTCCTCCATCAACATTAATTATTGTCATATGGGAACACATGCCCTTGGTATTTGGTCACATGCCTTTACAAGAAAAATTCAAATCACAATAGTATAAACAGACTTGGAATTGACACAGAGTTGGAATTGACAATGTTAGTTAGAATTACTCTCATATGGGAACACATGCCCTTAGTATTTAGTCAAATGCCTTTACAAGAAAAATTCATATCGCAATAGTATAAACAGACTTGGAATAGTAAGGGTTCCTACTATTCATAGGAACTTTTACCCACCTTCCTATTTCACCTTGTAACAAATTTCACTTATTACTATTATCTCTCGCCCCTTTGACATGGATGACTCATCATTCAACTATTTTTGTTGATCTCTATGCTTAATCACTCAAATTCTCTTGTTCAACTATGCATAGGTGTGGATTGCAAGGTATCATAGTATGACACTCAAATAGTGAACCATGTCATAGAGGCCATAGCTATATCATTGGTGTGGTTGCATACAGTCCAAAAGTTGTGGCAGCATTACCTAATCAATGAATATTACTTGCAAATGGACTCCCTTTATAACCAATAGTTTATTTCCAACTACCACAGACAATAATGGGGGATCTATGACTTACCCTTGGATTGGAATACTCGAAGTGATGCCTTAGAAGGTGAACAAGGTATGTCATATAAATATGCTTGTACAAACCAAGTATGATCTTATTATTCTGCCTTGGATTTATCTATAAGTATGTTTTGAAATTTGTCAGTAGGGTTTTGATTGGGTTGAAGCCTCTTCTGCAGATATTCATGTCCCTGTGTCAGTTGATCAACAGTGACATCTTTGCACCAAAAAATCCCCTTGACAATCTGCCTTGAAGTTGCGGCAATACCCAGAGGCAAAAGTCAACTATAATCCTCCACATTGGGTGCCAACGTTATCCAGTAAGCTGCAGATTTTTCCCTTTTTACTCTCGCCTCAACAACACCACTTTCACTGCCACTTCCACTTCCAATATCTCCAAAAACCCTCTTTCAGAGACGTTCTGCACTGAAAAAAGGTTGTATTGCTCCAGGTGCTTGTCCAGCTCTTGCAGAGCATGCTCCCACCCTTCGCCTGCAAATGTTCAGCCATAGTTGAGAATATTCTCCATCATTTCAGGGTCATCATCGCTATCATATGCCTCTTGGGGCAGGCGAAGGGAAAATAAATAATGGCAGTGATCAACCCTGACAGCGGCTTCGTCTTTGGCTAAGGGCCACTGGATTTGATCCTCCACCCTCGCAACCATTGCAATGGTGTTGTCCCCCTGAACTAATCTCACCAGCATGAACTCCTCACTCACCAATTCCACAGTCTCCTGCTTATCTATCAAATGGACAACAGCTCCCGGAATTCTCATTACAATTTCCTCCTTTCCATTGCACTCAATCTTGTAGTCTTTTGAAGCATTGCACAATCACAGTAATGGCGATTCAGCGGCAGAATCGATCGCCCAGTACACCACCTGAAAACCGTCGGTGAGTGCCTTGGCAGGCAGGGTGGAAGGAGGGGCGATCTACCACCGACAGCCTTCATCTCCACGCCCCTATTTTTCTCTAAGCGCTGCCTCAACCATCTTCCTGCATTGCGATGGGATTAGAGTTGTGTAGATGAAACGTAGGGAAAGAAGTTAATTTCTTTTAAAAGAATTGCTTGCTTGTCTTGATCGGCCAAGTCGGGTTATGCACCTAGGGATAGAGAGAAACAGAAGAAGAGGGCTTTTCTATGACGTCGTCCATGTTCACCTAGGGATAGAGAGAAACAGAAGAAGAGAGCTTATTGTGAGATTGACAAGGGCTACTTAGGTCTGGGTAGAGTGACTTGTGACCTTTGGGATCTGAAAATACAGAGACCCTGTCGATTCCAGTTGGAGAATGTTTGCCTCCCTGTTTGGTCTGTCTCCCTGTTTGGCCATTTAGTTTTAAATTTTAGAGCAACCGCCTGAAACAAAGACTAAAGAATAATATGCAAAACCGCCTTGTTGCTTTGGGTTTTCGTCATACTCTCTGCAGCTTCCAATCCTGCTTAGAAATCCTACGGCGACAACTCAGCTGACCGACTTTACTTTTCCGATGGACATTTTTATGTATACGGAAATTCACGGCAAAATGCCATTGTAGTGGAACGCCTTTCAACGTAATTAAATTTTCACATAGATGTATGCCTATGTGGCATTGTACGACGAGACGATGCCTGACACTATGGAAGCACGTCACATCAGAGAGTTGGTACCACTTTTCCTATATGATTTTTTTAAATTGAATAATGTTTTTTTAAGTTCAATTTATCAATGATCAAATTTTATCGAGTATAAAAGAGTGTAATATGACCTTTGAACTCCTCCAAATTCCCTGGTTTGATCAAAATAAAGATTAATATTGATTCATTGATATATAGATTTTTAAATTTTATTGAGTGATTTTTGAGTGTGATTTTGGTATTTTTATTGTATTGTTCTTATTTTACATAATTTACATTTTCATCATTCACATTTTAGTGGAATTTACGTTCATGATTTTTTTAACAATATTTTTTTTGCAAAACAAATCAACTCTTTGAAGGTTAGGCACATTTGGTTCATTTTGTAGTGCATTTGAACTGACTTATGCTGCATCTAATTGATTTGTGACATCTTTGAGTAGAAATGATGCACTTCTGAGATGACCTGCCATGCATCTAATCTAATTTGTTATGCATTTGATCTAATTTATTGCGCATCTAATCTAATATAATATGCATTTGATTAGTGAATAGTGAGAAATTAAAATGTTGGTTTTAATTGATTACAAACCTATAGATATTTGAATTTCTAACATCTCAGATAGATTTGACCTATATCTACTAACCCTTGACCTGAGTTAGTAGTATTTTTAAGGGTTTTTGTTGATCTTTGTGTGCAAAGATTGAAAAGCTAGTTTGATATTACTTTTTGTTTAAGGGGTTTGCTTAGGGATTTCATCACCCTAAGGGATGATCTCAACTCTCATGTTTCGACGGAGTATAAAGAATGAGGGGTGAACCAAAAGACATGCCTCTTGGAAGTTGAATCTTTTCAATCTAGGCTAAACATTTAAGAACTTTATACATTAAATAAGTGAAGGTGGAGAGTAGGTTACCCTCTCCTCTTGACTATTTCACACTATTCCCTTTCATGTATAAATTAAACCTCACATATCTTTGTATTATATAGAGGATTCCCCTAATTGAGCTTGTGAAGTTTAGTTAAAACTTCTTAGCCATATTTAATGTTGGTATGTGATGACTAATCATGCAAGTACTGCACACTCATAACAAGAAATGGGGTTTTTTCCCGTTGACACGTCAAGGTTTTCCCGCTGACACATCAAGGTTTTTTTCCCGCTGACATGTCAAGGTTTTCTCATTAACACATCAAATAAAAAAAAGGCCTTGTAAAACCCTAATTCTAGAAGGTTCCAAAAGGCTTGTTATAAGCGGTTGGGATGTATGTTGCGGTATGGTGTTGGCGAGATTGTAATATGTTTTACACTAGATAATAAAATCATTGAATGGATGAATTTCTATGGATATAGCCCATATTGGATGAACCACATTAAATTTTGTGTTGATCTCTTTTGTGTTATTCTTCATTATTATTTCTAGATTATTTAATCTGCATATAATTATTAATGTTTATTTCTCCAATCTTCCCAAACCCTAACAACTAGTATCAAAGTCGCGTGTATTTTGGTCGATTGGCAGGAAACCTCTAGATTTGAGTGGGAGCAATGGAAGAAGGAAAATTCAAGGTTGAGAAGTTCAACAACCAAAATTATCAATCATGGAAGATGCAGATGGAAGATTATTTGTATCAAAAGGATCTATGGTGGCCATTGCAAGGAAAAGCAAAGAAAGAAGTTGCAATGTCTGATGAAGAATGAGAGATTTTGGATAGAAAGGCACTGGGAACCATTCGGCTAGGCTTGGCACCATCAGTGGCGTCCAATATAACAAAAGCAAAGACAATAGAGGATCTAATGATAGCTTTGGCTAAATTGTATGAAAAACCCTTAGCCTCAAATAAGGTATTTCTCATGAAGCATTTGTTTAATATAAAAATGATTGAAGGTGGATCTGTGAAAAATCATTTAAAGGAGTTTAATATGATTACCAGTCAGTTAACTTCTATAAAAGTGAGTTTTGATGAAAATGTGACAACTCTCTTGGTTTTATGTTCCTTGCCACAAAGCTGGAATAGCTTGGTAATGGTTGTAACTCTGTCTCTAGTTCAAATACATTAAAATTTGATGATGTTGTTAGTGTTATCTTTAGTGAGGAAATGTGATAGAAAAGCACAGGTGAGATTTCAACATCAAGTAATGCTTTGACTATAGAGAACGGGGGAAGAATAAAGGAGAGAGTAAAAAGCCCAACAAATCGCAAGAAGTCACAAGGGAAGTTGAAGAAAGGAAGATCTAAATCCAAAGGAAGAAAATGGATTGTTGGCACTCTGGAAAGGAAGGACACTTGAAGAAGGATTGTTGGTCTCGAAAGGGAAAACAAGGAGATGGGCAACATGATGACAGTAAGGAAGCTAATGTTGCAAGTGATAAATTATCGGATTCTTTAATTTTGTGTTTAGATAGTGCTAAAGATTCCTAGGTAATAGATTCAAGGGCTTCATTTCATGCCACACCCCATAGGAAATATTTTGTAGATTATGTTTAAAGTGATTTTGGAAATGTATATTTGAGTGATCTAATTAGGATCTAGACTAATTGTGTTTGAATGCTTAATGTTTACAAATCATGAAATCCAAATTGCATAAACAAAATTAACACATTATCATGTGAATTAAGTGAAAATACAATTCATGCATACATTATTGAAATTATGCATTAAAAACTGAAGGTGAAAAGAACGAAATTGAGAAGGAAGAAGAGAGAGAGAGAGTGCAAACGATTTGATAACGGAGTTCGCCACAAATGTGACTACATCTCCGAGTCCGCTCCAATAGAGTGGGACCTATCCAATTAATCTCCAAAAATAGAATTACAATTGCACCAAGACCATTTCCTTCTAGCACTTCGGCAACATGACGAAACTCTAATGTATAGAAATGACTCAAAAGTCTCTCTATTCCTCTGATTCAATACTTCACCACCTAGACTTGAAAATTCTAAGTACCAAACTCACTCCTAAACTCCCCTTTTATACATCAAATTTACCAAATATGGTACAAAACCATATGATTTCCCAAAATCTCCTTAATCTCCCAATTTTGCATAGAAATCTATGATATATCCCCCATAATCTTTAACAAAATTATTCTATCCCTTCAAAATTAATAAAAAATTGTTTTAGGCCTTTCTTTGGCTTTCATTATTTAGGGGTTTTGTTTGTTTTGTTTTATTTAAAACTTAAATATAACCTTTAAAGGCTATTTAGTTAGGCATCGGGCCTAACTAATCAATAAGAAAAACCCACGTCATTATCGTATTGAATATACACAATGTCATGTTGGTGGTCTTAACTTTTAGAATCCTAGTGGTTCCAGGTTCAACTCCTGACAGTTAGCAATTTTTCCAATGGATATAACCTATTTACTAAACAAAACAAACACGCCTCCATAAATAGATAACCGCGGATTGTTTGGTGCACCAATTGCGTGGAGATTTCGCATATGGAAGGTGGGGGGTTCAAATCCCCCCACAACCTTTTTTTCAAACAACAAACAAATTGTCGTCAGTGGAGAGAGGGGCCACGTGTCACACCAGGAGGGTGCCCACATGGCAATCATTCATTCGCTAATGCCGATGACGTGTCTATCGTGGACGTTGACTAGACTACTGACGTGTCTGATGACTATGCATTGACACGGGCGTTGACGTGTGTACGAATGACACGTGTCACCATCTGATTGGTCTATACAATGCTGACTTGGACGCCACGTGTCAAATTCTGAGTGGACCATATCGGATTTCGTACAGTATGGATTGACACATCAACATGCTGACATCACCTTGTACCATCTAGTCAACTAAACTTTGACTACCCATATCTCGAGCATACGATGTCATATTTCAACGAAACAAATGTTTTCAGAATCATCTCAACGAGCTCTTCGACTTGATGCTTCTTTCGTCGATTTCCAAGACAATCCTTTTTTTTCCTTTCTAGATGCTCCTGATAGCAGTTTGACCAAAAATTTGAGTGGCCATAACTTGAGCAAATAGACTCCTTTTTGCTCCATTCAAGTTGCGTTGGAATCAAGACATCGAGCTCTTTTTAATGGTGCTGAAATATGGAGTATTGGAGACATTTCAATTTTTAGTGAAAATATCCCCTGGATCAAGCCTCCCCACTGGAGAACTTTTGGACCTCCAAAAGTGGCATTTATTTAGACATTAAGTGAGGACTTAGCCTCCCCACTTGTCCTATATCATCTATACATCTGAATACCGGACTCACAATCACAACAAAGACTACAACAACATTGTTGAACATAAACATCACTTTATCACTTCCATAAGCATCTATATCAACTGTCATAGCCACTAACCAACAAATATTGACTAGCATCAAGCTGAACAATAATGCAAATATGAAAGAGAATAAATCAACAACATATCGATCTTTCACATGAGAAAATTTTTTACCCAAGGGACCATCAATGCTTTCAATCATCATTCCCTCATGATGTATTGTGGGTGCATCCTGCGACATCTGACCCTAGTTAGCTACTCCAAATTCTTGTCTAGAACCACCTATGCTGACAGACATAAGAGTTAAATCTTTACTTGCATTAATCGCCCTCTTTAATTGCCCTGTGTTTGTAAAAGAACGATCAATCTTAATCATGTGAGAATGTACAATATACTGAATGCCATCTTTAAACAAATGACAATGATTCTTTTCCCTATAGAAAATGGCTTTTCGATCATATAAATAAGGGCTACCCAGAACTATCCCAAAGATATCTAGTGGAACCACATCAAATTGTACTGCATCCACAAACTTACTTGTGATTGTGAATTTCAAATTGCATTGCCTTGTTACTTGCAACTTATCATTCTCACAAATCCAACCTAGCGGATAAGGTTTCTTATGTTGTGTAGTTTTCAATCCCAAGTTTCTTACAACATCTTCAGAAATTAAGTTAACTTGAGAACCACTATCTATGAGTGCATCAATTTTAATGTTCTTAGCAACAACCCTTAAATGAAACAACTCATTCCTTTTCTTATCTTCAGAGACATCATTAACTTTCGAAGTAGAAGCACAACTATCAAAGGAAGCACTAAAAATAGGAGCTTTACCTTTCATACCCACAACTGTTATCTTAGTTTCATCATCAGAATCTGAACCAAGATCCATAACAACATTTGTGGATTTCTCCTTACCCTTTTGTTTCTGATTCTGTCTCTAAGCCCACTTAGGCTTCAATTCGAGATGCAACTTCCAACAATGATCTTCATCATGACCTTTCCTATCACAATGAGAGCAAGAAAGCTTGTCATCCTTCTTGACTGTAGTTGTCTTCTTTCCTTTCCCTATCTCTGCATTATTAGAAGATTTCTTTACAAAATTATCATTATCAATGAAAGAACCCTTTCCCCTTGACTCTAAGTGTGTAGCTTGAACAGACACTTCATCCAAATTACAAGGGTTCAAAACCAAAATGGAATGTCTAAGATATGAATGAAGACCTCCTATGTACTTTAACAAAGTATCTTGGGTGTACAAATGTACATTTAATGCAATAACCTTCTTTCTAAATTCATGGGTGTACTCTTGGACAGTTTGACCTTTCCCTTGTTTAAACACTTGCCAATTCATCATTAATTGTTGCATGTGACCTAAGGGATAGAATTGTTTTTTAAGAGCATTAAGAAATTCTAACCAAGATAAATTGACTCTACAATGCTGTGAAATTTCTCCTCTAGCCTTACTCTCCCACCAGGTGAGAGCTGAACCTCCCAACCGAAGAGTGGCTAACTAGATTCTAGAGGCATCATCAAAGAGGTTTTGAACTCTACAATAAACTTCTACTTGTTGAATCCAGACATCTAGTTTTTTAGCATCTAATTCACCACAATTCTTAGGTAGTTCAAATTTAACATCCAATTTAATTTGAGGCTTATTTACACCCTTAAAAGGATTACCAGAAAGAGAATGTGTAGAAGAAGAAGGAGAATGAGGAGGAGTAGACGGAGGAGATTTTGGGGGTTCATCACCACCTCCTGATTACTTCTTCTTGCTTTTACTGTCCCCATGATCTTCTTCACGTTTCATGCATTCTTCCCTTTCTTTGAGTAGCATCTCCAACGCAGCTTTCATCTGCCAAAAAGCTCTTTGAAACTCTTGCTCACTGAGCTCTTTAGGTACCTCCATCCTAGACATAGACATCTTCAGAAAATTTCTTCGTTTCCCGATCTCAGGATTAAATTCCTCAAGCTTGCCTTCACCCTTCTGAATCCTGGATCTTGTTAGCATTCAAAACCAACTGCAATAATAGTCACCAAAAGCTCTGATACCACTTGATCTAATTAGGATCTAGACTAATTGTGTTTGAATGCTTAATGTTTACAAATCATGAAATCCAAATTACATAAACAAAATTAACACATTATCATGTGAATTAAGCGGAAATACAATTCATGCATACATTATTGAAATTAGGCATTAAAAATTGGAGGTGAAAAGAACGAAATTGAGAAGGAAGAAGAGAGAGAGAGTGCAAACGATCTGATAACAGATTTCATGACAAACGTGACTACATCTCCGGGTCCGCTCCAATAGAGTGGGACCAATCTGATTAATCTCCAAAAACAAAATTACAATTGCACCAAGACCATTTCCTTCTAGCACTTCGACAACATGACAAAACTCTGATGTACATAAATGACTCGAAAATCTCTCTATTCCTCTGATTCAATACTTCACCACCTGGACTTGAAAATTCTAAGTACCAAACTCACTCCTAAACTCCCCTTTTATACATCATATTTACCAAATATGGTACAAAACCATATGATTTCCCAAAATCCCCTTAATCTCCCAATTTTACATAGAAATCTATGATATATCCCCCATAATCTTTAACAAAATTATTCTATCCCTTCAAAATTAATAAAAATTTGTTTTAAGCCTTTCTCGGGCTTTCATTGTTTAGGGGGTTTGTTTGTTTTGTTTTATTTAAAACTTAAATATAACCTTTAAAGGCTATTTAGTTAGGCATCGGGCCTAACTAATCAATAAAAACAACCCACGCCGTTATCCTATTGAATATACACGATGGCATGCTGGTGGTTTTAACTTTTAGAATCTCGGTGGTTCCGGGTTCAACTCCCAACGGTTAGCAATTTTTCCAACAGATATAACATGTTTACTAAACAAAAGAAACCCGCCTCCATAAATAGATGAGCACGGATTGTTTGGTGCACCGGCCGTGCAGAGATTTCGCATATGGAAGGTGGGGGGTTCAAACAACAAACAACCTTTTTTTCAAACAACAAACAAACTGTCATCAGTGGAGAGAGGGGCCATGTGTCGCACCAGGAGGGTGCCACGTGGCAATCATTCATTCACTGACGCTGATGACGTGTCTGTCGTGGACGTTGACTGGGCTACTAACATGTCTGATGACTATGCACTGATGCAGACGTTGACGTGTGTACGGATGACACGTGTCACCATCTGATTGGTCTGTACAATGCTGACTTGGACGCCACGTGTCAAATTATGAGTGGCCCACATCAGATTCTATACAGTATGGACTAACATGTCAGCATGCTGACATCACCTTGTACCATCTGGTCAACTGAACTTTTGACTACCCATATCTCGAGCATACGATGTCAGATTTTGATGAAACGAACATTTTTTGAATCATCTCGATGAGCTCTTCAACTTGATGTTGCTTTCGTTGATTTCCAAGATGATCATTTTTTTCACCTTTTTGGATGCTCTGATGGCAGTTTGACCCAAAGTTTGACTGGCCATAACTTGAGCAAACAGA
Organism: Sequoia sempervirens; assembly: GCA_007258455.2. NCBI lineage: Eukaryota > Viridiplantae > Streptophyta > Pinopsida > Cupressales > Cupressaceae > Sequoia > Sequoia sempervirens. Next base: position 854,585,187 of record VDFB02281492.1, on the reverse strand, counting down.
CTCCTTTTTGCTCCATTCAAGTTGCGCTGGAATTAGGACGTTGAGCTCTTTCTAATGGTGCTAAAATATGGAGTATTGGAGACATTTCAATTTTCAGTGAAAATATCCCCCGGATCACTGAGTGATGATGAACTCTGTTAGATTGTTGGAAAAGGAAAGATAAAAATCAAGTAGTAGAATGGAAATGTATGGTTGCTACAAGAGGTAAGGCATGTTCCAAATTTGAGAAGGAATTTAATTTCTACAAGCCAACTAGGTAGTGAAGGCTGCATAGTTACCTTTTCAAAAAAAGTTTAGAAGGTCATTAAAGGTGCATTAGTAGTAGCTAAAGGTGAAAAGGTAGGCACATTGTATTTGTGTACTGGTAATACTTTTTCTACCTTGGCTGCTACAAAAATATTTGCTACTGAGACAATTATAGCACTTGCTACAAGGACAACAACAGAATTGTGGCATCATAGACTTGGGCACATGAGTGAGAAAGGGATGAAGATCTTTCACTCCAAAAAGTTGCTACCAGGTCTGAAGCATATTGACTTGGAGTTCTATGAAAATTGTGTTTATGGAAAATAGAAAAGAGTTTGATTTCTCAAAGTTGGGAAAGAGAAGAAGACTGATAAATTAGAGCTCATGCATTTAGATGTATGGGGACCAGCTTAGGTATCTTGTCTTGGTGGCTTTTGCTATCATGCTACTTTTATTGATGATGCAACTAAGAAAACATGGGTGTATTTCCTAAAACAAAAATCAAAATTATTTGAAACTTTTAAAAAGTGGAAAGCTTTGGTTGAGAATGAGATAGAGAAAAAGTTGAATTGTCTCATATCTGATAATGGAGGCGAGTATTGCAACATATAATTTGAAAATTACTATTCAAACAATGAAATCTACAGTCAAAAAATGGTTCCTAGAACCCCACAATAAAATGGTGTGTCTAAGACGATGAATGGGACCATTATGGAGCGTGCAAGGAGCATGAGATTGCATGTTGGACTACCCTTACAGTTTTGGACAGATGTTGTACATACTATTGTTTATTTCATAAATAGGGAACCTTCAAATCCTTTGAATGGTAGCATTCCAAAGGAGGCATGGATGGGTAAAAAGGTAAACTAGTCATTTCTAAAAAACTTTGGTTGTGAAGCTTTTGTCCATGTTGATATTGAAAATAGAACCAAGCTCGAGGCTAAGTCTAAGAAGTGTACCTTCATTGGATATGGAGTAGATGAATTTGGTTATCAGTTATGGGATTATGAAAATCATAGAATCATTAAGAGTAGAGATGTTATATTCAATGAGAAGGTCATGTATAAGGATCAGTTGCAAAAAAAAGAAGCATGAATAGGCCAAAAAGGAATATGTGGTGTTGGATGATATTCTAGAAAATAAAATGCCAGTGGTACCTGATGCTCAACAACAACAAGTTATCCCACAGACTCTTGCAAGTGTTAGACGTTCTACAAGGATAACTAGACCTCCAAAAAGATTTTCTCCATCATAATATTCTATATTATTAACTGATTCTAGTGAACCTGAAGGTTATGAAGACGAAATGTAGGTAGATACCAAAAAAAAGTTGGAGCTAGCCATGAAGGAGAAAATGGATTCCTTGCTATAGAATCAAACTTGGGACTTAGTCCAATTGCCTGTAGGTAAAAGAGCATTGCCAAATAAATGGGTTTACAGGTTGAAGGAAGAAGATGGAAGCAAGAAAATATATAAAGCTAGACTCGTGGTAAAATGTTTTGCATAGAAAAAAGGTATAGATTTTGATGAAATATTTTCTCTGGTTGTAGAGATGAATTCTATTAAAACTATTCTTAGAAGTCTTGTGGCTACGGAAGACTTGCATCTTGAACAACTAGATGTGAAAACAACATCTATCCATGGGGATTTAGAAGAGCAAATATACATGCAATAACCATAGGGATATGAGGTCAAAGGTAAGGAGGAATTTCTGTGCAGGTTAAAGAAGAGTTTTTATGGCCTGAAGCAAGCACCTCAGTAATGGTATTTGAAATTTGATAGTTTTATGGCTGAAAAGGTTACAAAAGATGTCATTCTGATTATTGTGTTTATTTTAAGAAATTGGGTAATAGCAGCTATATTATCATGTTGCTTTATGTTGATGACATGCTTATTGTCGGGTCTAACATGCAACATATTAATGAACTTAATCAAAAATTAGCAAATTCATTTGCTATGAAGGATTTGGGTGCAACAAAACAAATCCTTGGTATAAGCATCACACAAGACAAGACAAACAAAAAATTATTTTTGTCTCAAAGTGAGTATGTAGAGAAGGTGTTGAAAAGGTTTAACACGCAGTATGCAAAAGCAGTTAGTACACCTTTTCCCAGTCATTTTAAGTTTACTAAGGAGATGTGTCCAAAGACACAAGAGGAGGAAGAAAAAATGTCTAAGATATCGTATGCATCAATAATTGGTAGCTTGATGTATGCAATGATATGCACAACGCTAGATATTGCACATGCAATGGGAGTTGTGAGTAGGTATATGAGAAATCTGGGAATGGAACATTGGAATGCGGTAAAATCATGGGTTCTTCGATTTTTGAGAGGTACTACTTCAAAGAAACTATTTTTTGGAGGAACAAATTTTGCTCTAAAAGGATATGTTAACTCTGATATGGCAGGTGATATTGATAGCAAGAGGAGTACTACAGGGTATGTTTTTATTGTAGGAGGTATTGCAATCAGTTGGATTTCAAGCTACAAAAGGTTGCGCTTTCAACCATTGAAGTTGAGTATGTTGAACTGTTATAGCTAGCAAGGAGATGATTTGGTTACAATGTTTTCAAGAGGAATTGAGACAATGACAAGAAGATATCCCTTTGCACACTGATAGCCAGAGTGCCATTCATCTTGCTAAGAACTCAACTCTGCATTCAAAAACTAAGCACATACAACTTAGATACCACTTCATCCAATCAATTTCAGAGGATGGACAGTTGAAGCTAGAAAAAATTCACACAAGTGAGATTCCTATAGATATGTTGATAAAGGCAATTACATGAGAGAAATATATTTCCTCAACAGTTTTTGTTGGCCTTCACAAATGATAATGGTGGACATAAAAAACTAGCCAGACCTATAGTCCAATGGGAGTTGCAAGTGCAACGGTGTCATCCAGGATCAGTCTCCAAGTGGGAGATTGTTTGGTGTGGAGCTTGATTAGTCTCCAAGTGGGAGATTGTTGGTATGTGGTGATTGATCATGCAAGTACTTTATACTTGTAACAAGAAATGGGGTTTTTTCCCATTGACACGTCAAGGTTTTCCTGCTAAGACGTCAAGGTTTTCCCATTAACACATCAAATGAAAAAAGGGCCTTGTAAAATGCTAATTCTAGAAGGTTCCAAAAGGCTTGTTATAAGCAGCTAGGATGTATGCTGCGGTATGGTGTTCACAAGATTGTAATATGTTTTGCACTAGATAATAAAATCATTGGATGACCGAGTTTTTGTGGATGTAGACCATATTGGGTGAACCATGTTAAATTCATTGTTGATCACTTTTGTGTTATTCTTCATTGTTATCTCTAGGTTATTTAATCTACATATAATTGTTAATGTTTATTGTTCCAATCAACCTGAACCCTAACATTTTCTTGTGGTCCCTTGTGCCTACAATGATTGATAAACCCACTTAAGTAGACTTGTTCATGTGTTTGGAGTATTTGAATGTTTAAAAATCCTTCCCTACTTGAAACCAAAAGGGGACATATAATCTAAATTGAGTAATAGGAATTATCTTTTACATTTTTGTGTGTTTTTATCTTTAGAAAATTACCAAAAAAACTCAAAAATCATAAAATAAAAACATTCTAAAAAAAACAAGAAAATTTGTTGTCTTTAGATCTTCTTAGAATCAAAGTTATTGATTTGTTTGGTGTATCAAATTCTCAAAATATTTTATATCATATAAAATTTACTAGCCATCTTTGTTGTTGTTGGTATCCCTTGCTAAAAGAAAGTGTCCAAAAAAAAACACACATTCTAGAAAACCTCTTCTAATACCTATAGTAGCGATTTTAGCATATATTTAATACCTATAGCAGTGATAAACCCACTTGAGTAGACTTGTTCATGTGTTTGGAGTGTTTGAGTGTTTAAAACTCCTTCCCCACTTGAAACCTAAAGGGGACATATAATCTAAATTGAGTCATAAGAATTATCTTTTGCATTTTTTGTGTGTTTTTATCTTTAGAAAATTATAAAAAAATTCAAAAATCATAAAAATAAAAATATTCTAAAAACAAAGAAAGCAAATTTGTTGTCTTTAAATCTTCTTAGAATTAAAGCTATTGATTTGTTTGGTGTATATTTCTTAAAATATTTTATATCATAAAAAATTCACTAGCCATCTTTGTTGTTGTTGGTATCCCTTGCTAAAAGAAAGTGCCCAAAACAAAAACACATTCTAGAAAACCTCTTCTAATACCTATAGCATTGATTTTAGCAAATCTTATAATGTAATTTGAGTCACAAATCTATGCTTCTAAAATATTGTTTTGTGCATCTAATTGATTCTATAGCATTTTTAAACTATTTTGAGTCATATAGATTATTAAAAATATTATGCTTAATTAAACTATTTTGGGTCGCTTTTGATTGATAATTTTGGGCTTCTAAACCATTTCCTCATTTTATTGATTGATTTTGAGTTGCTTTTGACTCAACCTACAATGCTTTTGATTAAACTTGGTTCGCTTTTGAATAGTATCAGTAACCCTTGATATTTCCAAAATTATAACTAAAAATCACACTTCCAAACTTTCAAACAATCAAATCCGATATAGACCTTCAACTTATCTCATTGTATAAACATCTTACACTATTTCATTGGACTTCAAGTTGTTATCTTTTGTAAGAATTGAAAAATAATACTAGCTATGGCACCTTGTGCAATGGGTACGCCGAAGAGGTGTGAAAGGTCAATTAGGAAAAAATTGGTGTATTTTTTGCACACATTTGTCTAGTAAATTAGATCAATTGATAAATGATTTAGAAAGTGATTTTAATAGTATTATTTTATTTTATTTTATTTTATATAGAATAATATATTAACTATTATATTATTATATAAATATTTATTATTGATGTCATTATTTTATGTGTTTATTATTATATTATTATATGTATTATTTATATATTAACTATTTTATTAACTATTATTATAGAATAATATATTAACTATTATATTATTATCTAAATATTTATTATTTATGTCATTATTTTATGTATTTATTATTATATTATATATTATATTTATTATTTAAATATTAACTATTATATCAAAATTTAATAAAACAAATGAAATAATGCCACCATCAATAAACCAAAAGTGTAAAAGGACCAAAATAAAAAAATAGCTAAAAATAAATAAATTTAGGATTGTTATCCTTTCATTAAAGAATTAAAATTGAAAATATTTATGTATGCCACGACCACCTAAGAAACCATCCCCCGTAAAAAGTCTACTCTTATAGGCCTATCGGTCCTCTGAATCCCCAAACATTCATGACACGTGGAGGATGTTACACGATGAAGACAATGGAAAACGACAAAAATAACTGCCTATTTGAGATCTTATTTGTGGTTTCTTTGTCTTCTCCTATTGAAACCTTCAACATACATAGCTTTAGAATCTTGGGAGACATTTTTCATTGTAAATGTTATGATATTAAGAACCACAAACAAACACTTTTAAAAAAGTATGTATATTGACAACACTAATAATACTTGAAGAGTAGCTACTCCTAATTAAAAATCTGCAATCAAAGAGATAAACCCAATTTTAAAATAATTTTAACACAAACATAATTTTCCATACTATCACATACATGAAAGACAACATCCTCCTAATCAAATACTTATCCTTAAATAAATGAAACATGTTAAAAACAATTATATCGTATGAACTTAATGACATTCACCAATGAACAATATAAAATATAAAATTATTCCAAAGAACTATTTAAATACATTTTAATTGATTATAATTATTAAAAATAACTATTATTTATGAGACAAAATTGACCATCAAAATTACAAAAAGAGTATTCCCATTTCGCTTTCAACACATCTACACATAAAACCTTCCCTTTCTCAAGTGCTAAAATTAAAGTTTGAATTGGAGATAGATTGGAACTTATCAAAATTTAGATAGTTGACTTTAATCACCCAAGTAATTTGCAAACAAAATTTACAACTAGCATGCCATTCTTGAACCATTTTTCTTGTCTAAAATTGAGCTAGGTGTGTCAAAGACTCAAATACGATTTTGTGAAGCCAATTTAGATATAAACAATGTTATGTATATTTTTTATGTTTGTAGTTTTATAAAAATACTGCCCATAAAATACCATGGAAAAAATCCAACAAAATAATATAAAATTGATGAACAATTTTCTTTGAATGCAAATGCCAAGGAAGGAGATACACAAATAGAAAAGAGTGTCGTTGAGTTTGTATGATAATTAGTGTCAACCAAAATGAGGAAGAGTCATAAAAGTGGATTACAAAATTATCTAGATAAAGGCTTGTAACAAGTTAGTTCTAAAATGATGTTGGGTTGATTGACTTTGTAATGCCCATAGTTTACATTAGGGAAAAAACACAACTAATTTTTTTTTTGAACAATAATATAATATACTAACATTTAACAACCATACATGTACATGGTGCATGCCATGCACATTGGGTGACGTTGCTTGAGAGTAGGGTAAAGAAATGAGAACGATTTTGGGTTGACTCCAAACATAGGATATACAAAATTCTTAATTACCAACCAAAAGTTGATGCTCACTTTTGCATAATAGTTAATGTTCTTGTTAGACCTCCATGGTATGGGTTCTCATATTGGGGAGCATATAAATATCATCAATTTGATTTTGCCCTATCCCCTTTAACTACCTTGACGATATCAATGTTAATTCACAATTTATGCTTGAATTTGAAAATTTTAAATACAAGAATAGATAAAATATTTACAATTTACTTTAATTATTAAATCATTTATCAATTTATTTTTATCTAATATTAATTTATTTACTTACTTACCTTTATATATATATATATATATATATATATATATATATATATATATATATATATATAACATTTAAAAATAATAATATTAAAGAATATCTCATACAAATAATTATATGTAAATGAAAGAAACGAATATGGAAAAGTTTAGATTTTTTTAAAGAATTTCTATTATTACTAAACTTTTATCCTTATGCATAGTTTTATTTAAATTAATCGAGCCCCTCGCTTTTAGAATATAGGAATATTCTATTTCTTTTTAAAACTATATTCTTGTACACTTGGTATATTAATTCAGTCTTCTAACCATACACAGTAAATAGTAAAAAATACCGTACGTGTACCATACATCTACCCGCTTGTTTCAAACTGACAACCGTATTAATGCCATGGGAACAGCATGTGCCGCGCAGACCGCACTCGGCGGTGGATAAACGTGCAGTGCGGAAGAGTTCGGAGGAGCAGAAACCAATAGGGCGTGGAAAGCAGCAAAATACACGGCAAGAAAACAGTCGGGAAAATGACGAAAAATGAAAGGCATGCTGCAAAATGGCGAAAAACGATGCACGGCTCGGATTCATTTAAGCACCTTGCCGGGTCTCTGCGTGCTTTCCAGCCGTCCGATGCAAAAGTGAGCTTCGAAAGCTCAATGAGGGACACGCCTTCGGCGTAAAAATGCTTTGGAGCTTGTGTTCATAAATTAGCATATCATAATCAGTGATAGTATCAAAATCTAGTAAAGTTTATTCGCGGTGTTGAGCTAAAACCCAAGAAAACAAACTCCACAATTTCGGATGCATAGATGCGGAAAAAATGGCATGGGCTCAAGGTGGCATCCTTTGTGGGAATGAGGGGTAGCTCAACACAGTATGACCGACAAAATGTATGTTGGTCCCCCCTAAGTTCGAATGGTATAAACTCAATTTTGATGGGGCTGCGAGGGGCAACCTGGGAGTTTCTAGTGTCGGTTGTGTGGTAAGAGATTGGAATGGAAAAACTGTTGGAAGACTTGCAGCCCATCTCCCAAGTGGAACCAACAATGTTGTGGAGTTCCAAGCTCCCATCCTTGGTTTGGGCTTGTGTAAGGAGATGAATTCGAGCAAAGTGGCAATCGAAGGGGACTCTACACTAGTTATCACCGCACTTCATTCCCAAAACACAATCAACTGGAAATTGGCGGCGATGCTGGATAAGGCCCTTAGTTTGGTGGGAAGTTTTGAATTGGTCCCCTTCAACCACATATTGAGAGAAGGAAACACCGAGGCTAAAAATCTCTCCAATGAGGGGGTTGATGGTTCAAACATCAGAGAAATTGACAAATAACTGTGAGTGGCAGATTATGGGTGGATGGGTGAGTGGATTTCCACACAAGGAGTTGTGGAAATCCTGATGACATCAACGACAAGGTGACTATGTTTTGCTGACAAGGATGACCACGTTGGAGGTCGCCGAAGTGGTGGTGCGTGGGCCTTTTGTCAATTTGGTACTGCAATTAGTAAGCGATGGGAATGTCAATACAATGATTACCAGCTGTCAGGTTGAGCATATTGGCAAGTCAGAATTAATGAGGATGTTGCCATGAGTAATAAGAATTCAAATCTCATAATATTCACCAGTCATGTCAAGGGTACAACTACCTCATGTTCAGTGCTCTCATGTGTTAAGGTGGCATCCCCATCGCACCTAGTGGAAGCTGCATCGTGGGACTGTACAACCTTCATTAATCGCCATCGCCAGCGTTGGGTACATTACTATTTATCTACCGAATTTTGGGTAGGATTGGGTCATTTCTCCTCGACGGTGTTTATGTGAAGTCTTTGGCTCGTGAGCATCTCTGGTTTTCTTGAGTTTTCTAGTGCAGTAGCGATGGGGGAGCGGTCAAAATTCATTGTGAGGATGTTCGTTGAAATGTACTCACAAGCATTTTTGCATCAATGCCAATTTGACTAAAGGGTGTTGGTCGAAAAATGGTCTTTTGCAGAATTGTCACTGACCAGCGACTCAAGCATTGCCTGAAGCAGTATGATTCCCTTATTTTGGTGGTTGTCAAGATGGTTCTTGGGCACGGGTTTGTGGAAGATGATGAGGCTTACTGTGTGGGATCATGCATTGCTTCTCACTTCTTGGCGTCAATTATGGGGATAGGATGGCAAAGGCGAAGGTTGAGGCTTTAGTTAGGTGGCTCTTTCCCTTGAAGCTACTAGTGGGCATTGAGGAAGTTTTATACGACGCTTCCCCAGGCATGGTCATTCCTCATCATCGAGATATGCGCACACTTCATATCCCCGAGGAGGTTGTGAAATATTATCCATTTCTTCTAGATTTGGAGGGGTTACCATTGGTTCAACACAACCATTTGGTGGTGGTTAGCATCGATTATCTACTGAAGGTTTTCAAGCTCCCCAAGGCCTAGTGCAGACAGTACGTCCTAGATTTTAGGGGTTTCACCAAGGCTAACAATTTTCTCGGTGGTGAAAAGTTTGTTTAAAGCTATGGTTATTTTTCCTCCAGTTTTTGTTTTTGATTACATATACAGTGGTGGTTGCCCTCAGTCGAGATTTTTTTGCCTTAACATAACAATGCAGTGATGGTCGCCCATGGTCGGAATTTTTGTTTTTCATATTAAGGAAATGTATGTTGGGTCTACTAGTGTGTGTTTGTCAGGGTCTGTAGGTGGTAGGGTTTGATGCAGAAAGTTTGATATCGCTGGCAATATCAACAATTTTGGATATCCTGCATGGCAGATGATTGTAAAAATTTATATTTTATCGATGTAAATCTCTCTTGCATATAAAAAAAAAATAGTAAAGTTTAATCTAGATCTCTTATATGTTATCTCTAATTTTCCTCTTTGCTTAAAAACTTGTCTATTTCAAGTAAGGTGTGAAGTTAGCCTTATATCATCAGTGGATATACTATCTTTAAGAACTTTAGATAATCTTGATTTGAAAACATCCACTCCCTATCTATTTGCTTGGACTCATAAGTCTAGTTCAAGTAAGTAATCTCTATCTTAATATGTATCATTTGAAGAACTAACTTAACTTTGATCTATTTTGGTTTTTACTCAGTAATCATATTTTATCAATCAATCTATCCAGTCTTATCCAAACTGAAGATTTTTATTTTTTTTAAGTTAAAAAATATACATACCCATAACAGTTGTTCATTTTCAATCAAGGTTTTTATAGTTACATATGTCAATCACAAGGTCATAATTCAAGAAAAAATGGAATCTCTCCAAATTGAGTTGAACATGAAAATAATCATGGGTGGTATCCAATATGAATTAGGAATTCTTTCACACCTATCCACTCAAGGCATATATGAAAGTCCTAAACCATCATCTTCAAAGAATGTTCATGTTGAATATATCCTTCTTGATACTAATTGAGACCCAACATTAGAGAAACTAGAATAATTTAAAAATATCCTAAAGTAATTAAAGTTATGTAACTTCTCTTCGCCACAAATTCCAATCACTATCTTCAAATGCCAATTAAAAAAGGTGTCAAGATACCTTATAATTTTGACCCTTTTATTCATAAAGAGCAAGACCCATAACTTTCACTGCACCTTGTACCTTGGGAGAAACAAATCCAATGAACATACTTGTCACAGGCATGTCTCTACCACAATCTACTACACTTACTCCATCATAAAATCCATCACAAATACTATTAGATATAGAGTTCACCACTTTCCCTCATACACCATCATCTCAACCTTGCATATCTAAGGTTCAATGGCACCCATATCAAGAGACACACGATCATTTTTCACCTAACCTTCTCTTGCCATTGCACATTTGATTATGTCAAACACATCTCAAACAAGTTCTCCATATGTAACATCATTGCTTTAGTCCTTCTATATTTTTAACACAACAAGCACATTCTCAAATTATCACAACCTCACCATCTACATCCCATCATTCCACTTACCGGTAATTTTAACCACTCCCAATTTCATCCCAAACATATATGCTACCTAATCAATATCACATTCCATTCAATCATGTTGTTATAGTCTATGTTCCCATAAATACCCTTGCAAGTTATTCTTCCATCGCATACACCTCCCAACCACCTACATTTAATATACTTGTAAATATATATATCCCATGAAGTCAACCATATTTTTTTACACACATCCCTACCAATATATCTACCTTGACACCTACAAATGACTTGGCATCATAAATTTAGTCTTTAACAAAAGATAGTAGATATTGAAATGGGACACACTGAGAAGAGCTATACACTTGAAGAAATATGCCCTTATCCCTTTGATAGGTCCATACCCATGACCCCCTTTCCTCAAAAGTTTGAAATGCATGAGTTTAACAAAAACAAAGGAAAATATGATTCACGGGAACATATAAGGTAATTTTACCTATCTTATCTTGAGGTTTCTTACAATGATACTTAATATGCCTCTTTCCCCAAAGTTTAGGAGGTCAATCCATTGAATGGTTCTCTCACTTGCCCCATGGGATCAAGTATTTCCATGGTCTAACATAATAGTTCATTGCTTGCTTCTCATATAACATTGAGCATGAACTTTTTATGACTATTCAAAGAAATAGAGAATCCTTCACCATCTTCTTACAATGATGCAACTTCTCATGACCTATTCCAAAAAGTCAACTTGTCCATATATTTACCCAAAATTTAAACCAATAAATCACCTTCTACCTACAATTCCAATGTGCTAATACATTTTATGAGATCAGATAAAAAGATTTAACCATTAAAAAATCCCTCATTGTTAAAGGCCTTGTGAAAATCTACAAGGAAAACAAGGATAATGGCTCTCAATCTAATGATAAACCCCATCTTTGGGGAAAAAAATAATTGTCAATGGTGGTGGAGTAGATGAAAAATCCATCCAAAACATACAATCACCATCCAACATACAATTATTAACAAACACACAATAAAATGCTCAAGGTGTTACAAATATCTAGGAGACCACTTAGGAAATCAATGCTCCAAGATGAAAATATACTCCTTTAGGGGAGTCTATTGAATCTACTTTACAAAAAATGGTTCAATCTAAGCTTATTACATTACTATAAATTAGATACTTTGAGTCTAAGTTCAAACCCTCATGGTACAAAGATAATGAATTTTGTGAATACTATAGGATCAAAGGTTATAAAACTCTTGATTACATAAAATTATTATTTTTATTCAAGATCTTATAGACTAGGGTGATATTATTGTCAAAGATCATCCCACTCCATCCAATAATGATCTCAATATATACACAAATTGAATCCATAACTATGGTAAAGGGAACTCCTATAATAAGGGTGACAACTCCAAAGAGGCCAATTATACCTTTGTCCCATAGAGTACATTGTAGCTCAAGTAGAAGAAACCAATACACATAGGGGTAAAACAATGCCTCAAGATATCCCTTTCATCCCATAGATCTCCTATCTCGAGATCAAAATAACCCTTCCAATCTGGCCAATGATTCCACTCCATCTCAAGGGTCAAGCATCCCTTCCATGCCATCTCATGGTATCCCTCTTGATTTGTCTCATGATACTACTCCCAATCAAGAGAAATACATCCTTTCCACTTCCCCTTATGAATTTTCCCCATCTCAAGATCCCAACACCCCTCTTAATTCCCCCTCATGATCCTAATCCTTCACAAGATCTCACCATCCCTATCCAAGCAATACATATCAAAGAACAAACTAATCAACATCCAAACTGCCTCATCCAACCCTAAGTCATCCATTCCATCACATATCCTTCATCCTATCCAAATAAATTCTTCCTTCCTTTTATATTAATTATCTTATCCATATCCTACATTATATATCCATCATCATATATAATCTATATCTATACCCTTTCATCTTTGATCTTCATAAAACTAGGGCCAAAAATTATCCCTGTATGTTTTGGACAATGTGAACCCTTACTTCCTCCACAATCCATATCCTTTATGCACCATTCTCACATCTCAATAATTGTTCATTATCTTTTATCCACGATTTCCCTACCTCTAGTATGGGGCATCTTGTTCCTTTGCAACATAATCCTTGGAGATACCTTCTCCTATCTTCCACTTATCCATCTATCATAGCTTCATAAATTAGCAATATCTATTATTTCACCTATCTACCTATCATAATCATGTTCAAGTACATTTTTTTTCCTCATAATAAATGATCCTATACCTAATTAGGGGAAATTTTCTTTAACCTAGTAACGAGATTGGATTTGTGTCTCTATCTTGAGAGTAAAATTTACATGTATATTACCTACAGTTGAAATTTAAACAAAAGAAAACTCTACATTATGTGAAACATCAAGCTTTCATGAAAATATAAAGAAAGATTAATACTAAACTAAGGTTGTTGCCTACATAGCTTATTGCCTAACCTATCTTAATCCATTTTTCATCCAACCAATCCAAACCTTAATGGATGTATCTTTCTTACAATATGCCCTATCTAAAAGTGAGCTTATTTTTTGGCAAGAGATATGATGGTTGTTGACTTTCTTTTTTGAACGGTTGGTATTATTCTTTATTGGTTTATCTTTTTATCTTATTCTAACACTTACTCAAAGATAACTTTATTTTTTTATATCTTTGTGTGTTTAGAGAAGCTTGGAACGGGGCATGGTCATTGTTTAAATTTGTATGCCATGTTTGTGGGACATTCTTGTAATACACCATGGAAAATACTTACCTTGCGATGGGATGCCCTCTCAAGAGGATGTGTGGGTTAGGAAAACATAGGTGTGATCTCAAAATGGAAGGGATCAATGAAGGATTAGGATCATGAAGCAAATGAATTAGAAGATGATGAAATGAAGGGGAATTCAATAATGATTAATAAATTATGCCAATATGTATTGAGCAATCCTTAAAATTTGATATAGAAAAGATAAGTATGCACCAAGGTATGAAGAACTAGGGTGACAAGGTAACCTTTGCATGTACTTGACACTCAAACAATGACAAGAACAATAAACTAGATGATGCCCCATTATACATTGATTGTGACACACCAAGATATAGATCGATCAAGGTAGTCATAAGTAGGAGTAGTCATGGGTGAAAAGATAATGATCAAAAGGTAAATCAAAACAAAAGATGCCCTACAAACATGTTGTGTAGCCCAACATGTCTCTTACCAAATATTAGATAGATGATGATGATGATTGATTGATTGATTGATTGATTGATTTTCTTGCAATTAATCTTGGATAATCACGTAATCAAGGCTTTGATAAGATGATGATTTGCTTACAATTAAGCTTGGATAATCACCTAAGAAAGACTCTTATTTGCTTACTTGGGCTTGGATAATCACTTAAGAAAGGATTTAGAGAAGATGATGAATGATTGATTGATTGGAAAAAGGATAAGATGATTGATTAATTCTTGACAACTAGGCTTATGATATGATTTGGATTAAAGAATTGATGTCTTAGATGCAATGATTGGTTTTATTGAATGTCAAATTTGAGGAACTCAAGATTTTGATTTTTGATTTTTTTATTTTCATATTTTTGGATGGGATGGATATGATTGGAGATTGTATGGGTTGATGGTTGATTTATTATGGATGGGGATGGGGGACTAGACAAATGCATGAGACTTGAACGCCGAAGTGAGAGGAAACTAAGGATATACAACAAATCCTTGACATAATGTAGATGTAAATTTCACATCTAATGCATGAGAAAGAATTGGGAAGAATGGGTGATAATGGATGGATAAGAGATGAAAACTGATCAAGGATCGAGGACAAGCCATGATAGGTTTATTATGGATAGATGAATGGATATGGGTGATAACTTATTATGATATGGATAAGGAATGATAGAAAATGAGATGACATCCTAGGAGATGGTGGATAAGAGACTATTACACATGGTGCTTGTTGCTAGGTTTTCACCATAGTACTTATCCAAGGTGCCACCAAAGTGGTTTTCACTTATAGATTATTTCTCTTTACTTAGTTTTTGATCTTTTGACTTTTTGATTTTTTTTGGGTTTTTTTTTTTCCAATAAATGAGACTTGGGGATGTTGTAATCATGGTGGATGATCTTTAATAGATGGATAATGATTTTGGATGGATGGATATGGGTGATATTGTATGTATGATGGAGGATGGTTTGTGTGGTGGATGGAGGGAGATAAGGTATGATCCCAAATGTGCACACTACGTGGAGTGTCATGCTTCACATAAAAAGGAGGTTGGGCAACCATTGAATTAAAGTACATGGAGGGTTTGCCATCAAAGGTCCATAGAGAGACATTGATAAGGGGGATGGAGTGATATGATGGGTATATGAATATGGGTAGATTTCGTAGAGTGGACATACTGTGTGAAGAGGATGGGGATGAAGACTTAGGATCAACAAACTCATTTCTTGATATTTTTCTTTGATAGATGCCCCTAGTTATTTTGGATGAAGGGACATGATAGGAGATAGATTTTTTATCTTTTATTTTTTACTTGTCTAATAGATTTTGATTTTGACTAAAGGGATTCTCAATTCTTTTGCTTTTTGTTTTTTGTTTTTAATTTTGGATCTCCATTTGATAAAGGCATTTTTATTTTTTATAGATATCCTTGTTATTTTTAGATGACACTTGTTGATCCAAGTCTAGAGGAGGGATGAAAGTGGATGCATTGGATGTGTTGTATGATATGGTAAGGATATGTAATTCATGGAAGATATTAGTGATGCACTCAATGGATTTTTTGTGACTATCCTTTTCAAAACTCTTAATGTAAAAGGAAGCTTGCACATCCTTGATGAGTTGGAAAGAAGTTTGTGTAGTGACAACATTAGGAGATGCATACCCTACACATAATATGTTTGAGGTGAAAGGATCATGGAGTGGAAGGGATATGATCATGAATATCCTCAATGGAATCATGATCAAAGAGTGTATGATGGTAGATATCATGATCAAACATAGGATTATCATGGACATTTTGGGATGATAGAGATGGTGGTGAGGTGGGTTTATATGGAAAGGTTGTAGCTCATATTCTCTGACACCGAGGTCTTTGATCTTAACCTTGATCTCTGAGAGACTACAGGAGGTAGGTAGCTACGAAGGATCAATGTATGAAGATGAAGATGGTGATGCAATATTGGTAGGGAAATATTATGAAAGGCCATGACTGCTTCGTAAGAATTTACAATATTGGAATGGATTTGGATCAACATGTACAGTCACTTCAGTTCCATTATGGGGGCACTTTATGCATTGATTGAATGTCGATGGAACAACTTGCATGGCATGGATCCATGGGCAACCAAGAAGGATATTTTAGGGGAGATCAAGGCCTAAAATTTAGAAAATATTTCAATTATGTGAGTTTGACCTAGATGCATAACTTGATAGAGCCTTTAGATTCATGCCTAGATTTTCCATATGATTTTATGGAAATCTTCTTTTTGGGATCGACAATATCATCAAAATATCTTAATTGCTTTATTAGACTAAGGCTACAAAGATTGGGTCTTGATCCACCATCAACTAGGACACATTTAACTATGGTCTTATGAATGTGATCTTAAATGTGAAGTGGATGATTATGAGAGGGATTGACATGGAAGGCAATTATTTAGTAGAAAAAGTGAGCAAGTGTGGAGATGATAATTGTCCTATCATGGCTTGAAATTGAATAATATCAATGTCATCAAGGATATGGGTTTCATGGAGGAATTTCTTAAGTTCTTTGTGGATGGGAGATGTTTTATTTAGCTTGAGGATAGATATTAATGTTGGTTTTATGTTCAAGTGGTCAAGTATGCTATATTTACTTTTAGGTTGAGAGGAGGATGAAGCTCCTTGGATAGTGATTTGCCCATGTCGAGTAGTAACAACACAATTAGGTGATTTGATAGCTATAATAACTATTTGGGAAGGAATTTTTTTGATGTGACTAATGAAAAAATTAGATGAGATATTTTTGTTATACATATAAGGCATTGCATTGTATGATGCAAAAATTTTATCCTCTTTATGCTAAGGAAAAAGTTACTTGTATATACCCAAGTTTTCATTAGGGGATGTATGTCCTTCGATAAAGATATTGATTCCAATCAAGAGAGGTCCTAACTAGAAATGACACAATTTCTACCAATACAACAACTCATGAAGTCACCAATCCTTCAAATTCTCTCTATCTCACCAAGTCTATACAATTCCTTATAGCACTGTAATTTGGGTAAATCGGGTACAACTTCTTGAAGAGATCCTCTCATACCAGGACCAACACCAATTCAAAAACCCATCAAGGCCCACAACAACATACCACAACCTCTCAATTAGTTACTTTGGAACAATCTCACAAAATTAGGCCAACTATGCAGACCTAAACCTCAAATTAGGTCTATTTTACAAAGAACCTTGTCTCAAAACTTCTTACTAATCTATGAAACCATTTGGGAAGAATTAAAAATATTTCCAAACCTAATAATTCTCAAATTTTTTTCAGAAACTCACCCTCCAAGGCACCTAAACTAGAACCCTCTTTTCTAGCCAATAACCTAGGGTTTTATTGAAAATCACATATATAGGTTTACTCCAGCCCTAAAACCTCTTCAAACATCTTCAAGAACCTCTGCACAAACTCAAAGAATCATCGAATAGTGCTGCCCCAACCTTTTACATAATTTACCATACCAAAATCACTCAATTTCACATGGAAAACTCAATTCTCACTCCTAGGGCTTCATGCCCAACACTCTATTTGGCCTCCCTTGCACTCTCACAAATTTCACACACCTATTTACCAATATATCAGACCCATTTCACAAGTTACAGTAGCCACAAAGAGTGGAATGGGTTAGGTTTGCATTTTGAAGACTTTCAAAACCCTTAAAATAGGGTATACCGACTAGTCATAGAGAAATAGTTCTAACTTTCACAAATTTCAATGGAAATTCTCCAAATTTGAACTATTTGAAAGTATATTCACCATAATACAATTTAAAATTCAAAACATAGCAAGATAGGTTCTGTACGGGTTGTACAATTCTGCAAATTCACTGTACAAAAGGAAAACTACAAAATTTAAGAGAAATCAATGATTTTATTGATTCAAATCTTCTACCAACTTCACAATCAACCTCCACAACGAGTCTACAATATTATTTATAATTATTCCCTCCTAAAACCGCTATCCCAGTTGCCTAAACTATCTTTTGAAATAACATGATCGTTGGACTTCTAGCACATTGCAAAATTTGCAACTTTACAACATTTCAAATATGACAACTTTTCATCTTTTGCAATTTTTTTGCAATTCAAACCACCTAATCACCTAATAACCTCTACCATGTCCATTTACAACACAAAAATGGTCAACATGACCTTATTTAATGCTTCATGACTCAAAACAACCTAGAGCATACTCCTTGACAACTTTAATTGACAAAAATTCTTCAAAGGTGCCCCTACACTAAATATCTTCTCAATCAATAATATCTTAGATAGATTTTTTAAGATTCATGTATGAGGAGATTTTATGTCCATTAACCCTATGGTAATCACAAAATTCATGTTATTTGTACCAAGAGGGGTTAGAAACATCGAGACCAAGGGGTTTGATGGGTGGTAATTGGATCATGTTGGCTTGAATGATCTTCTAGAGGACCATTTCAATTGATTCACTGAAGGGGGTAAATTCTTGTCTATCATGTCATTTAGGTTGAACTTAGAGATAACCACACCTTGTTAAGGAGACAATTTATTATGAGAGGATGATGGTGGATGTATTTGGATATTTTGAACATGTTTTGAATCAATCACACCATCATTGACCATATTTTTGTTTTTATTCCAAAAATGATATTTGTCATTAGATTGGGTATTGTTTTCTTTTCCTTCTTTATATATCTTAACTATTCCTTTATAAATAAGGGATTTTTCAATAGCTACTCCTTTTTCAATTATCTCATCAATGGAGTGAGCACATTGCATGCATAGTTGGAAGCCTAATTCAATGTTTAAGTTTTCAAAAAATATAGTGAAAATTTATTTTTTAGGTATAGGCCATGCAAAGAGACTATAAAGATGTCTCCATCATTTTAAAAATGAGGTGAAGGATTCACTAGTATTTTGTTTATAAGTGCAAAGATCCATCATGGTGATATCATTTTCTATGTTGTAGGAAAAGTGAGTGATAAATTTGTTGGATTGCTTGCAAAAGGATGTGATTATCCCATGAGAAAGGTGAGTAAACCTATCAAGGGATTGACCACCCAAACTTCTAGGGAAGAGCCTTAAGAGGTAAGCGTCAATATAGGAGACCTCTTGGCATATAATATAAAACTCTTCCAAGTGTTCCCTGAGATATCCTTTTCCCTTGTATTTTTCAAATTTAGGCATTTTAAAGTTTTGGGGGAAGGGAATCATAGTGATGGACTTGTCAAAAGGATAAGGACACAATTCTTGAAAAGTATAGGATTTCTTGTGATGTCCTAGTTGAATCCATTTAAGGTAATCCTTTATTTGTTGCACATATTGGGCCAAATTACTTGTGAAAGGAGGTCCTTGATAGTTGGATATGGAAGGTTGAGAGGATGATATGTGTCAGTATTGATAAGAGGATGAAGGGGGGTTGGAATATTGGAGATGTTGATGGGTATATGAGATGCGATTAGAGGATTGAAGATATTGGTAAGAGGATGAAGGGGGATTGGAAGATTGGATATGTTGATGTGTAGAGGAGATGGGATCAGAATATTAAAGATATTAGTAAGAGGATGAGACAAGGTTGGATGTTTGAAGGTGATATGATATGTTAGGTGCTCAATGGATGTTGAGACATGAGGAGAAGGGATGAAATGTTGTGGTTGTGGGATATGTGATGAAATGTTTTGGGTATGGGAGGGAATTTTGACATGTAAATGTGATGTACGATTGATGAGTTGAGATGAAATGGGAATGTTAGAAGAAGATGGAAGGTATGTAGAATTATGAGGATTAGAGGAAGATGGAAGAAATGTAGGATTACGATGAATGGAAGATGAAAGTGTAGAAGGAGGTTATTGGATGATTTGGGACGTGTCAAAATCATGGGGTAATTTAGCTCCTTTATTTGCAAGCATAAGGATATATTGTTTGGGGTGCTTCATGATATATCTATGCATCAAGTCCATGGCTTGGTTATCTTAGGAAAAATATTTGAGTGATGTTTGGGATTCTTAGTCACTTGAATCATGATCATGTATGATGTAAGAAGGAAATGGGTTCTCCATGGGGATTTGATGGACTATCTCTTGAAAAGATGTATCATGAGAGGATGAGGGGAACTCTTGAGAGGCCATATTTTGCTTTCTTTCTTGGGACCTTGTGATATGCATAAAAAGAGAGACCTAGAATGATGAGAGGACATGAGGATGATTAGGAATTATTGTGTAGACCTTGGATTTGATATGATGGGGATGATGAAATGATACAATTAATGGGAAGGGGATAATAATAGAATAGATAGAAGGGGATGATGATGAAAAAGGTGGATAATGGTGAAGTGATGCTATAAGATCAATAGTGTTTCAAGCTAACTAGATAGTTGATTGATAATTATGGGGGGTTGATTACACTAGACTTGGATAATTTCCTAAGAAACACTTGGATATTCATACTTAGGCTTGTATGATTACCTAAGTAAGGCTTAAATTATAGGGATGCTGATTATAAGGATTAGGATCTAGATAGACTCTTGATAATATTGATATTGATATGATATGATATGGACTATGGTTGGATGATATGATTGGATCAAGGGTGAAATAGATGGCATTAGATGATAGGATTAGGATTGGATGGGAAAATGAAGAGGATTATTGATAAAAGCAATGGTGATGATAAGGATGATGGGGATAAAATGATATCTAATAGGACCAAGGTCTAAAGATGATAATTGGGGTGATTTTTGGTAAGAGATAAGCTAACAAGAAGACGCAATGGCTAACTTAACTATCAAGGTGATAAGGATAATTTTCAACAATGCATGTTGATTGGCTTCACTAGTTTTACACAATGCAAATATGCCAAGCATGATAGCATTACCTATATTTCTAAGTCAAGTAGGTGTGTTAATCTAGTGTAGGCCCACCTATCAAAACATAATGCCTTAAAATTAATGGGTAAATAGGGTATGCAAAGGTAATGTACCACCTCTACACTTCTTAACTTGGAAGGACAAGGCCCTACCAAGGAGTATGTGTCACCTCAATAAGAGAGTGCATGGTGAGTAACTTTGAGCATGATATTATATCCTGCACCACACTAATCCAATGGTCGAAAGGTCTTAAAGGCTCTTAAAACAAGGTTCTTAGTGGAAGGTGAATAGTGAGCCCATCTATAAGGCTCAAGATTAGGAGGGTCTCTCCTTCTCTCCTCACCAAACGCGTATCGATGGACTGAGGATCATGCAACTTGGATTGAATGATACTAGCCACACTTTGGGGTACAACTTTCGTTCTCCCCTTTTTCTATACTTGATTTGAAAAAATGGTTGAGGTTGTCAATGAGGTGATGAAATAACCAAGAAGGCCTCCTAATGGGAAAGAATATACTAGGTATTTTTGATGACCCAAGATTGCACGAAGTGCAAGGGGAGAGCATACTCACAAGCTAGCAAGCTTTGGGATAACACTTAAAACATAAAATAAATTATTAATTATATGATATTTTTTAACTCCAAGATCACACTAAGTGCAAGGAGAGAGCATACATTTATACATGCTTCCAAACACAACAGACAATGTTCATTAACCTTAAGAAAATAAATCTGCCTAGATTAGTGGAAAATAAAGCCTTGGACCAATGAATTTGATAGAAATATGTTAGTAGTTTGATGATTTTTCTTCTTCCCATGAAAGCCACAACTGCATAGATCAGATTAGTAACCAAGAAACCCTAACATAGATAATCAAAACAATTATGCCACTATATAAAGTAATTGCACCATTGTGTGAAGCAATTGCACCACAAAAAGAAATAGATGTGTAGAATGCAAAAACTTGATTATACCTTTTGAGCATATGCACCTATACACTCAAAAAATGCACCCATATACTCAATAATTATGCCACTCTTCTCTACGATTGCACCTATATGTTTTACAATTATACCTATGTGTTGTGCACTTGCACATATATGTTGTCCAATTATGTCTATATCCTCTATAATTGTGCCATGTGCTCTACAAATGCATTGATCCCTCTTTAAGTATGCTTATTTTCCCAAAAATGACAAGATTTGCAAAAGCCCTAATCTAAGAGACAATATGATATTAGAGGGTTATTATCCTACAAAAACATAGCCAAACATATCATCAATTTATCAATGACTAATGGATGCACCAAACTAGAGCAAATGCACCAAACTAAGAAAAAAATATGCCCATATAAGAAGAAAATGCACCCATCTTGTAGAGTCTAAGCTAATGTATTGTAAACTTGGTAGAATCTACTCAATTCAGAGGTTGAACTAGCTGAACAGTCTACTCTGCATTGCTTAAGACCACATTAAATTATCAAGCCAAGGCTTGTAAGCTTATGATGGTGCAACATTATATATGCCTTCATAGACTTAAAACTACCTAAACTATCCTACTCAAGTTAATCTACTTGCTGGAAATCCACCAAATTACAAAACAATAAAAAATATAACCCAAAACTAGTTGCTATGGGTTCCTATAACAAAAGATTGTAACTGAACTGCTGCTAATAAATTAATACTGCATTAACCAAAAGCTTAATGAAAACTAATAACTTAGCTGAACTATCCTCTAGAATGTTACTAATAACCGTTACATGCACATTCACAAGCATTCATTCATAATAAGCAAGAAATGAAATTCCAATCAACTTGCATATGATTCATGAATAATGATAAAATAATAACAACTATTACCAAAAATAAGTAACTGAAAGATGAAGTGAAGAACAATACCTTGAGTGGCTTGCTCAAGTAGTTGTTCCCACTTTAACTGAACTCAATCTAACTAATAGATTTTATGCATTGGACATAAGATTAACTCCATTCATTGCATTTTGAAAAATATTATAGAAGATCTTTCCATAGATTGGACTCAATCATTTGGAATATTTTTCATATCTTGAAAACATAAAGTAATTGGTAACATAAACTGATAAAAACCAACTATCCTATGGATTTAACCAATAGTTATATACAAACTGAGGGAATCTTTATTAAAAACAACAACTAATCGAAATCATTAAATCCACTCCTAGATAATAGAGTGTATAATTGAGACTTGAATTATTCAAATTATAACTGAAAAGGAAAGAGAATCCCACCAAAACTAGAACTCTATAAAAAAAAACTATATGTAACATACAACTACTTGTCAAAATTCCATAGGTGAAGGAGACCTCTTCTTCAACATTTATTAAACTAGTCATAATAACACATGTCCAATCTTCATTAAGTGCCTTGACCAATGATCACCACATTTAGCTCAACCTGGAGCTTCCCCTGCTTTGGTGTCCAGTCATCACCTTAGCTACGGGTTCACCCTGCAACTGTTGCGCTATAATTCCTCTTCAACTACAAAGAAGTTAATTCTACAAAACATGTACATGAGGATAACTATCACAATTAACTCATATCATTCTATCAACATTCCATGCATTCATTCATATAAACCATATAATACTAATATATTATAATCATAATTCCATCAACATAATTAAGGTTTAAGTTTGCATTACAGATATAAAAGGATAGCACAGTGTAGAAGCATTTTCTAGAGAATATGTTTAAAAGTATCTTAAAACAGGTATAAAAATAACAAAAACTAAGCCATTATCTAGACCTATCACATCTAAGAAGCAATTTCACCACTCTACTTGAAAACATAAAATGTGTAGAAAATAGTGATAAAAAACCTTACTTTTGTAAGATCAAGGTCAATAATGAGCTAGAAAGCATAAGGGGGTCATGAAGACCACAAATTATTATAAATCCAAAGTGAAAAATCCTACTTGACAAATGCACCCATACTCTACATAATTGTGGCCATACTAAGCATAATTATGCCCAAACTAAGCATAATTGCACCCAAACTTAGCACAAATACACCACTCTTGTAAATAGATGCACTAGGCCTCCAAATAGTTGCAACAATTTGGAAACAAATGCACCAAACTAACCCAAAAACTTAAAAACACAAAAAACTCGCAAAAAAATGTTAGATTCAAGGACCTAGGGGTTCCATTGGGCATTCCAAAATGAAGAGGGTTAGAAAATATTGAAGGAAAACAAGAGGAAGATAAAAGCAACAGAAAAAAGAACAATACCTTTACTTAGAATCTTTATTCCTCTCCTTGATGAGAAAAAATAAAATGCACCCTTACTCCATTTGATTTTCTCTTGATCTTGATATGTGGATTACTCAATTGTGTATCATAACCTTGATATGATTGATAGATCATTGTGATATGAAAGCTCAAAATGACATGTAAGTATGATAGCTCAAGGATTCTTATTATGTAAAAATTAAGAAAGAGAGCCTCTATATATAGAGACTTGAAGATGAAAAATCAATGGATAGAAATAAATTATGATGAATGGATGATATTGAAGGAGGATTAGGGTAGGGATAAAGACAAAAAACCTTATGGCAATGGCTAGGTTTGAGAAGTTAAATGGGATGAATGGATAAGATTAAAAGATAATGGTAATGGGTAAGTGTCTAGGTTCAAGTAGTTATAGATTGTGATCCATGTGAAGAAGATGAAGGGATATGATTAAATGCAGAAGGGTAGAGGATAAAAGGGGAAATTAATTAAATAAATAAAATATTTATTTAATTAATGGGATCATTATGGGGATAATAATTAAAGAGGGATATTTATTTAATTAAAGGATTGTGACAATATATATCAATTAAATAAATGATAAATATTTATTTAATTAATAGATTATGACAGGGATAATAATTAAATAAAATGGATATTTATTTAATTAAGGGATTGTGAAGAGGAATTTAATTAAATAAATAATAAATATTTATTTAATTAAAGGATTAGGAAAGGATGAGGAAAATTAAATAAATATTAGATATTTATTTAATTAATGGCTTAGGAATAGGCTAAAATTAGGTGTGCTTAGGTAAGGTCACATTTTAGGTGTCTAGAATGACCATAGAAAATACTTACCTTGTGTGTAATTGAGGTAGCTTCTTGCATAAACAAACATCCTTTGTATACGAGGTCAACCATACCTTTTGTGTACTAGGATTATTTTTCTCTAAATCTTACTTCCTCACATATTTAGGTACAAGGTTTCCGTATGTCTAGTATGAATAAGAACAACCCTTTTTGTTCGAGTCAAAGTCCATACAAGTGATACAACATCACCTTAGTTCCTCATACCTTGGTGCATAATATCTACTTGTTATATCAAAATAAGGATTACTCTTCACATTGTATTTAGAATAACCAAAGCACAAAGTATCTTTCCATTTTCATGCCCATCCATATTGCATATTTACATTCATCCCATTTACCATTTATAACCTTCATCTGGTATTTGATCAACAATATAATTGTTGTTTTTGCATATCACTATGTCTACACATTTCCTTCATACATAAATATTAGCACAAGCATAACACATTTATATCATAATCATTACCAAATCTATCATAATATTAAAACATCATAAATTTCCATCACATTATATGCATCATAACATAAATAATATATACACATTGCATTTATATACATTATCACATTATTGAAATCATCATAAACATCAAACTCATATATGCCACAAAAATAAAGTATCATTTGATATATACATAAAAAAATATTGTGTCATGATACATCTTAATCTATACATGGGCTACATGAGCTATAAATATACATATATATAGCCAATACACAAAATAAATAAATGGTGGTATGTCGATGTGGCATTGTACGATAATATGATTCCTCACACTATGGAAGAATGTCACATTAGAGAATTGATACTAATTTTTCTATATATATATATATTTTTAAATTGAATAATATTTCATGTTTTTGGTGAAGTTTATTTTATCAAGGATCAAGATTAAATAGGTTTAAATTAGTGTAATATGAATCTTTGAACTCCTTCAAATTCGGTAAGCTTCAAGACGAGATGACTAAAATGAGGTTTAGGTATTTAGTGAGTCTCGTAAGACTCACATATTCAGGTCACAATAAATAGACTTCACTATAGCAATAAGAAAAATAAATAAATTTAAAAACTAAAACTTATTCAATTGACTTAGACCCAAATTTGAATTATAGATAGTTTATTTGAAAGTATAAGAACAAAAAAATATATATTGGAGCCAAAATTGCTTGCTATATAAGAAAAACTTTGCACATAAAGTAAATAATAAACATTGATTAAATATCATTTAAACAAATTTGTAGTGATCCTTGCATTTAAAAGAACCTAGAAACCCTTTTATTTCCTATTCATTTGTTATTGCAATATACTTAGATTTATAAATTGTTCTAATGTTAGTCCTAATTAGAAATGATTTTTGTCGGAAACATGTTATCCCAAGATCAAAAAATGATAATTATTTTATACAATAGTAAGACAAAAATTTATGAGGGAGACATTAACTAATTGAAATAGCATTATGCACAAATACCATGCCAAGATTTTAAAGCATACAAAGGTATCTTTTGAAGTCATGTGCAAGATATATAGTCAATTAGAGATCTTTGTGCTATATATATATATATATATATATTTATATACTCTTCTTTGATTCCTCCATTTCCTAATTTTTTGGATTTAATTTAAATTCATATATTGACCATGGACTTCTCCAAGTTTCCAACCAACATTTGAAACCATGGGTTGGAACAAGGACAAACATGATATAATAAAAATTACAACCATATACTTTTGATTTTATGGTATCATTATATTTCACACAATTAGGAAATTACTTATTATTTTTAAACATATTCTTTGATTTCTTAATTATTTTTATTTAGGATTTTGTAAAATTTAAAATCTAAATTTTATAATATTTATTTTAGTTTTTTATTGGAAAAATATGATATATTGCATTAATCTTTGTGGGGCTAGGTTCAAAGCTCCCTATGATGAGATAAAGATATTCATTTTTGTAACAAACCCCATTTGGTTCATTAATAAATACAACCTTTTTTTAATAAAAAATTAACATAGTAGAAAACATCACATAAAGATAAATTTTGAATAACAATCACAAATAATCATATTGCTTCCATTTTCCCAATCATGAATATAAGATTTCAATGTTTAGAATAATCCAGTTTACGCTTAATAATCCAAAGTAATAATCATAAAAGTAATTACATATGTTGTCATCATTTGACGAGAGGATCATAATACAAAAATGATACATCAAATAAGAATCACATAATTTGTCTATGATATTCCACTTCTTTGACATTTGACTACAAGAGGGAGAGAATCGCTCGAGTGCTTTACCTCCAACCACAAACCAGTGGTCCCATGCACACCTTCCTTTTAGAAGTGGTCCTACCCTTCACGAGGATAGTAGATTTGGTAAAATCATAGTTATCAAGCCTTTTGAGATCTAGTGTTGTGTTCCAATGCTTCTAGTCTATCAAGCAATACTCTAGATACCCTCTATTCATGCAAGATATATCTGATTAAATATAGGTTAGACACAATGAATAAATAGTGCAAGTCGTAGTTTTACATAACTTTGGCCAAAGATTTCTAATAAATACATGTAAAATTAAGTGGTCATATGTTCACGTACACCTCTATCTCTTGGACTGGATATCAATAGAACATTCTCCATATTAAATTTTCTTACCATTATTAGAAATAAACCTCATTTCAACATTTCATGCATTCATAAAATAACTATTTAATCTTGAATACCTTTTCCAGGTTTCTTCAAAGGAATAATCATTCTTAATGTCTTGAATAATAATTAATTATATTATAGTGACACATCTTTCCAAAGAGTGTTTATACCTATATGATCATGTACATGCATATGTACATACATACATACACAAATATTTCTATATATCTATATATGTATGTATATATATGCATCCATATATATGTATATAGATGTGTATATATATACACACATATATATATACATACACCTATAGATGTATATGTATATATATCTACATCTATATGTGTATTTATATACATATATATCTATATATATATATACATATATACATATATATCTATATCTATACATATATACATATATCTATACACATATCTATATAGATATATATATACACACATATATCTATATACATATACATATATATATCTATACACACATATATACATATCTATATACATATATAGACATGTAGTTATGTACAAATAAGATCATATACATATATTCATGATATTTAATGACATAAATTAGGCGACACTATTAATTAGAAGAGTGAACTTCATTCATTTTTTCAACTGACTGAAGTCATTGGAAAAATTGGCTAGTAGAAGCTCTCAACCCTTATAAGGTTGAGGCTTAATAAACATACTATACATTTAGTAATGGAGAGAACAAATATTTCATAATATTTCAAACATATTAATGTTACATAGCAAGCCCATAGAAGCAAATTTATACTCAAACATTTTCATTGAATAAGGCCGATAAGGTTAAGATCAAATCTATCTTTGTTCAAAGATAGATAAGCCAATGAGGCTAATGATAATTCATATCTTTGCTCATAGAGAGTAGATCCAATATGCTTAGTATATAGTATATCTATTGTTACACCTTGATTTTGTTTTACCAATTAATTTTAATTGTTTATGTTAAAAATGTGTTTTGATATTTGATGATGATTATATGTTATTTAACATTATGATGAGATTAAATGCATTGCAATGTATTTTTAATTTTGATGATTATTATTATTGTTATTGAATCAAAGATTATGATGATGCTGTGATTAATAACGACTAACTATTTGATTGTATTTCTAAGTGAAATGTAGGACTAATTTCTTACCCTCTAGAGGGAGAGGGAGAGTATCACTAGAGAGAGGAATATAGACTTTGAAAATAACAAGTTATGCCAATTGAGTTTTTACACACACTTAGGTAGGTCTACCCTAATCTTATCATTGAGTCAATTTTTGTGTTTTGATTGAGTTGTGTCGAGTCAAAGGGTTAGGTCTAACCTAGTCAAGTCTTGGTTTATTCATTTTTGATAAGGTAAAATAAAGTGATCTTTGATTTGTCAATCTAATATATAAATCAAGACAATTTGACTATTGTAAGTGTGGAATGAGAAAATAGTGAATAACTAAAAACACTTCTTAATAAGATATTATATCAAATATCTAAAAGTAATTAAACTAATTTAAAAGCACAAATCTACTAAAAGCGTCATATTGTTCCCTATCTCTAAAGATTTATCAAATTACAGAGCTCTCAAATTTGGTAAGCATTGTGACTGTTAAAATGCCAATGAGAAAATGATATGCTGCTAAATGCAATGATGTAATCTTGTATGGTGATTTTTAGATTATAAAAGGAAGCTACTGCAATCTATGATGACATGAAACTCTGATGAAAGGAAGCTACAGTAAAACTACGATGCGGCCATGATTATGATTCTACTGGTGCTATGATTCTATTGCTATTGATAAAAATGTTGATACTATTGCTAAGATGCTTGATTGCTATTCCTACAGAGTAAGTTTGCACGAAGATGAGAATTCTGGATCTATTTTCCTGTTTCAGAAGGCTATATATATAGATTTCATGGCAATAATTTGTGAAGGGGCGGCACAACAAAGGCCTGGATTCAATCTGAAGAATTGAATGGTGAGAGTAGAAGAATCTTGAGCTGATGAAGGCAATGGTTTCTCCCCATGAAAACATCAGGCCAAATGATAGGAAGAATTAGAGGAAGGAAATTGAGAGATTGATTCCAATTTGTCTCCAAAGCTTTCCCGTGAATGCCAGTTGAATTAAATTGGATATTTGATGTCTAATTTGGTAGGTGAGTGAATAGAGGAAATTTTCCTTTATGCCTTTATTTGAATAATTTGATTTATTCAAATTAGTAAAAGGGAATAAATAATTTAATAAAACAAACTATAGAATTTGTTTATTAAATAAATATAGAAGGAATATGATAATTAAACAATAATGTTTTTAATCTTGTTTAATTAATTAAGATTGAATGATGTGATAATTAAATAACACAAACTATTAAAGTTGTATATTTAATTAAAATTGAAGAATAGGAGAATGAACTATAAATAAATATTTCTATTTATTTAATAGTTATGACAATTAAATAAAACAAAGTGAAATTCGTTTATTTAATTAAAATGAAAAATAATAGAATAAAGATTTGAAGATGAACTATATAAATAAATATTTCTATTTATTTAATAGTAGATGAAATAAAAGTTAATTAATCAAATAAAATCATATTTAATTAATTATATTCTCCGGACCAATTTTAGGTGTATACATTTTTCCCTCTTTGAAGTGATGTGTTTACATATTGCTTCAAAGAAATTTTTACTGTTGCTGCTGCTAGTATCGATGATTTTTTTTCAGAATGCCCCAAACATTGATTTTCAGGTGATAATGGATATATGCCCTCTTAGGAGATAAATTGATGAATTTTTTATTTTTTTGAATTTTTTTGAATTTTTGAAATTTCTGATGATTTTTTGATGATTTGATGATGATTGGGTGAATATTCGACGATGAAATAATTTATCTACCAATAAATATTGTAGAATATTGCCCTTGGATGAATTTGAATTAATCTCTCTTAAAAAAAATTAATTAATCCCATAAAAATCCCACTTTTAATAACCTGTAAAAGGTCAAAAAGGTCATTTTCAAACTCATTTGTGCATTTGAGTTTTTGAAAATTTTGAGAGAGCAATTTGTGCAATTTGGAGTAGGATGTCAATTCCCTACCATACTCACCAGTTCGAGCGCGTGCGACATCATCACCACCCAGCTATCTCCAGACCTCTGGTATGTACCTGTTAACCCCCTCGTTGTACGTGCATTTTTTGAATTTCAAAATTTCAATTTATTTTAGCGCTTCTACATGTCGATGTAGCACTTCGGCTCACTGTTTTAGCACTTTTCAAGTTTTTTTCTAGCGCTTAGGTAGTCTGTTTGAGTGCTTCCAATGTTTTGGTGCATAGGATAGATAGTTTAGTGCTTTTACCTTCTATTTTAGTGCTTTTAGTAGATTAGTGCTTAGGATAAGAAGTTTAGTGCTTTTACCTTCTATTTTAGCACTTTCACTTGTTTAGCGCATTAACCTGAAATATTAGCGCTTTGACCTAGTATAATAGCGCTTATGTTGAAGTGGCGCTTTGACTAAAAAAATGGCACTTATGCCTGATGAAATGGCGCTTTTGATGATTTAGTGCTTTGAAACTCTGTTTTAGCGCTTCTAAGTCAGATTGATAAAATTTGTCAAATTTGTCCTTGATTTTGTCAAATTCCGATTGTGTCAGCCTTTAGTTTGATATGATTGATGATCCTGATCAAGTAGATGATGTTCAACCTCATGATAGATGAGGTTTGATGATAATTATCCTCATGATAGGTGAGGAATAATTATAATTTGATTGATGAACCTCATGATAGGTGAGGTTGATTTGATGTATTGAGCTCATGATAGGCGAGGTTCAATGATGTTTGATGATTGACCTCATGATAAGTGAGGTTCAATGATGTTTTCTCATGAGATTTAATCAAAAGTCTCACCAAGAGCTAATTAGGTTTGATAGGATAATTGATGTTTTGATGATTTTGACAAAAGAGTATTGACTTTGAATATTTCATGATGATAGGAGGCTTTGATGAACCTCTAGCTTAGAGAGCGATTTCCTTAGACACTTGAGTTGATACGACAGTTGGCCCCGCCTGAGATAACTATCATTACACGTTGTGGATTGTCCTCTTTACTTGATATGCTCCAAATTAGGATTAATCGGGGTCTCTTCACAATGTTAGCGAAGAGGTGGCACAATGAGCATAACACCTTCTACCTAGCTACCGACAAGATCACAGTCACCCAAGAGGATTTCTGGAGGATTCTGCAGATACCAGTTGTACGGGATATTGTTGTTTATGATTCATTAGAGCAGGGTCGTATTGATGCTCTTTGGAGGGTGTTTCAGGATGCCAAGATTTTTGGATTGTGGGTTTCATGGCATGAGATGGTTGACGCATACGCTACGTTGCCGACAGTACTTATTGAATTTATTAGAGAATTCCTTTGTCCTGATCCTAGGTCAAAGGGATTCGCTGTTGGTTGGGGTCATGTGCTTGAGAGTATGGTCATGCATGGGACTAGATATGCTTGGGGCATGTGCATGTTTTCTGACCTTTATCATGATTTGCATTTAGTGGTGTACCTTGGAGGTCAAAGTTTATCGATCAGAGTTACTTTACTTCAAGTGTGGAGGTGGGAGCATATTGCTATCACACAGCCAGTGATGGTGAGGTAGCGTCTTGCCAGGCAACCTCATGTGCAGATATATGTAGATCGACTTACTCAGCCTAGACTAGGTAAGTTAGATCATTAGCATAGAGTTCTTGATGACATGGAGACTGTTACCTAGCGTCCCTATTTGGATTGTGAGCATTGGGACGATGATGATGTGTAGTTGCCATTCTTATGTCAGTCTTTTATTTTGATCGGGCATACACAGTGGGTGTTGGAGAGATTTCTGCTAAGACAAGTGCTTTGTTAGTATGGCATTGTTCAGGGTATTCCCCAAGGTGTTGCCTACTATGCTCGGCGATAGTTGGATTCTATAGATTGGGGGCCTGGGTTGTCATATGATGTGGCGGTGCAGGAGTTCTAGGCTTTGTAACCACTTGTGTGGGAGATATGACCAAATATTGTGGAGCCACCAGTGATAGCAGATTGTGCAGAGCATTTGGTATTACATCGATTTCTATGCATTACGATTCCTGATGAGCCAACACCATTAGCTTTCAGGGAGGAGATTATTTTTGTACATCGATGTCGACAGAGGAGAGAGGAGATTGGTGGTGAGTAGGATGTTGGTGGTGAGCAAGAGGTGGAGGTAGAGAAAGTGGAGAGCAGTAGCAATGAGATTGATGGCAGTAGTGATAGTGGAGATGAGGAGAGTAGCAGTGGTGATAGCAGTGGGGATAGTCTAGGCAGATCGGGTGCAGGTGGGTCAAGTCCAACCTTGGAGGATATTCGATGCCTCACAAGAGGTGAGCAGTTGTACACCCCTTAAAGTAGCATGTGCAGTAGCAGCAGACCCAGATAGCGAGTCTGCAGGTATAGGTCCAAACATTGCAGGGTCAGTTGACTCAGGCCCAGGGTTTGTTGGTTTAGACCCAGACACAGATGCAGGCTCAGGCTCAGGCCCATGCACAGGCTCTAACATTAGTACAGGCTCAGTTGGATGCAGCTCATGCACAAATCACAACATTGAAAGCTAAGAGGGACACTACTAGACAGGCTGCAGAGCAGGCTCAGGGTTAGGCTGAGAGAGTGCAGAGATTAGCAGATGGTACTACTTTAGTACATTACATGGAAAAGGTTGTCTATGTTGGTTGAGAGGTCAAGTACTATAGAGGGAAATATCATGATGCAATTCCCTCCAAGCAGTGAGTTAACTACACGCAGTCTTGATCAAGCATGACTCATTCTTGGACTGTCAGTGCAGGTGTGACTCAACCTCTTCACAGAGACCCAAGAGATCCTAGTACATCTGATGGTGGTGGAGGGACTGGCCCAAAGATGCCTGCACCATTAGGAGCTAGTACTACATAGTCTTTGTGATGTGATTTCTCCATTGCATTTTGAGTTGATGATGTACATTCTGATTACAACCATTTTTTGATGATATATCTCTCTTCATTTCAAACATCACTGTATACTTGACATTTATGATTTTTTTAAGATCTATATGATATGTAGCAGTTTTTATCAATCTATCATGTGTTTTATATGATTCTATGTTGGATGCATTTGTTTTCCATTTTCTACATGCCATGTGATGATCCTTTTATTATGATGTTATGGATGCAGTTTATATTCATGATGATATGCTATGATTTATGATGTGTAAAATGATGATGTATGGATGTATGATGATGTGTAATTTTTTATGATATGTGCTTATATACATGGATGTGTATGTAATGGTTTTAAATGATTTATGATGTGTGATGTAAATGGGATGTGTGCACTTTTATTCTTTTGTAAATGAAAATATATGATGTAATAAATGGATGAAAATAATGTATGCTAATTGTATGTTGAATGGATTTATGATATAGAAATGTAATTGTATGATGTAATAAGCGGATGAAAATGATGTATGAAATATAATATTTGTAAATGCAAATATATTATGCAATATGTAGATGAAAATGGTGTATGATAATGGTATGTATATATGTGAATGGAAATGCACTTATATGATGTAATAAGTGAATGAAAATGGTGCATGATATATGATATGTTTATGATATGTGATATGGAAATGTAATGACACGATGTGATATATGATATTTTGAATGGATTTATGATATGTGATATGACAAATGGATGTATGATATGAAACTATAAAGATTTATTATTTTTGACCTTCTTATGCAATTTTATGACATGTAATATGAGAAATATGATATGATCAATGCAAATTATTTGATTTAGATGTATGAATGATGAAATGATAATTAAATGCTTTCTAATGTATGCAATGAAAATGAGGATGCAACTACATGATAATGATGATGTTTTTGTAAATGTCAAGTATACTCAATCTATTATGAGAAAAGATGATTATTAATTTGAATCCTTTATGAGCTTTTGTAACAAACTTTCTGTGGATGTTAAACTATTATGAATTCAATCTAATTTTACCATGCAAATCTACATGCAAACACTGGTATCTTAACAGTACTTTTATCATGCTTTGTATCATCATAGAGATTTAAAAATGTTGAAAATGAGTACAAGAATTGATGGTATGATTTAGACCATGATGACCTGAGTACTACAGTTTCCATATATTTTTATTTTTTTTGATATTGCAAGCAAACACAAGCATCTAGGTATAATTAAACCGAGATTACCTGCGCATTTCTTGTGTAAACAAACAATAATTAACCATTTTACAATGTGAATTGGAATGTCATCCATGATACTTTGTAGAGCACTTCCCACGATAATTCACACAATAATTATGATTAATTCATAGACAACAAGCAAAGAAAAATACCATTCTCCTTCCTAGCTTCTGTAGTTCATTACATCATCGAGTTGCTCCAAAGAAATGATAACAATGAGCAAAGTAAAACATATCCAACCTTTACTTAAATTATTTCAACCATTATTCAGATTAGATCATCTATCCTAATTTTATGATGTTTTTGTGATTTTTGAGATTTTGACCAAAGACCTAACCTAAAGACCTATCCTAGGGGCCTAGGGGGCTAATCAAAGATTAGCCTTGCCTACGTTATACACGCAGAGACCATGTAGTTCGACTAACACAAACTCATGTTTTTGGATTTTTTGATACTAACTTTTTGACTTGTTTTTGGATTTTCTGTTGTGATATGGATGTCCAGTGAGTTTCTGATGGTGATTGATGTTCCATGTTGGGTTGTGTTTTCAATCATTATTTTTGTTATGTTTGTTCTATCGCTATTTTTCCATTTGGTTAAGCTCAAGATTTATTGCCCCCAATGAGTTCCAAATGTTGCCCCCAAGCTAGGGTGAGATATGACCACTCGTAATGATATGATAATGGATGTAAAATGATGGTGGAAGTAACGACCATGTCATGTGTCCAATAGATGGGAAAGCTGGCTTAAATCACAAATAGCGCATGTTTCCAGGTTTTCACTACATGTTTTTATTGCACTTTTTCAAGTCTTTTTTATTTTTTTGTATTTTTCCATCACCTAGATGCCAGTTTGCCAGGTTTTCATCAAGGTAACCCTTTTAGAACCTAATCCATGTACTAGGTGACTCAGGTATAGAAATTTCTGAGATGGCTATTGTTTATAGGTTCATCAAACAAATCCCCTTCAGGTGTAGACAATTGATATGCTACAGATCCATAAACTGATATGATGACAAAGGGACCTAGCCAATTAGGTTCAAACTTCCCTTTCTTTTTTCTTTCATGCTAATTTCTAGGGTTTTCCTTTAGGACCAAGTCCCCAACCTAAAAGACCCTAGGTTTTACCCTTTGATTGTAGCTTCTAGACATCCTCTGTTGATATGTTGTCAGATGGTTCACAACTTGTTGACGATGTTCATCCAATAGTTCCAACTCTTGTAGTCTAGAAACCCTATAATCTTCATATGAAATGATACCTTTTCGTGAGACTCAAAGTGATGGAATCTCAAGCTCAATGGGTAGTATAGCTTTTGATCCATATACCAAATCATATGGTGTAGCTCTTGTGGGTGTTATGATGTTGGTTATGTAGGCCCACAATGTAGGATTTAGTTGAACATGCCAATCGCGTCCAACATCGTTAACCGTTTTCTTTAGAATTTTTAGAATTGTTTTATTTGAGGCCTCTACTTGGCCATTTCCTTGAGGATAGTATGGTGTTGAGAAATGATGTTGGATATGGAAATTCTCACATAATTCCTGGACATCCTAGTTTTTAAAAGGTCTTCTGTTGTCTATTACAATGGACTGAGGAATTCCATAGCTACAGATGATGTAGTTCAGTATGAATGACGAGATCTATTTTCTTGTGATTGTTATTAAAGGAACTGCTTCTATCCATTTGGTGAAATACTCTGTTGTTGTGATTATAAATTTATGTCCATTAGATGAAGATGGATTGATCTTTCCTACTAGGTCCAGTCCCCATTGACAAAAAGGCCATGTTGATGTGAATGGATGTAATTCTTATGTCAGTGCGTGGATTAAATTACCATGTATCTAACATTTCTGGTACCTTTTAACAAAATGATAGGACTCCATCTCCATTTTCAACTAGTAATACCCCAAACGGAGGTGTTTCTTTGCTAAGGCTAGTCCACTTCAATGAGTTCCACAAATACCTTCATGAATCTCACATAAAGCTGTCTTAGACTCATGATGTTCTAAAAACCAAAGAAGAGTACCATCTAGACCTTGACGGTAAAGGTGTCAACAATCAATGTATGTCATGCATATTGATGGGTGAAGTTACACTTTTGGTTTCTAGAAAGATCAGGAGGAAGGATATTGTCCTTGAGGTAAGTATAGATTTCTCCTTATAGCAAGGTTTGAATGTCGACTATTTGGCATATGGTTTGCCATTCAGGATTGTCGTAGGAAAGGTTAGATACTTGTTCTACCATAAACTCATCGCAACCTTGCTTTTCTGGTAATTGCAAGAGAGAAGCAATTGTTTCCATAGCATCCACAACTTTGTTCTCTTCCCTTGGAATTTGTTTGAACTTGATATCCATGAAATACTTTTTGAGATCATCTATCATTTTCTTATATGGCATTAGCTTTTCATCCTTTGTTTGATACTCGTCTTTTACCTGATAGATGACAAGTTGTGAGCCCCCATACACTTGTATTTCTATGAGTTTCCATTCAATTGCTAATTTGATGCTGATAATCAATGCTTCATACTCAGCTACATTATTAGTACATGGAAACATTAGTCTAAAAGACCTTGGGATAGTGTGTCCTTGAGGTGTAACAAATAGTATTCCCACACCAAACCCCCTTTGTGTGTATGATCCATCAAAATAAAGCCTCCATTATTGTGTGGTAATATTCAGAATGTCTGCATCCAAAAATTCAATGTTCATTAGATGATTATCCTATAATGGAGCTTCAACTAATTGATCAACTATTACCTGTCCCTTGATGGCTCTCCGGTTGACATACTAGATATCAAACTCACTTAAGATCATGACCCATTTTGCTAGTCCCCTTGTTAGAGCAGCTTTGCTGAGTAGATATTTTAATGGGTCTATTTTTGCTATGATTATGACTGTATGAGTCTGACTATATGAGTCAATATGTAGTGGTGCAATTGCTGGGTTGCAAATACCATTGCTAAACAAGCCTTTTCTATGAATGTGTAATTTATTTCATATCCGTTGAGAGTCCTGTTGATATAGTAAATAGCTTGTTCCTTTTCGTCAGAATCTTCTTGTGCCAATAGAGCTCCTAAAGAAATTTCAGTTGTTGTGATATATAGTAATAATGGCCTCTCTGCTGCAAGTGGAATGGGTATGGGAGGTGACATCAAATATTGTTTTATCTGGTTAAAAGTTGTTTCACATTCTTGATCCCACTTGAATGACACATTATTATGAAGTAGGTGATTGAATGGATGGCTTTTGTCCACCAATTGGGAGATAAATCTCCTGATTGGTTGTAACCTGCCTTGTAGGGACCGTAATTGACTGATATTTTAGGCAGTGGAATCTCCATCATTTCTTTGACCTTAGCCGGATCCACTTCAATTCCTTTCTTTGACACTATGTATCCAAGGAGTTTTGTTGATGTTACCTCAAACACACATTTCTTAGGGTTCATCCTGACATTGAACTTCTCCAGTCTAGTAAAGATTTTGCTGAGGATCTCCAGATGTCCTTTTCTGGTGTATGATTTTGCTAATATGTCATCCACATAATCTTCCATGAATGTATGCATCATGTCATGGAAAATAGTGGTCATTTCCCACTGATATGTTGCACCTATATTTTTCAACCCGAAGGGCATGACATTCCAATAGAATGTACCCCAAAGACAAGTGAATGTTGTCTTTTTTCTGATCTTCAGTTGCTATCTTTATTTGGTTGTACCCTGAGAAACCATCCATTAATGACAACATTGCATGGCCTATTATTATATCTACAATGATGTCAATGCTTGGTAGAGGAAAATCATCCTTTGGGCATGTTTTATTTAGATCTCTAAAATCTGTGCATATTCTAATGCTATTATCTAGTTTAGATACAAGCACAATTTTTGAAATCCACTCTGCATAATCGAGAGACTTGATAAATCCCGCATCCAATAACTTCTTCAACTCGGCTTTTACCATCAGGGCGATGTGGGGATGCATTTTTCTCAATTTTTGTTTTACTAGTTTGATTCTAGATTGTAGAGACAAATGATGCATCAAAAGATTTGGATCTAATCCTGGCATATCAGAATAAGACCAAGCAAAATTGATATGTCACTCTTCAAAGAATTTAGTGAATTTGGGCTTCTCTTGTTCTGTCATGGATGCTGCCAGATGTAGAATCTTTGCCTTTTCTGATGTTCCAAGATTTATGGACTGCGTAGGATCCACCAGTACTGATGATCTGCCATCGTAATGCTCTAGAAGGGTGTCAAATCTTCCATCTTTCAGTGCCTCAGAAAGGTTTTCAATGTTAGATACATTCTTTATTTTTTCTTTTTCCAAATCTAATGGTGCCATGGAATGGTTTTCACCATTAGATCCATTTTTCCTGTTGTCATTTTTGGAACTAGAAGATTTGGCACCCTCCTGATTTAAAATTTTGTTATGAGTGTTATGGGTAGAACTTGTATCAGGTGTGTCATTGCAAAGAAAATTTATAATGGCATCATCATTTGAAAAGATTGGTATATTAATAGGTTCAGTTGGTTCCCAGTCAATAAGTTTAGGATGCATTAAGGGTAATAAGTCCTTAGGGTGAGTAAGGTTGGTTCCAATAGCTAGGTGGTCAAAGTTGTCAGTGGGGAGGTTGAGGTCTATGATAGTACTCACCTCCAAGTCATCTATCTCACTTGATGTCTATTCTTCCTCAATTGAGTCATCGATATTTGTTGATCCCATTACAAGTGTTCTAGTTCTTGAACTCTGTCCCTCCTCTTGTGTGGGTGTATATGTTTAGATGACATCATTTTTCTTGTCAGTGTATGATGTTGCAAATAAATGATCCCATTCATACTCATTGGAATATGTTTCAGAACCATTCCTCATTTGAAGAATCCTTTCTACCAGTGTCTGAGTTACTTCTCTTGATTCCCTTGTATGGCTTAATCTTGTTTTGTCTTTAGGCTAAAGTGTTCGAGGTTGAATAGGTTCTATAATACCATATTTTCTCTTTCCAATTGGTCCTTTCCCTTCATAGACCATTTTCTCTAAGATAACTTTTCCTTTTCCATACTGATATGTCCTTATGTTGATATTTGTTGATGTTGAGGCTTCTTTGTCTTTGTAGAGCTGATTGAGAATGGCCCTGTCTTCTGATTTATCTTCTAGAGTACTTGCTTTTGCAAAAAAATCATCTAGAACCGTGGTAGGTTGTGATGATCATTGTGTGTTTGTTGTGGGCTGTCCATATGATTTTAGAGATGGTAGTAATTGTGAAAGACACAAAGATTGCTCAATGGAATATTCTCGCAAGCCCTTGTCCTTTAACTAAATCTTGTCTGTGAATTGTTGTGATAGATTATTGTGAGGGCCTTCATTTTTTGATAAAGTTGAGTCAACAACAATTGTTTCTTTTGACTGGTCCTTCTTTTCAACCCATTTGGATATAAAGTTGAGTTTCTTTTCACCATTGGATGAAGTAGAAGTGTTGGCATCTCTATTGTGGTGTACCAAAGTGTCTTGAGTTTCCTTAAGCATGTTACTAGTCTAGGGATTATTATTGTTAGTTGAAATAGTGACCTCTTGTCCATTGACCAGGAATTTCAAACACTGATGATATGTCAAAGGTACTGCTTGCATTTCATGGATCCATGGATGTCCCAAGAGTATGTTTTATGTTAGCTCTTTGTCTAACACTTGGAAAACTATGTTTTTAACAATTGGTACCACTTGAATTGGTAGTACAATCAACCCCTTAGAATACCTTTCCTCTTCATCATATGATTTTATTGTTATCTTTCTTCTAGCATCAATGGTGTTGTTAGCATAACCTAGTGCACAAATCAGTTTTAAAGAACAAATATTTAATCCAACTCTGCCATCTATTAAGACACGCTTGACATGGTGTTTATGGATTAGTACCTCTATATGTAAGGCTGCATTGTGTGGGTGATTTAGTGACACATCATCTTGTTCAGAGAATGACAGACAATGAAGCATGGTCAAATGTCCCACCATAGCTTAAAATTGACAGACATCCAAATTATTGGGTACCGTAGTGGCCACTAGAGCCTGTTCTAGAACCTTCTTACATGATGGTGATATTTTAAGAAGTTCTAGTATGGATATCTATGCAAGTATCTTTTGTAGTTGATCCACAATGTTGTTATGATTTGAAGGGGGAGTAGTGATTTTAGATGATACTCCTTTCAATATCACTTTGGATTTCCCCCTTGTCATTACATTGATTGGTTGATTTTCTTGTGTTTCCCTAATTTTTATGACATTTATTTGGTTGTCGGATGTGTTTATGTCTGGGATCACCTTCAGGAATATAGTGTCATTGATGTTAATGTTATCCAGGTGTGATTGTTAATGAATTATTTTTCTCAACCTCAGAAACACAATGAATAGTGCTATCATAGATGTAGTTTATACCTTTACCTTTACTATTTGAAGAAGATTCTCCTTTTTCATAATTGGGTAAAGGATTT
This sequence comes from Sequoia sempervirens, assembly GCA_007258455.2. Taxonomy (NCBI): domain Eukaryota; kingdom Viridiplantae; phylum Streptophyta; class Pinopsida; order Cupressales; family Cupressaceae; genus Sequoia; species Sequoia sempervirens. Next base: position 854,543,491 of record VDFB02281492.1, on the reverse strand, counting down.
GTAAATGCACTATGATCGTTGTTTGTTTTATGTCCTTCAACAAACTCCTTCTTTGCTTCAATCAAGTCTTGTATCAGATGTTTTAATTGCATACAATCATTTGTTTTATGTCCTTTATTTTTATGAAAGTTGAAATAATCAACATCATTCCACCAAGATGGCTTCACTTTCGACTCCCAATTTATTGCTTCTGGTAGGGTAATAAGTCTATTTGCAATAAGCTCTCTCATTGCTAATTCCAAAGTTGTCCTAATGGTGTAAATCTTCGTCAATTGGATTGTCTTTAATATGATGGTGGTGGAGATTCTCCATTGTTTGGGTTATTGTTTTGAGTGGTACCTTGATTGTTTTTCTGGTTGTCATTTTGATTTGTTTTCATAGTTGTTGTTATCAAATTGAATAATGGTTTTATATTTTCCGTGTCAGTTGTAGCATCATTGTTTCCAATATTTCTATTTTTCTGCCAAAATTTAGGCTTATCATGATTTCCATTGTGATTTGAGAAATTTGTGTTGTTTGATGTATCATTGTAATGTTTAATCACTCCTCTTTTGACTAAGTCTTCAACAATTTTAAGCCCATTCTCAATCACCTTTTCAAATGTCGGGGGACACTGTAGTTCCAGTCTATAACTCATGCCATCATTTAAGTTGTCAATAAATAATTTAATATTTTCCTCTTCAGGTATAGATCGAGTATATCTAGAGAACTTTCACCAACGTTGTAGGAATCATAGGAATGTCTCACCTTTCTTTTGTTTCATATTGTATAGATATTTTATGGTTACGTCATGTTGAATGTTGAAGGAGAACTGTGTGATAAATCTGTTGACCAGTTCTTCAATGGATCGAATCCTTGGTTGTAATTTGGAGAACCATTCCATACAGTGTGCTCCTAAACTACTAGGAAACAACCTCATTAGGTAAGTATCCTCTTGTGAAAACTCTAGGATCATTGTTCTAAATTCTCTCACATGGTCAATTAGATCCATTTTTCCATTATACTTGTCATATTTGGGGAACTCACAATGTCTAGGGAAAGGTATCATGTCTACGCTTGGATGAAAGGAATAAGGACAAATGTCATGTAATGAATACCTCTTTGTGGTTCCCTTTTGCATATCCTGAATTTGTTGTTGTAAAGTTTGCATTTGAGCTGTTAGAGCAGCCACTTGATCTGTGTCTTGCGTGTTGTGTGGTTTTGTTTCATTTGTTCTAGGTGTTTCCTTTAATCAATTGATGTCAAAATCTTTCAAAAGTTTTGCACCTAATTCTGCTAACATCAAGAGATATTTTTCCATGTCTTGTTCCAAGAATATTTCCATGAATTTGTGAAAATTTGGATCTTGTTGGGCAGTTTGTATATCCTCCTGAGTTATTTCATTGATATCATGTTGTTGGAATTTGTAAAAGGGGTTTTCTTCAGCCATGATGTTTGGTGTTTCAATTTCCTTTTCTCTAAGTTTTTGTCTTTGTAACCTTGTCAAGATTGGCATACAAGTATTTGTTGTTTTCACTAAACTTTGATCTTTTGAGTATGGATTAGTTTCAATTGGATTTTAACAAATTCAAATAGAATGATGTATTCTATTGATGAGACTAAGTTAAAAATCTGATTATTGTGTTTTGTTTCGTGATGATAGGATGTCAAAATCCTGATGAGGAAACTTAACTCAATAATCAAGATTTTTGTTTTGATAATTGGACACTTTGTAGTTTACAAGATTTAAGTTGAAAAGAATTTTAACTTGTAAGAACCCATTTGTTTTAGGTTTAAGACACTGTTTGGACTATAAAAATGTTTATGTCTAATAAAAACCTGAGTTTCTGATGCCAACAAATTTGACAGATGTTTTTGGAAGCTCTCTATTTTTTTGTTCTGTGGAAGCATTAATATAGAGTGCAAAAGTGCTAAAACAGACGACAGATGCACTAAAAGTTATGGTAAAAGTGTTGTGAAACAGGGTAAAAGTGCTAAAACAAACTATATAAGCAATAAAGACTGGTAAATGTTGACATTGGTAATTTTGATTACAGTTAGTAGATGTGCTACAAAATTTGTCAGAAGTGCTAAAACAGATTGCAGAAGCACTATTTCAACCGTGGATGCGCTAAAAGATAGTGTAGAAGTGCTTAAACAGAGTGTGTAAGCGCTACTTTGGGATTGCACAATGTTGTCTAATTTTCCTCTTCTGTGGAGAGACTGACCTTTTTGGTGTAATTTTCTAGATTTTTGGTATTTTGGAAAAATATTTTTGCTGGTAATGACAAGCCTAATGTTTCCAAGTTTCCTTTACTGTAAGAATTGATCGGGCCTATTGGAATATTCTATTGCTGGTTGTGGGATGGAAGATTGAAGAATAGGTTGACTATGATTATGTTTTTGTGAAAGAGCTCTTCTTTGGAAATAAGCTTGTGAATACAAAGGCTCTAAATCATAATCATCAGTATATCCCCTAGCAGAATCGTGAAATCTATGGATGAAATTTCTATGTTTCAGCAAAATTTGTCTACTTTGATACAAGAAGCATCTTCTTTTCAAAAGGTTTTTGTGAATAAGTTGCTTCTTTGGTTTGATCTTGACTCTTGTTCTGAAGGATTTCTTGAAAAACGTTGTAGATTTCCAATCCCTAATCATAAATTTCACTGTTTGTTTTTGTCTGAATTTTTGTGTTTTTTTGGATGATCTTTATCTGGATTTAATGATTTGAAAACACAACAAGCAATTGTAGAACAATTGTTTTTAAGACCTAGAATCTAAAAAATAAGTGTATGTTCCAAGAACCACGAATGGTCCTATTTTCATTGGTTTGTTAACAAAAATACACTTTAGACATAATCACTTTTAAGGTAAAAAAGGTCATCGTTATACTCAACAACCCACATCTTAAATTTACGTTGACTCACATAGCCATGTCACCCCCTAGAGGGCGCCTGTGTTTTTGTCTTTTCTAGGCACGTACTCAAAGTTAGATTTCTTGATCCCTTGAGCAAACGGTCCTTGGAAATTATATGGTGAGTGTCTTTGGGGCAGATTCTTCCCTCCCCTTCCACTGCAAGTATTACAATGTCTAGTTACTGAATCAGCTGGATTCTACACCATGGTTCATAGATAGGGTTTCCGTTTGGAGCAACAAATGATAAACTCCCTTAGGAGACCTCCTAATCTTTAGATTAAAGACTTTGGGGATGGTTATCTTGCACACTTTCAATAAATGTGGGTTTCCCCAAATTCTCTTTTATTTTATAGTGGGTTGGAAAACCTAGCTTTGGTTGTTCCCACTCAAGTCGTTCCTGTAGGGTGAGTACTTTTTCCCACTACGACAAACCTTCTAAAGGATTTAATAAAGCATAAATTACATAAATATAAAGGATGAGTCTGGCATTTTGATCAACTAGTTAAGTGGAAAGCATAGGCCTATCACCACACAAGCATAGTAATCAATGTTTAGTTTTTAAGCCCAAAAGACAATTTGCTATTTTATGTGAAGATATTGCTTCACAACAGTCATGATGTTAATTTTAACTGATATAGAAAAATGTATGATGACTACCCTAGGATTGATATATTTTAAACCAAATGACTATCCTAGGATTGATATATTTTAAACCAAATGACTACCATAGGATTGGTTCTTTCTAGTCCAAAATGCATCAAAATAAATTTCTGGCCTCAGTCGTGTCAGATCTAGACAAGAAATTACAAAAGCGCTAAAATAGATTGCATAAGTGCTGTTTAATTCATTAGAAGCATTGTAGAATTTGATAGAAGCGCTATAGAATTCAACAGAAGTGCTAAAATAATATTGAACCTAAAACAGTCAACCATCCTGAGAGATTTTTGGTGGAAGCACTAATACGAATTGCAGGAGCGCTAGAAATTTTGGTGTAAGTGTTGTAGAATCCCTCGATCGCGCTAAAAGAAAACACACTTGTATTCTGTATGAACACTTTTCAGATTTTTTTTTGTTAAAATATGGGGTTAGATCCCCACGGTGGGTGCCAAAATGTAAGTTTGGAATAAGTAAATAGTGAATAACTGAAAACACTTCTTAATAAGACATTATATCAAAGATCTAAAAGTAATTAAACTAATTTAAAAGCACAAATCTACTGAAAGTGTCATATTGTTCCCTATCTCTAAAGATTTATCAAATCACGAGGCTCTTAGATTTGGTAAGCATTGTGACTATTAAAATGCCAATTAGAAAATGAGATGCTCCTAAATGCAATGATGTAATCCTGTATGGTGATTTCTAGATGATAAAAGGAAGCTACTGTAATCTACAATGACATGAAACTCTGATGAAAGGAAGCTACAGTAAAACTAGGATGCAACCATGATTATGATTGTACTGGTGCTATGATGCTATTGCTATTGATAAAAATGCTGATACTATTGCTAAGATGCTTGATTGCTATTCCTATAGAGTAAGTTTGCACAAAGATGAGAATTCTGAATCCATTTTCCTATTTTAGAAGGCTACATATATAGATTTCACAACAATAATTTGTGAAGGGGTGGCACAACAAAGGCCTAGATTCAATCTGAATGATTGACTGTTGAGTGTTTGTGTAGGTCAGATGATTGCGAGATCACGAGATTCAATCATAACCATTCACCGCTATCTTGCTTGTTTGAAGTGAATGTACTTTAATTACTGCGGGGTTGGAGAAATAATGCCATGTGTATGTGGGCACGACTGATATATCTCCTCTCTACCCCTAAAACTTTGAGATCGATGGTGGTGAATGGGAAAACAAAGATGATCGCAGTCATTCCTTGCTGGCTTGCGGAAGAAAGATGCAAGCTCCTTAAAAGGGGCGAAACCCGCGAGATGTTGCCACAAGCACTCTATGCCTACTAGTGTCTAGGGCCCTCTTATGCATGAGAAGGGTCTTGCCAGTGATTTCCTATTGGATGTTTGTATGAGTTGGAGCTATATTTTGAATCCAAATGAGTTTGACTTCATCTGAGTCATCTGAGATGCCCAGCTCAACTATGGATCAACGATATGTATTCAAAATCTGCAAGTATGCTTGTTGCAATTATTTTGCTTCGTGTGAATGAACATTAATGGTGAAGGTGACTCATAAACTCATGCTTCTTTCCTCAAAATAGTGTATGAGACCAACACTTGCTTATATGATAATTGAAGTCGTGTCTAATACAATAGAGGGAGCTAAAAATGAAGTATAGAAATTTTCCGAGCTGGTATTAGGGTTTGTCACAACTGAAAGTGGTAAGTACCATAAACACAATTCCATGCCTTTTCATTTTTTGATTTAGGGTTTATTTTTAATTTGTTTTAAAAAAGTTGCATTTTGATGTTTTGCTTCCATTGATTTGAAATTAGGGTTAATATTTGCATTTAAAAGCCATAGCTCTGCAAATTTCCCAAATCTATCCCTCGTTCTTGGTCATAAATTGCAATTAGGAGTGAGTATTTGAAACCCTTTGACAAAATTCTTGCATACCCAAGCTTATGGCTCCCAAAACTCAAGGTGCCTCTTCCTCTACCCAACCTAGAACCTTGTCACATGATATAATTGATTTGTTACCCTAGTCCACTAGTAAAAAACATGAGGGAAGAATCCTGCTCTGAGGCCCTACAGTGAAGGAGGGTTTAATAGAAAATGCATGCTTCATCAAGGATGCTGAGACACCTTACACAGGATGGTGGATGTTTCAACATTGGTTTGGAAATAGAAGCCTTGGGCCTCCTTTCAGCAACCCATGTAATTTGAATATGGGAAAACTAATAGTTCCAAATGTATATGTGAATGTGGACATTTTGAAGGATATTGCATCAAAGTATGACCTTATTTCCAAGGGAGTTAGAGCGTATGAGGGGATGGTTATGGTAAAAATAACCAATTAGGAGATTGAAAAGGTTTTTGAATTTCTTAAGAGGAATTCAAACATGCTTCCTTTGAATATGGATACTATCAAAGAAGAGCACAACAATACCAGGGTGTTCATAAGGTCAAAAATGTTAACTCTACATACTGCAGTGGTTGGAACTGGGAAGCAGTGAAGGAAGATTAAGATTGATGATAGAGAGCTTGAACCCTTCCCTATGAGTTACTTTTCCAGTTACTTCAAGAAGACTATGTATTCTTTCTACCAAATTGTAGGCGCTGACCCACCATATACTTTACAAAAGGAGTATAGCAACCTTGCTGCACATATGCAACACCCACCATCTAGTATTGTTTATGATTATGCAACATATCTAGCTGATCACATCCATGAGGGTTTGGTTACATTGAAAGAAGGGAAACAATGGGTGAAGTTTTGGTGGTATTCATTGTTGATGCATATGTTCCTGTATAATGGACATAAAGTCTTTGAGAAGGAAATTAGATTGGAAAGGCATAGGGATGGTGTTGACTTACCTGTTCAATGTTGGACTTGTATCCTAGACAAAGATGACATGAGGTACAACTTTGTGATGTTCAAAAATTATTTTTCCTCTAGGATAAGGAAGTCCTTGATATATGAACCACCTAGAATTCCCAAGGAAATCCATGAATTCTTGAGACCTAGAGAATTATTTAAATTTGAGCCACAACTGGGGAGATTTAATTCAGTATCGTGATAAGACAATCTTCAGAATATATGGTAGTGGTTTGAGCCCACATGTTCTACCAGTAGATGTTCCTTTGAGAATAGGTTTTCTTGAGATTATGTTATAGTTAGGAGGAGCACAAGAAGCACACCTACCTAAGTCAACAAGGAAGGGGTCTTTCTTCCCCGAATGGACTATATTTGCAGATTATATTTTGAAAAAAGGTGCAGTGAAGGAACTGGGACATCTTCTAACTCCTTATGACTTGATGACTATGAGCCCAAGAAGCTGTGACCTTGAAGGCTTCATTAATAAGCTCAAATTGGATAAGAAAATGGGTACTTTTGTACATGCTTTTGATTACCCTGAGGATATCGTTAGGAATCTCTTCAATTTTGAGGAACAAGATGAAAGAAAAGTTGTGTACCTAGCTTATAGAAAGATGGTGGAAGCTAAGAGGAGGAATAATCCTCAATATGATCCCTTGCCAAATGTGCATGATGATTTCAACAGGGCCATGTATGTTCTAGATGATTTTGAGAATATTGTTGGTGTTTTGAGAGAGCATCGAGAAATTCTTGATAAAGGAAAGGCCATGATTGTTGAAGAAAGTGTTGAAACAAAATTAGAAGAGAGACCTACATATCAACTACCAAAAATGTTGAGGATCTATTCTAGGAGGAAGAAAATGGTGAGCGAGGAAAGAGTTCAATGACCCCTGTCTCTGTTGAAGAACCAAAGGCAGACTCTCCCAAGAGTGTTATGCCAACTTCTCCTCCTTAGGAATCTATACCTATAATAGATCTCAATTCACCTCCTGAGAGTTCTGTTACACTTGAGCAACCACCCCAAAAGAAGCAAAGAACTGAAACAAAAGGATTGGTTGATTATTCTGACATTGATGAAGATGATATCTTTGTCACCTATGAAGAAATACAGATAGGGATGCCCCCTCATGAATGAGGAATTGCTTGATGTTCAAGACATAACATGCTTAGATTAGGGAAGCTTGATATTTGTGGACTGAATACATCAAATGACTTAAGGGTAGAGGCCAACAAAGAATTTATGGAAGATGATGCATTTATTGGGACTTCTGCATTTCATGACTTATGGTGGAAATCCAAGATTGCAAAATATGCAGAAAGGGTAGCTATAGAAAGAAGCTTGCATCCTGAATCACTCAAAAATGTTATTGAGGCAAACGTAAGAAGTGTTATGAAGAATTAATTTAAAAAGATCAATTCCCAACAAGGTAGAGAAATTGTAAAGAAGAGTGGTGTATTGTTATTGCTAGAATGGAACAAAACTGATGCTATTGTTTTAGATGCTATAAGAAGGGCTGAGAGACCTCTTGTATAGAATGAGGAAGAACTAGAAATGGCCCTTCGAGGTTTAGCCTTCAGCAAGGATTGGGATGCATTTACAATTTGGTCACTGTCTTCAACATCTAGGAAGCCAATCCTGGCAGAGCCATCAGAGCTTAGTGGATAACTGTTGGTAAAAAGACTTGCTGATACTCCAGCCTTGGAAGCTACATATATGGTTGTCAATGTTTCCAAGTTTACTCAATCAATAATGGAATGTATTACCTTGGAAAGAGACAATCTCAAAGCTAAATATAGTGAACTCTTGAAGGACTATGATAGTAGCCAACAGAAAGTGGCTACACTTGAAACTGAATTGGCACTCTACAAACAAAGAAGGGAAGTACAAGGAGAGAGAGCTTATCCTAGCTCAAGTCAACCATCTTTAGTTTCTCTAGTGACATATGTATAACCCTCATCTCATAATTAGGCTCTAGCAGTAGTACCATATAATCAAGGGCTTGAACCAATTGCAGAGGAGGAAACAAGTAAGCTAAGCTCTAGTTCGTCTGATAAAGACCAACTGTTCCTGCAAATTGAGGTATACAAGAAGCTGCTATAAAATGCTCAAAATAAAATGTATGAGAATATATCAGAGGTTGTCATCATTGCTCTAAAACATTTGAATGAGAAAATAAAGGAAAGGCTCAACAATGTGCATGACAATTATGCTTTGATGTTATGTACCATGAGGTTGACACAAAAGGATAAATTGTTGTCCATACCAAATATGAATAAATGGGTCCTAAGATTTGAGATATTGAATTTGATTTTGGTGGGATCAGGACAACGTGAAGATAAGTACCCCATAGTACTTCCAGTTTATAACTTTGTGTGTGAATTAAGAGAACAAAAGTTTCAGGGATATGCAACTCCATTGGAACACAAGATAATTGAGTCGATAGCCCAATATACCCACACTGATTTAGCACCATTAATAGATATTGAGGTGTCTAATTATGAGGTGAAACTATTAAAGACATGGAAGAAGGAGCTGGATGAGGTTGTTGAATCTCATGTAAATAAAATTTGCAAAGATGTTAATATTGATGCCTTCAACAACACCTTGGGGAGATTGACGTTTCTCATCAGTTTCTTGGAGGATTTCGATAAGGAATCCAATGCAACTTTGTAACCAAGTATTTCCCTTATAGAAGAGCCATGGATAGGATAATGGATTTTGAATGGCCATTTGAGGAGGAGTATGAGGAATGGGGAAGGTTATATGTTGGTAAGTTTGGATTGTGAAATATATATTTGGTCATGTATTATATAGGTCTGGCCTTAGAAATTACAAAGTTAGAACATATGTTTCACAGGAAGTATCGATTACTGATGATGTAGGATGCTGACGAAGATGTTGAGTCATATATGAGCTACCTCATTGTGTCATTTTTCTCGATGAATTGGACACACTATTTTTGATATATTTTGAAGTGGCAAAGTTTCGCCTTATTGCAAATGTAAATATTCTTTGTCTTATGTGTATTCCTTCCATTTTGATAATCGTAAATATAATTGAAGTATGGAATATGCTTTCTAGTGGTCCAATTCGGTATGGACATGTGTACACTTGGCTTGAGGCTTGTTTTGCTCCCCTATTCTATAAAGAGGAATTCAGGGCCATTTTTGCGGATCTTTTGTTGAAATTCTAGTGCTACATTGAGAGAATTAGAAAAACACAGAGTAGATATGTTGAGTTTTTGTCTAAATTTTTGAGTCTAGACAGTAAATTTAGTAAAATGTATGGCTTCTGAGTATATTTGAACAGTAATGAAAATGTCTTGAGTCTATAGTCTCTCCCTTTGGTTTTGTATTGGAATTATTAATGAAAATATTGATCAATGATCATTTCATCAATTTTCACCATGTATGATTTGATATGTGATCTATTTTTAGTTCTTGTTCATGGAATGAGTTAAAATACTTCAATTAGATCATGGGTTCTTATATGAAGTCATTTAGATTTGATAAGTAGTCTTTAGTATTCAGTCATTGGTTTGTGAATTGCAAAGTGATATCACCATATCATAATTGCTCAGAATTAAACATGCCTTATGTTTCAATTTACATAGACTCCTAACCCATAGATAATGGCTCTAGTCTTTAACTCATTTGACCTTTCTGGGGTTTTAGTCTTTCGACTTAAGAGCAATCTTTTAAAATAATCATCGACTGACCTATTATTTGTTGTTATTTTCCATTCTCAGCTTAAGATGCTTAATTAACTCAAAGAATTGCCACCTTTGTGCTTGATTTCATCTTATTTGCAACAAATGAGAATCTATCTGCCTTGATATACAATGTATGTGTAAATTGTTCAAATGAGTTGTCTATTTAGCATTGTGGGAATACCCTCCTGGGTTTGGAAAGGCTCAAAGTGTAGGAGATAAAGGAATATTAGCTTTATCTCATTTGTTGGCCACTCGTCTGGCAGATATTCGAGAATTGAGTTTGGAAAACTCAAATATTTGCTAAGGCCTGCTTGGTTCCTTATAATTAACTAACAAAATGGCGACTCTACTGGGGAAGCTTTCATAAAATCTAGCCTCCTGAGTGCAGATCTGGTATAGTAATAGTCAAGTCTTTATCATTATTTATCTAATTAGGTTGCCATTCACTCTTAGAAAGTCTATATGCCATTTTTTGTTCATGCATCAACTTTTGACCAGTTTTTTCACCTTAGGTCAAGTTATGCTCAAATTTTTTCTAAAGTTGCAAATAGCAAGTCTAGATATAGTCAAATCTTATTTCCCAATGTTTTGGGTGGTGACTTTGAATTTACTCACACCAGTGCGACAAGTACACATTTTAAAGAATTTGATAAGGAGAAATTGAACAACTAGGCAAGCATCATGAGGAAAACCATAAGTCAAATGAAGAGGAATTCTAAACAGAGAGCAAAATCTAAGCCTGCAAAGGATAAACAACCTCTATGGAAGAAAAAACCTACAAAATCTGGTAAGTCCCTTGATTCTCTTTGTGGAGCATCTCCTACTTTTAATAATGAAGTAATTAGTGGAAATACTACTAAATATTCAAGTAATAGTCGGACAATTGAGGGAGGACAAGGTAGTTTCCCTATTGAGAAAGTATTTGATAATCTTGGGATTTCTAGAGAAGAAGATAAGCGGGAATTCTCGGGTAAAAGTAAAGCACCTTCAAATCCACCTACACCTAGGATGGGGTCCGTATTTCATGGGGGAAACTTTAATCCTAGAGGAGAAAGTACTAATCCACCAACAATTACCTTCATGGGGGAGGAAGCTGTGGATCAAGCATTCCATACTCCAGCTTAGAGTGAGTATGGGGATTTCCTTGAAGATGAGGAAGATGTCAACAATGATATTAAAGCTTTGGATGAGGAAGCCAAATGGTTGGATGAACAAGTAGAGAAAAGATCCCAGAAGGAAAAGGAGGATGGAATTAAGGCAAAGCAACTATAAAGGAATGAGAAAAAGGAAATAGTAAAAAAGATGAGAGAAGAACACGCTAAGCAAAGAGCCTTTGAGAAGGCCACTCATGACAAGGTAGTTTCAAAAAAGGCTACTAGAGAAAAGAATATTAAAGATAAAGTTGCTAAACTAGCAGCCCACATTGTCCCTAAAACCCCAAAAATCACAGTCCCGATGGGAAATTCTACTGCTAGTACTTATACATCAACCATTTCTGCTACCAAATCCTCATATTTTCCTAATAAGACATCCTTTATAAATCATGGGAAAAGGGTTGTTGACCACTCTAGCAAAAATGTTTCCAATCCTCTTGATACCAATGCCAACACAAATACCCTCATCTCATCCACAAAAGCATCTATTATCATTCTTGAAATCAGTCTAGATCCATCTGATGCACCTTTAGACCCTGAAACCTCTAAGTTGTAGTTGAAGGGTGAGAAATTGCAAGAAGAATGGAGGAGGATAGAGATAGAAGCAAATAATGAAAAATTGTCTAGAAGAATTGCTTTCCTCAAGATGTCAATCCCCATCTCAGAGCCTTCAAGTTCTGGGAAAAGTGACAGGGCATCTAATGAAAATAAGCCTGGGGGACATATTCTTAGTGGAGGGGGAGGCAATGATGGAGGTGGCAATAAGAGCACTAATTCCTACTTTGATGACAAAGAAGAGATTAAGGATAAGAATAATGGTAGCAGAAAAAATGGGAAAGGTAAGGAATCTGATCAAATGGATATCACGAAAAGTGATGCATAAAAGGATACTAATAGGGATAGGTGTCCTGGGCTAGCACCTCATAATGGCCGATATAGGCAATTGTGTTTTGACAACATCCCTGGTTACCCGAATCCTATCCCAAACAATGCCAGAAAGCATCTCCCTAAGTTCACTGGGAATAATGCCTAAGTGGAGAAGATCTTTTGAAGGCCTTCCAAAGTTTTTTTGAAGACTTCGAATTATGGGAAGATGATGTAGCGATGAAGTACTTTATGCAATCCTTGGTTGAGGTTGTAAGGGATTGGTATATAGGATTACTTGATGGAAGTATTGACTCAAAGGAATCATTCAGATCCTTTAGGGAACAATATGGGGATCAAACTAATCCTAGATTTAGATAGAATGACTTCAATAACATCGCCAAAGGACATAATGAATCTGTTGTTGAATTCAATACGAGGTTTGAAAAGTTTATGAATAAAGCACCTGCTTATTTGAGACCAAACCCTGATGCCTGTTTAGTAACATATTGCAATGCTTATGATTCTAAGATGTGCTACTTACTAAGGGACAAGAATCCACGAACCTTACCTGAAGCATATAAGATGGTTGTGAATATAGAAAATAATAGAAGAGCTTCTGGTAAGGTAGAAAGAAGAGATGACCCTAAATTCTCAAAGAATTCCAAAGTTCAAAATGAGAAGTCCAGTAAGGCCACAACCTTTGATGATAAGTGGGATCAAGTTCTTAGCCTACTACAAAAGCAAGCTAAAAATGATAAACCTCAATTCCAAAGAAATGATAAGCCTCCTAGACTTCAAGATTTCTCTTATCATACAAATTGGCATAACAGTAAGCCAATTCAGAATAACTAGAAGAATTATTAAGTTACACTTGACCCTCTACACAATAATACTACTAATGTAGTTGAAGATTTGCCATGGTGTGAAGTCTGTGAAATGCCTTATGCCTCACAATAGTGTGTTGTAGCTAGAACTATGCTAGAAGACCACCAAGATCAAGGGGAATCTAATTCCCCGCACAATCTAGATGAATCAACAAACATGTTTATGACTAGGTCAGACTTGGAGTATGGTGGTTATTCTTCTAGTGATGATGTGGATACAAAGAGAAAAAAGCAAATATGCACCAGTAGCAAGTGTTCTCAGATGAGGAAAAAGAAGATGAATATACTGCTTACAACCTTGGAACTTCAAAATTCTCTTTGAGAAGACCTTCGAATGGAGAAATCAAGAGATAATCAATTGCTTTGGCTGCAAGGGCTCAAGCATGAAGTGACTTGCACTTGAGAAATAGAGTGGTGAGTGGTAATCAGGGCAACTCTAGAGGTTTATTCATAAAGGAAGGTAGTGTAGATAATAAGGGATTTGAGGAGAAGAATAAGAAGGAAGAAACTAAGCCTAAGGAGTTAAAAGAAGTACAAATTTGGGCAAAGAAAGGTAGTAAAGTCAAGGCTAGTGCTGAAGTCACACCTCAAAATAAAAAGACCAAAGAATCAAAGTTGACCTCTGAGGTTGTTAACAAGAGAATTGATAAATAGGCCCCTCAAAATATGGTGTTTCTTGAGATGCCTAGTTAGTCACCCATTGATATGTTTCAAGTTTTATCCTAGATCCAGGTCACAGTCCCACTCCCCAAGATGATGAGAATTGATGATCATAAAAATAAAAATGTGGCCGTCATCAATAGTATTGTAGGGGGAAATAAGCATAACATGGGAGTTGATATTCTTGATACAATGGCTAGTCAAGCAAAAGGTACTAAAATAGAAGCTACTATTAGTGAAAACCTTGAGATCTAGATGGGAATTACCATCATAGCAAACCCAAATTTGGTCAACCCTTTCTTTTTAAGTTGGATTATTGATGGAAAGATACTTAAGAATTGTATAATTGATTCCAAAGCTTCCAATAATGTCATGCTTGTTAAGATCGTGGAGGAAATGGGTTTGAAGGTTGATAGTACATATGGAAAATTTTATGCCATGGATTTGTTAGCTCTCAAAAACATAGGCTGAATGCCTCAAGAGGCTGCCAATCTCTTGATACGCTTTAGGGTAATAGACAAGGTCAAGAGAACTCAACCTTCTACTCTTTAGGTGCTGCCAACCTGGGCGGGTGTACCTTTTGAATTCAGAAGACTTATCTTATGATTATCTTTCTGAAATGCTTTGTTCACAATGGCAGATGATAGTGAACAAATGAAACCAAACTTGATAGCAATATTGTGATCTAAATCCTAAAATGCTTAATTAATAGATATAAAGAGATTAAATAAATTCAAATAATGAAATTGTAGAGACCAGTGCCTTGTTGGGTATGCAGAGTCAAATAAAAGAGAAATGGGCAACTTATTCTAGCAGAAAATCAAACTGCAGGCATGTGACCTGTTCATAACTTGTATAAACAATGCAAAATTATGACTACTAAGCTCTTCTTTAGTAATCCAGATGAATCCTCCTAATTGCTGTGATCCATGAAAAGGATTTAATCTCTACTTGAGAGAACCAGTTAATTAATCACACAAATACAACAAATGTGCATTAACAAACTAAACATAAACTTGTTATGCTAATTTAAACAACCAGAAAGAATCAAATTGGAGACAGCTTCAACAATACTTTTCAATAAACTCAACAGACAATTGATACATAAATAACTTGCCATACCAGTTGATTCACATTGAGTTCGCCATTTTAAAACATGCACATAGTCTCTGATAAGAGAAAATTACTCTACTGTAGCCATTCCAAATCTACTATATTTCTAAAGTTTGATCTAAAATCTCCTGATATCAATTACAATCCAGGGGCATATTTATACCCAGCATGAGAAAATAAAACAAAATGGAAAACCATGTCGGCTAGAATCCATATTGACCAACCGTTACAATCGGGCACACATGTCGACCAAAGAAGAAAATTATATGTCGGCCACAAGATTTGTATCTCTGTTTTTATTCATCAACCATTCGCTAAGACAGTCCTGAAGGTATGTCGAAGGAAAAATAATGCTTATCGCTCCTGCCTGTGTTTACTGTGCCCGCACTCGCCATGACCACCTACTCGTTATGCCGAAGTCTAGGAGTAGCCTTTTGTTCCATTGTGTATCGTTATAGCCTTCTGCCGTCGGTGAGATATCATATCGAAAACCTTTTGTCATACCGAGAGCACATGCGTATTACATTTTTTCCAATCGCTAAGACATAAGAGAAAATATTACCGAAATGTATTTTACTTCCCTCACAGTTGCTGTAGTCCATTGCACTCGGGGAGACCTCTTGTAGATTTCATTATCTTTCCCCGAAAGCCCCTTTGCCTTTGTTATGTCGTTGTGACATGATGTCAATAACCCATACTCATACCGAAAGGTTCCCTTAAATGCCGGTCGGTGAAGATGATATTGCTAAGACCTTTCAATGAAAGGAAAAAACTCATGTCGATGCACTGCCAAATACCGGTCGGTGAAACAAATGGAAATCGTTATGACATATCGAATACCCCCAGTCTGGCTGAAAAGAACATTCAATGTGATTGTCAGTGAGACCACAAGAGCTTGCCAAGATGTATGCAGAAACAAAATCTTACACTGATAAAAACTCACTTTGACCAGTTGGTAAGACAAACTAATTTCGGCGTGATATTACAACGATGCCCAAACTCTTTCCAAAATATGCATCTTCCTATCGCCGAAACCCTGTGAAAGCTATGCCGAAAACCACTTGCAGATAAAATCTATTCGCTAAGACACTGGATGAGTCTTGCTGATAGGCAATATAGACTCATGCAAGCCTAGTGTTTTAGGATGAGGACCATATGGAAACTTAGGGTCATGCAAAATATGTGAAAATATTGCAAAAATTTATAGCTCCAATAGTGGCTTCGTCTGGGGATGAATGATAGTCAGATCATTGCAAGGATCTAGAATCTTTAGGTGAGCAGACCAGACACAAAATGATGATCTATTGAGAAAAAATGGAATGAATGGCAATGGAAATGAATGCAGAGAATGCAAGATGGAAGTGAAATGGATGCAAAATGAATGGAAAATGGAGGTGAATCAGAAGCCTAAACTACTGTGCATGGAAAAGAATTTTAAAGAGGATACACAGGAGTTGTCCATGCACTGGAAACCCTCAATCCTCTGTGTTTTAATTTCTCCTGTTCTGAGCTGTTACAATTTGAAACTCCAACCATGCTTTCCCCTATCAAATACCTGGTTTTGTCTTGAGTTCATCAAATTTCTCTTGAAGACACAGATGCAATCCTTCCTATCACTGAGAGTTTTTAGAGAATCACTATGCTCAGCTTGGACCAACTTCCCAATAGTATTCAACAGTTTATATTCTCCATCATCAGACAAAATCATGATATCTTCAATATACAAAATATATGCATATTCAATGCAAAATACTTCATTTTCTTTCTTACTGTTATGTATTCTGAAACACTCTCCC
The DNA here is from genome assembly GCA_007258455.2 of Sequoia sempervirens. NCBI lineage: Eukaryota > Viridiplantae > Streptophyta > Pinopsida > Cupressales > Cupressaceae > Sequoia > Sequoia sempervirens. Next base: position 854,526,905 of record VDFB02281492.1, on the reverse strand, counting down.
AGCTGTATTGAAAATTTATCATCAAAGTTCTTCACTTGAGAAAAAAAATGTTTTGTTATGTCAACACTGTCTGAAACACACAAATCGGAAACCATGTGCACCTCTTTGACACTACCATTTGGATACAACACTGGATCATGACTCATATTTTCAATATCAAGCATATATGAATTACTCAAATCTGGATCTCTATCATACTTAGTATGCAGATAAATGTCATCTCCACATGAGTTAGAAAATTCAAAATCACATACCTCTTCTTGAACAGACACATGCATTTGGTTAACTTCAAAAATTTCACCATCAACTAGACCAAGAGCTTCAAGATCACCCTTATGTATATATCTCTGATAATCACGAGTTAACAAATCTGAAATCTGCTCATAGCTGAGCAAACAGGTTTCCACATTTTCATTATTACAGTCATGCTCATCACTTTTTTCATCATAAAAAAGAGGCCCAAGATCATCAGAAAATGAAAAAATACCAGCACAGTCATTTGTTCCATAACTTGACACATCCCATTGTTTATCTAAAAATACCTTTTGCTCAACATCAAGTGGATCTAAAAATACCTTAAATTCATTCCTGGGTGTACCTTGGCAAAACATTATCTGATCATCTTTTAAAACTTCATCATGTAATGGGCCTAAAATTTTTTGGAAACCATCCTCAAATTTACAAACATCCTCTTCATCAAATGTATCTTCATAGCTTTCAACTACAGTTGGAGGTATTGTATATTCACTATCAATATTTCCCATTGCCTCTTCATCCTGATCTACATAAGAGGTAGAAGAATCTCCTTGCTACAGATCAAAATCCACAGGTGCATCTTCAAAATCTGAATATTCATTGGATCCCTCATAACACACATTGCTTTCCCTGTCACGATCTGTTATGCAAGAGAGATATCTTGTACCTTCATCTTCACTATGCAAGCTATCACAGGAATCATACTGACTTGCACATATCTCATCATTTGTTGGATGCATTGATTGATCAATTTCTCTATATTCATCAGAAATACAATCATTGGAATCAACATTGACAGTGTTCTCATACCCTATCTCCTCCATGGCATCAATGAACTTATTCAAGAGACCATATGCATGCTGTATTGATGACCATGACCAATAAGCTGATTCAGGTTTCCATACTTTTATGAACTGTGCAGCAAAAAAGGGTCTTGTAGGCTTACAGTCAGGAGGAAACTGCATGAAGACACTTATCATCCTATTATATAGAGAAGTCAAATCTTCTCCTTCCTTCTTCCTTATGCCAAAAAATGCATCCAAAATATTTCTGACATATTCATCAGCATTAGATTATTGGTTCTGATACATACCTTGCTGCAAATTCTGATTTTCTTGAATCTCCAACAACCCATGGGAAGCCCAATTTGGTGCAGACAGATCTCCATATTCCTTGAGAAATTGATCCTGAAATCCTTGGAGAGACTTAATAGAAGCTACTGGTAGGCTATTGAACCAATCCCTAGCATCTTCAATAAGTGAGATCATGAACAACCTCATGTGTAAATCCTCATATGGCATATCCAAACCCTCGATGAAATCATTGAAGCTCCTCAAATGATCTTTAGCAGTGATTGTGTTACTCCCTGTAAACTTAGGGACAAGGCTTCTCCAATTCATATCCATAGGGTAAGGGTACCGTTGAAACCTTGTCAAATTGAATTGCTTGATCATTGTTCTATACAGATGGGAAGGGATGGGTGGGTACATACTCTGTTGTGCATGATATGCACTGTATCCATAACTTCCTACATTTGTGTAATTGTTTGTTCCATATACAAATTCCATTCTTCATCAAAGAATTTTAAGAGTCGCCACCTACTTTTCCAAAAGCAGGAAAATTATTATTTTTGATCTTTTCCCAACGAAATCACTCTTTTTGAAACTTCTCAAAATATATCTTTCTTTTCAATGACTCTATATGATGGTATTCAATTGAATCTTCTGATGTATTCCCTAGCAGAGTCGCCAATTTGTTAGCTCTCAAAAATGCAGGCTGAATGCCTCGAGAGGCTGCCAATCTCTTGATATGCGTTAGGGTAACAGATAAGGTCAAGAGAACTCAACCTTCTACTCTTTAGGTGTTGCCAACCTAGGCGAGTGTACCTTTTGAATTGAGAAGACTTATCTTATGATTATCTTTCTGAAATGCTTTGTTCACAATGGCAGATGACAATGAACAAATGAAACCAAACTTGATAGCAATATTGTGATCTAAATCCTAAAATGCTTAATTAACAGATATAAAGAGACTAAATGAATTCAAATAATGAAATTGCAGAGACTAGTGCCTTGTTGGGTATGCGGAGTCAAATGAAATAGAAATGGGCAACTTATTTTGGCAAAAAATCAAATTGCAGGCATGTGACCTGTTCATAACTTGTATAAACAATGCAAAATTATGACTAATAAGCTCTTCTTTAGTAATCCAGATGAATCCTCCTAATTACCGTGATCAATGAAAAGGATTTAATCTCTACTTGAGAGAACCAGTTAATTAATCACACAAATACAACAAATGTGCATTGACAAACTGAACATAAACTTGTTATGCCAATTTAAACAAACAGAAAGAATAAAATTGGAGACAGCTTCAGCAATACTTTTCAATAAACTCAATAGACAATTAATACCAAAATAACCTGCCATACCAATTGATTCACATTGATTTTTCCATTTTAAAACATGCACATAGTCTCTAATAAGAGAAAATTACTCTACTGTAGCCATTCCAAATCTACTATATTTCTAAAGTCTAATCTAAAATCTCCTGATATCAATTACAATCCAGGGGCATATTTATACCCAGCATGAGAAAATAAAACAAAATGGAAAACCATGTCGGCCAGAATCCATATTGACCAACCGTTACAATCGGGCACACATGTCGGCCAAAGAAGAAAATTATATGTCAGCCACAAGATTTGTATCTCTGTTTTTATTCACCAACCATTCACCGAGACAGTCCTGAAGGTATGCCGAAGACAAAATAATGCTTATCGCTCCTGCCTGTGTTTACTGTGCCCGCACTCGCCATGACCACCTACTCATTATGCCGAAGTCCAGGAGTAGCCTTTTGTTCCATTGTGTATCGTTATAGCCTTCTTCCATCGGTGAGATATCATATCGAAAACCTTTTTTCATATCGAGAGAACATGCATATTACATTTTTTCCAGTCGCTAAGACATAAGAGAAAATCTTACCGAAATGCATTTTACTCCCCTCACAGTTGCTATAGCCCATTGCACTCGGGGAGACCTCTTGTAGATTTCATTACCTTTCCCTGAAAGCCCCTTTGCCTTTGTTATGTTGCTGTGACATGATGCCAATAACCCATACTCATACTGAAAGGTTCCCTTAAACACCGGTCAGTGTGACAAGATGATATCGCTAAGACCTTTCAATGAAAGGAAAAAACTCATGCCGATGCACTACTAAATACCGGTCGGTGAAACAAATGGAAATCGTTATGACTTATACCGAATACCCCTGGTTTGGCCGAAAAGAACATTCAATGTGATTGTCGGTGAGACCACGAGAGCTCGCCAAGACGTTATGCAAAAACAAAATTTTACACTGATAAAAACCCACTTTGACCAGTTGGTAAGACAAACTAATTTCAGCATGACATTACAACGACACCCAAACTCTTTCCGAAATATGCATCTTGCTATCGTCGAAACCTTGTGAAAGCTATGCCGACAACCACCTGTAGATAAAATCTATTTGCTAAGACATCGGATGAGTCTTGCCAATAGGCAATACAGACTCATGCAAGCCTAGTGTTTTAGGATGAGGACCATATGGAAACCTAGGGTCATGCAAAATATGTAAAATATTGCAGAAATTTGCAACTCCAACAGGATTCAAGGGAGGTTATTGTCATTGGTGTGATCTATGAAGTTCCATATAGGTTAGTTGCATTCCCTGAGAAGGAGCTAGTCATGAGTGCTACAGTAGTAGAAATTCCCCCAACTTACGGGATGTTGCTATCCAGAAAATGGTGTGCCTCTATGGGGGGAAGTATGCAATGTGATTTATCATTTGCCACTTTTTCCATTGACCAAAAAGATGTTAAAATTATCAGGGAATCTAGATTTTGGCATATGATTGAGTTAGTTGAAGACTCAGAGGAACCCCCAATGATAAATGTTGTGGACATAGGCCTTGACACTTTCTGTTTAGAGGAGTTGAAACAAGAAGAGGAGGAAGCTAAGCTTACTGCAATTGCTAAGGAAATTACACAGATACCCAAGGAAGATACTCTATGGACGCTCTATTTTGATGGAGCATGTTCCAAAGAAGGATTTGGTGGTGGGGTCATTCTTATCTCGCCTCAAGGTAAGATGTTTAAATATTCCTTCTTGCTACAATTTGTAGTACTAACAATGTAGCTGAGTATGAAGCCCTTCTACTCAGTTTGAAGTTAGCTTCTAAGCATGGAATAAAAATGTTAAAAGTATTTGGGGATTCAAAGCTAGTGATATCCCAAGTCAGGTCCAGATTTGTCGCAGAGGATAAAAGATTAAGGCAATATAGGAATGAAGTATGAGACACTATTGAATCATTTGATGCTTTTGGGCCAATATTGCTACCAAGCTTGATGATGTAACTTTTGATGGTGTTTCAAGGATTGAAGTGCAAACTAGACCAATAGTACTTGATAACATTTTCAATTGGTTGGTGTTCAATGATGATAGTGACATACTGAGGTTCTTACATTGTGTGGATGAATATGAGAATCAAGAAATTGACTTCGGTGCCCATGTGGTGGAAGTGGATGGAAAGGAGACATTATTTGGTAATGAGGTAATTCAACTTAAGACCAATAAAATTCCTAAGGGTCTAGTTGCACTTGAGTAGGCTTTTGATGGCCTTGATGTATCTAATGTTAAGCAGTTGAGTGCACATAAAGAAGACTTAGAGGAAATCAACTTGGGAATAGATACTGCCCCAAAAAAGGTATACATAGGGAAGAAAATGAAGCCATGTGTCAAGACCATGTTAATTGCATTGCTGCAAAAGTATAGACATGTGTTCACCTAGTCTTATGATGATTTGAAAGCCTATAAAGAGGATTTAAATCAACATGAAATTCCATTAAATCCTGACACAAAGCCCTTTAGACAAAAATAGAGGCCTATTAACCCTACATTAAGGCCCAAGATGCAAGAGGAACTCACTAAATTAAGTGATGTAGGAATTATCAAACCAATAAGACATTATTCATGGGTATCTAATCTAGTTCTTGTCAGAAAGAAGAACGAAGATCTAAGATTATGTGTAGATTTTAGGAACCTAAATATTGCATCCTTAAAAGATAATTACCCTTTTCCCAACATGAAAGCAATGCTACAGAAGGTCATTGGTTGTGAATTACTTTCTATGATGGATGGATTTTCTGTTTACAACCAGGTTATGGTAAGGGAATATGAGCAGTACAAAACAACCTTTACAACCCCATGGGGGACTTATGTTTATGTTAGGATGCCATTTGGTTTGATAAATGCTGGTGCCACTTTTCAAAGGGCTATGGATGTAGCTTTTGCTGATCTCATAGATTTATTCCTTGCTATTTACTAGGATGATCTCACTGCCCATAGTAAGAATGAGGAAGACATTGCTCACACCTTGAGCAAATTTTTTAGAGGTCTAGAGTATGGCATCTCACTAAATCCCAAAAAGTGTGCTTTTGGGGTTAAGGATGGAAATTTTTTGGGACATATTGTATCAAAGAAGGGAATCAAGGTTGATCCTAAAAGAGTAGAAGCCATTGATAAGATCACACCACCAAGGAATATCAAAGGTATCCAATCTTTCTTTGGGAAGATAAATTTTCTAAGAAGGTTTGTTACTAATTTTGCAAAAATAGTTAGACCTATCTCTAAGATTCTCAAAAAAGGAGAAAAGGTAGCATGGTTAGAAGAGCCTCTTAAAGCTTTTCAAGCTATTAAAGATGCTATTAAAGCCACACCTGTCTTGAAGACTCCAGATTATGCTAAGCCATTTCAATTATTTACATTTGCCTCTTTTCACACCGTGGCTGGAGTTTTGTTGCAAAAAAATGATGAGGGGTATGAACAACCAATTGCCTTTTTCAGTAAATCTTTGCAAGCAGCTAAGTTGAAATATGATACCACTAAGAAACAAGATTTTTCTTTGGTGAAGGCTGTTAAGAATTTTAAGACCTATTTGACTGGTGCTACAGTGGTGGCTTATGTTCTAAGTGCAGTGGTCAAGGATATCTTTACTCAACGAGAAACCACAGGCCAAAGATGTCGATGGATAAACAGGATTCAAGAATTCAATATAGATATTTAGATTACAAAGTTAGTTATGGGACAAGGTTTGGCTAAACTTATGGTTGAATCCAATCTAGAAGTTAACTAGATCAATGAGGTAGAATTGGAAAATGTTTCTCCCATTTGTGATATACAAACATGTGGTTGGTACAAAAGACTTATTGAATACTTGTAGACAATGAAGTGCCTGGATGACATGCCTAAGAATGAAAGAAGAACCTTGAAGTTACATGCAATCAGGTATGTTATTATTGATGGAGAACTCTAGTGGAGGAGCCCAAAAGGTGTGCTCCTAAGATGTGTAGATGGTGATCAAGCAAAAGATCTTCTTATTGAAATGCATAAAGGAGTATGTGGAGGTCACTATATAGCCAAGACAACATCGAACAAGATCTTGAGAGTTGGGTTTTGGTGGCCTACAATATTTAAGGATGCACACCAACTTGTGCAAAAGTGTGATGCTTGTCATAAATTTACAAGAAAATTAAAATTCTTAGGGAATTTACCACTCAAACTAGTTTCAACACCATCTCCTTTTCATCAATGGGGAATTGACTTTATTGGAGAGATGGCGGTAAAATCGAGTGGAGGACATGCTTGGATTTTGGTTGCTATTGATTATTTCACAAAGTGGGTTGAGGCTATCCCCACTAAGAAGGCAACTAGAAAAGTAGTTATTGATTTCTTGATGAAGAACATTTTAAGTCAATTTGGTGTTCCTGAAAGAATTGTCACAAACAATGCAATGTGCTTCAGATTAGAAGAATTTATGGACTTTTCCAATGAGCATGGTATAAATGTATCATATTCATCTCCATATCATCCCCAAGGAAATGGACAAGCTGAATCTAGTAATAAAAGCTTCATGAAAGTTATTAAATGAGTTCTTGATAAGAATAAGAGGGCTTGGGATTCAAAATTGCAATTAGCATTATGGGTAGATAGAACAATTGTCAAGAAGGCCATTGGGAATTCCCATTTCAACTTGGTGTATGGAGTAGAGGCTAGGATCCCACATAATAATTTATTGAAAATGTATAAGTTTGTTCAGGAATATGGTACTAAAATTTGTGATGAGATGCAAAATAGGATGAATGAGTTGGCTGAGCTTGATGAGATGAGTTCATAGAAGCACACAAGATAAATGAAAAGATGCAACTTCAAGTTAAATATTCTACCAGCCCCTTGTTTTGAGCTATTTGTTCATCCCCGATTGCATAATGTATTAAAATATTCCCACGTTAAACTTTAATCTCTGCATATGAATGACTTACGTTTAAGTCATAAATTCCTGAGGGGTAAGTTCTCATCAGCCTAGTCGTGGCCCATTTTTATGATTGAATGTTAAGTGTTTGTGTAGGTCAGATGATTGCGATATCACAAGATTCAATCATAACTGTTCCCCGCTATCCCACTTGTTTGAAGTGAACGCAGTTTAATTACAGCGGGGTTGGCAAAATAATGCCATGTGTATGTGGGACCGATCGATGTATCTCCTCTCTACCCCTGAAACTTTGAGATCGAGGGGCAGTGAATGGGAAAACCAAGATGATCGAAATCATTCCTCGCTTGCTCATGGAAGAAAGATGCAAGCTCTTTAAAAGGGGTGAGACCCATGAGATGTTGCGACGTGCGCTCTATGACTACTAGTGTGTGGGGCCCTGTTATGCACAGGAAGGGTCTTGTCAACAATTTCCTATTAGATGTCTGTTTGAGTTGGAGCTATATTTTGAATCCAAATGAGTTTGACTTGATCTGAGTCATTTGAGATTCCCAACTCAGCTATGGATCAACAATATGTATTCAAAATCTGCAAGTACACTTGTTGCAATTCTTTTGCTTTGCACGAATGAACATTAATGGCAGAGGTGACTCATAAACTCATGTTGCTTTCCTCAAAATTGTGTATGAGACCAACACTTGCTTATATGAGAATTGAAGAAGTGTCCAAGACAATAGAAGGAGCTAGAAATGAATTGCAGAAATTGTCTGAAAGCGGTAAGTACCATAAGTGCAATTCCATGCCTTTTCAATTTTATGAGTTAGGGCTTATTTTTAATTTGTTTTAAAGGAAGTGTGTTTCATCGTTTTGCTTTCCTTGCTTTGAAATTAGGGTTAATAACTATGTTTAAAATCCATAGCTCTATGAATTTCCCAAATCTAGCCCTTGTTCTTGGTCATAATTGCAATTAGGAGTGAGTATTTGAAACCCTTTGACAAAATTCTTGCATACCCAAGCTTATGGCTCCCAAAACTCAAGGTGCCTCTTCCTCTACCCAACCTAGAACCTTGTCATAGGATATAATTGATTTGTTACCCCAGTCCACTAGTAAAAAATGTTAGAAAACCAAGATCACCTGCATGCAAGATGGATACCTGTCACATGCAAAAGATATGAAGAACCAAAGAAGATGTTCTATAAACCTCTCAATAAAAATGCATTAAGAGAATCAATGATTACAAAAGAGATCAATCCTTATGAAGGAGATCAAGAAACCCTAAAAGGGAAATCCTAAATGAAACCCTAGTGTGCACACTTAATAATTAATAATTAATTAATTATTAATGTGCCTAAGTTTAGCTTAAGTAACAAAGAGGAATAAGTGACTTAATTAATTAATCAATATGATATAATTAATTAAGCATAATAACTTATTACTCTAACACCCCCCCTTAAGATGAACTTAGGAAGAAGCTAAAACACTAGAATAAGATGCATGAAAGAAAAGATGGGTCTCGACAACTAGGCCTGATCAGGTACCCATTTACAAATGCAAGAATGAGTAAGAGAAGGAAAAACCCAGTGGGACAAAACCCCCCTTACAATGAGATGACATGCTGCAAAGAAGCACTGGAAGAACTCTATAGAGTAACACTAGAACTTGATATAGGCAAGCAAGGAAATATTCTTCTGTATACTACTGAAACCAGATGAGAGTCATTGATTAACTCAAGGAATCATGATAAAGCAACAGAAGACCTGATGCCACAGAACATGTGAAAACTCCAAATGGGAACAACTCTGAAATCTAGGAAGTAGCAAGCAATTATTTAATGATGTATTACTGAAAATGAAGTGCAAAGACGCAAGATGCACTCTCCCAACTGCCAAAATATCCAAGTAATCTCCAAACAACCCATCAAGACAAATCTAGACTAAGTGATTAACCTAAGACAGATACAGAAAAAGTGCATGGACAGCAACATAGAGCTCCTCAATACCTTTACAACGCTTCAAACAAGGTGAAAAATGGAGATCGTGGCAAAAATTTATGAGCTTAGAAGTCCAAAAACAACATCTGACTTCAAACAGTAATAAATGTAGGAAAACAGTAAAATACTAAAAAATAAACAGCACTATTGGAAAGTGCTCAAAACCAGCTAATAGGGACAGGGTCAGATTGAGACAGTCACAATCTTAATGCTCTGGGTCACCAAATTAGTAACCCTTGGTGTTTCTCTCCACCACTCAACCTATAGGTCCTAAAGGTTATTAGGAACCCCTAGTCCTCCCTACCAACCCTGCTATCAAGTTTCAAATCAATCACAATGCCTTAACCAAGCAATTCTTGGTGTTAGTCCTCTCTTTCCATTTCTAGCCCTTGATACTCTTAAAGAATAGCTCAAATCCAAATACTTCCAAATCTCATTTGGCAGGGGTGTGTTTAGGCTCCCATGGATTCAAAACCATCAAGGAAGGGTCCTTGTTTAACCTCCTTGCTTGGATTTTCCATCACTATCACAAATTCCCTGTTTTAGGTTTTGGGCAGGGCTACAAGCCTTGAGCCCCTTTTAGGCCTCCTTGCACAAGAAAATTGATTAGCACTCCTCTCCTTCAACTGGTAAGGACAAAACCCCTTTAGTCACCCTGGCTCAAATTCCAAACACTAAAGGATTTTTAAGGTTTGGGCCCCTCACTAGCTGTACACATGCAGTACACAGATTTTACAAAAAACTAGGGTTTCTAAGACCTTTTCTTGGACTGTTTCTACTTTTTCTAGTCTCAAATGCACTGCTAAAGTCTCTATCTTCTTTCCCACGCCTTCTCAAATCTTCCTGCATTCGCCATACATCTTAACTTTTTAAAGAGTGGACACCCTTGCCACGCAAGAATTGGTCTTTTGCTGTCTTTTCCCAACTGGGCATCACAAGCTCGCCTAGGAAAAGTCTTTCTGCATGTTGATTGAGCTTCTAATGACTCCTACCCCTAAAATATTTACACTAATGGAGTTTAGCCACCTTCCCAATGTCTCCATACTTCTTGGTACGATGGGAGTGCGAGCTAAATCTCCATTTTCAACACTTTTACCAGTCAAAACAGCAACAACAAAACACATAGAAATTTATAATCAGATGAAAGCAACGAAATTCCTAGCTATTTAACTAGACAAATGTTTCCAAGAGCTTCACTACATGCTATTCAATGTAACAAATTCCTTCTCTAATTCATTTAGCAGCAATCACGCGGCCAAGAACAGGAAAACAAAATTTTGCACACAGAAATCACTGTATTTTATTCTTTTCATCAAAAACTTTCATACTCCAAAACATCCAACCTATTGAAAAAGGTTGAGAGCTTCCTTTAAAATACTTGAAAAGTAGTTAGGTTTTCTTCTCCAAGCCTAAGAATGGCCAAAAGCATACTGTTGGAAAACACAGTGTGTTTTGCAATTTTTTTATTGAAGGAAAAATAACCCAAACTTAAGCTTCCACACTTATTCAAATTTTACCTAAGAACCAAAAGATCCCCAACCACAATCTAGATGGTATTTAAGACCTTACCAAAACAACAAAAATGATTTTAAAACAAAAACCTTCAAAATAAGCTTGCACTTAGGCACTTTGGCAGGTGCTCCTGCACCATTCTCCCCCTCTCTGCACAAAGGTCAAGGAACTTGAGGTGATATCGGTGTTAGATCAATGCCTAGCTTCTTAAAATCAGCTTCCTTAACCCAAGTAGCCTCAGATTCATTTTTGTTCCTCCACTTGACAAGGTGCTCCATGTACACTTTGTGTCTGGTAGCATTCTTCACCCTGGACTCCAAGATCTTCTCTACTTGAGGCTTCTCTTAATTAGGAAGGGGTATATTACTGATATCCTTAAATATTTCATGACTGTTCTGAACCTCATCACTGACTATTCCCTTATACTTGATTAAATTAGCAACGTTGGACACTGGAGATATGCCCAAATCTGATGGTAATTCCACCTTGTAGGCATTCTTGCTGTATTTGGCCAACAACTTGCATGGTCCCACTCTTTTCATCTGCATTTTGGTTGACATTCCCTTCTGCAACCTTGATTGGTTTAAATGGACCATAACATAGTCACCTACTGTGAATTGCACATCTCTCCTTGACACATCAACTTTATCTTTCAATTTTTGTGTTGCTGCTATAATTGTCTTCTTAACCTACTCATGGATCTCCTTCATGGTCTGGCTGAAGTCTTCTACATGTCCACTCCTATTCTCCTGGGATCCAAGGTCTCTAAGCTCACAAATGACTCTTGGGTGCATCCCATACACCACTTTAAATGGAATTTTCCCTGTAGTTCTGTTTACACTGTCATTATAAGCATACTCAGCTTGAGAAATCACCATATCCCAGGTCTGTCCATATTCTTTAGTCAAGCACCTCAATAGGTTACCTAACACTCTGTTAATCACCTCTGTTTGACCATCGGTATGAGGATGGTAAGCTGATCCAAAAGACAGATTTGTTCCCAATCTGCTCCATAGTGTTTTCCAAAAATGGCTCATGAATTTCACATCCCTGTCTTATACAATGCTCAATGGCAATCCATGGATTCTTACAACTTCCCTGAAGAAAAGATGGGCAATATAGCTAGCATCATGTGTAGTCTTGCAAGGGATAAAGTGACTCATCTTGCTAAATCTGTCCACAACTACATAAATACTGTCAAACCCTGCCTTAGTCTTGGGGAGTCCTACCACAAAATCCATGCTCACACACTCCCATGGTCTATTTGGAATGGGTAAGGGTTGATACAAACCTGCATTGCTGGCTCCCCCTTTGGCTTTCATGCAAACAACACACTACTCCACATATTTCCTAACATCTCTTGCCAACTTAGGCCAGTAGTAGAATCTTTGTACCAGCTCTAAAGTCTTATTTATTCCAAAATGCCCACTAAGACTTCCATTATGTTTCTCTTGAATCAAATTTTCCCTCATTGATCCTCTTGGGACACATAACAGATTGCCCTTAAATAACAGTCCATTTTTCAATGTATACTTAGCATACTGACTATGAAAATGATTTGCAAAATCAGAGCATACCTTGTAGGCTTCTGAAAAGTCTTCATCATCACCATAGAGGTCTTTGAAACTCTCTAATCCAATGCTCTTCAGCTGTATTTCCTGCACTGTCAACATTCTCCTGCTTAATGCATCTGCTACTTTGTTTTGCTGTCCCTTCTTGTGCTTAATGGTAAATGTAAAAGCTTGGATGTAATCCATCCATTTCAAATGTCTATTGCTTAACTTCTCTTGGGTGTTGATGTAATTGAGTGCCTAGTTATCTGTGAAGACCACAAACTCTTTGGACAATAAATAATGCCTCCACTTCCTAAGGGACTACACTAAAGCATAAAGTTCCAGATCATAGGTGGAGTGTTTTTGCTTGGCTTCATTGATTTTTTCACTAAATAAGGCTACTGGCCTACCTTCTTGACTAAGTACTCCTCCTACTGCTACTCCACTTGCATCACACTCAACTGTGAATAACTTATCAAAACTAGGCAATAACAAAATTGGTTGAGTTGCCACTTCTTGTTTTAGTTTTTCAAACCATTTTTCAGCCTCTTGAGTCCACTTAAACTTTGTTTTTAGACCTCCCTTAATAGTATCTAGGACTGGTGCACATATACCACTAAAATTCCCGATGAATTTTCTATAAAACTGAGCTAAGCCATGAAAGCTCCTTACCTCTGTTGCTGTGGTTGGTGTAGGCCAGTTTAGGATGGCTTCTACCTTGCTTGGATCCATCTTCAATGTTCCTTGGGATACTACAAAGCCTAGATACACAAGTTATTGTTTGAAGAACTCACACTTCTCGAGGTTGATTGCCAACTATTCTTCTTACCGCCTTTTGAGAACCATCTCCACATGCTTCAAATGTTCTTCTGATCTCTTACTAAAAATTAGTATGTCATCCAAGTAGACTACTACAAAGATTCCTATGAAATCCTTAAGCACCTCATTCATTAGTCTCATGAACATGCTGGGGGAATTTGAGAGGCCAAATGGCATCACTTTCCACTCATACAAGCCATCATTTGTTTTAAAAGCTGTCTTCCATTCATCACCCTCCTTGATTCTGATTTGATGATACCTGCTCTTAAGATCCAACTTGGTGAAGAATTTTGCACTTCCAAGACAATCCATCAAGTATTCAATCCTAGGAATAGGAAACCTATACCTAATTGTGATTCTATTAATTGCTCTAGAATCAATGCATAATCTCCACTTACCACCTTTTTTTGTTTCCAAAACCATTGGGACTGCACATGGGCTGATGCTCTTTTGAATTAGACCTTGATTCAACAATTCTTCCACTTGCCTAGCCACCTCTTGGTTCTGCTCAGATGTAAGCTTGTATGCTGCTTTGTTAGGCAATGAGGCTCTAGGTATGAAGTCGATTTGATGACTAATTGCTCTCTTTGGTGGTAGAGTTGCAGGTGTTCCATCACTCACTATACTCTTGTACTTATCAAGCAAATTTTGGATTGCTTCTAGTAAGACTATCCTTTCAGCCTTTTCTTCCTCTTTGGACTACATCATGATCACGTACCCTTCATTCCCTTGGTGTAGATCCTTGAGAAACTCCTTGCCACTGCTCAACATGATGTTAGGAACCTTTGACTGCCCCTCATCTTCCTTTGTCAATGACTGCAGCTTGAAAGTTCTTCCATCCTTCTTGAATTCAATGGTGTTCTCCTTCCCATGATATATAACACCTTTGTCATATTTCCATGGCCTACCAAGCAGAAGATGGCATGCATCCATGGGTAGTACATCACAAACCAACTTGTCTTTATATCCTCCAATTGAGAATTCCATCGTTACTTGCTCATTCACTAGAAAACTCTGCCCTTTATTCAGCCATGTGACCTTGTAGGGATTGGTATGAGGTACCTTATGCAATTTTAACTTAGTTATTGCCTCCTCAGAGATGATATTATCTGTAGAACCAAAATCTACAATAACCTTGCATACCTTTCCAAATATCTTGCACCTTGCTCTAAACAAAGCTCTCCTTTGCTTAGGTTCTTCTTTGACCGGTTGTATGATCAAACCCTGTTAAACATCAGATTTTCACCTACTTTTGATTCTATATGACTGATCTCAGGTGATTTAACACTCATGGTGTCCTCTTGTGCATAGGCCACTCTTTTTTCATTGCTTGAAGAAGAAGCTTTCTCTGGGCATCTATAAGCTTGATGACCTAGCTGATTGCAGTGATAACATTTCATGGTGGCAAAGTAGGAGTTACTTCTGCCTGCTCCTCTTCCTCTATTTGAACCTCCTTGAGGTCCTCTTCCTCTATTAAATCCTCCTCTTGAAGATGTTTCACCTCCATGCTCAGTAAGCTTAGATTCTCCTTGGTTTCTTTGATCATTACCTCTACCTTGGTAACCACCACGCTGTCCTCTTTGATCTCTTCCTTTTCCTCTACCCTTATAGGACTGATCATGCTTTCTTTTGTTCCTCTCTTCAATCTTTATAGCTAGCTGATAACATTGGTGGACTGTTTTAGGACTCAAAAGAGCCATCTCTTCTTGAATGTTCCATTTTAAACCATTAAGGTACCCAACCACTTTTAGGCTCTCATCCTCTGACACATTTGATCTCAAGCAAAGCTTCTGGAACTCTTCAGTGTAGGTGTTGACATCTTGATCTTTTTTCCTTAGACTCTACCTCTTCTTGTGAAGTTGGATCTCATAATCATCGGGCATATATGCTTCCTTTACCTTAGAAACCATTCCTTTCCAAGTTGATATGGGCTGCTTGCCTTCTTTCTCCCTTACAGTCTGAACAAATTTCCACCATGTCAAAGCTGATCCTCTCAACCTTGATTTTGCAACCTTCACTTTCTGTGCTTCAGTGACTCATCACATTCAAAGTGGTTCTCCATTCCATCTATCCAATCCATGACCAAATCAGGATCCATCTTTCCATTGAACAATGGTATGCCCTCAAGTCCTTTTCCACTCAAAGCTTTCAATGCCTTCAAGAAAGGCTCCTCCTCCAAAACAGGGTCAGGTTCAGGGACTTTGTCTTCCTCTGCAACCTCTTCTTCCTTTCGCACCATTCCTTCCAACCTTGCATTGTTCAATGCTTTCTCCAGTTGCTCTATTCTTTCTTTTAAGGACTTGTTGTACTCTTCCTGTTCTTCAAACCTCTTGGCTAATTGTGCATTTGTCACCATGTTGGGAGTTTCACTTGACTCAACTTCTGACATATAATCTACTTTCCCAAATCTTTTAACCTGGCTCTGATACCAATCTGATAGGGATAGGGTTAGATTGAGACAGTCACAATCTCAATGCTTTGGGTCACCAAATTAGTAACCCTTGGTGTTTCTCTCCACCACTCAACCTATAGGTCCTAAAGGTTATTAGGAACCCCTGGTCCTCCCTGTCAACCCTACTATCAAGTTTCAAATCAATCACAATGCCTTAACCAAGCAATTCTTGGTGTTTTTCCTCTCTTGCCATTTCTAGCCCTTGATACTCTTAAAGAATAGCTCAACTCCAAATACTTCCAAATCTCATTTGGAAGGGGTGTGTTCAGGCTCCTATGGCTTCAAAACCATCAAGGAAGGGTCCTTGTTTAACCTCCTTGCTTGGATTTTCCATCGCTATCACAAATTCCCTATTTTAGGTTTTGGGCAGGGCTACAAGCCTTGAGCCCCTTTTAGACCTCCTTGCACAAGAAAACTGATTAACACTCCTCTCCTTCAACTGGTAAGGACAAACCCCCTTCAGTCACCCTGGCTCAAATTCCAAACACTAAAGGATTTTTAAGGTTTGGCCCCCTCTCTGGCTGTACACAGGCAGTACACAGATTTTACAAAAAACTAGGGTTTCTAAGACCTTTTCTTGGACTGTTTCTACTTTTTCCAATCTCAAATGCATTGCTAAAGTCTCTGTCTTCTTTCCCACGCCTTCTCAAATCTTCCTGCATTCGCCATACATCTTAACTTTTTAAAGAGTGGACACCCTTGCCACGCAAGAATTGGTCTTTTGCTGTCTTTTCCCAACTAGGCATCACAAGCTCGCCTAGGAAAAGTCTTTCTGCATGCTGACCGAGCTTCTACTGACTCCTACCCCTAAAATATTTAGACTAATGGAGTTTAGCCACCTTCCCAATGTCTCCATACTTCTTGGTACGATGGGAGTGTGGGCTAAATCTCCATTTTCAACACTTTTACCAGTCAAAACAGCAACAACAAAACACACAAAAATTTACAATCAGATGAAAGTGATGAAATTCCCAGCTATTTAACCAGACAAATATTTCCAAGAGCTTCACTACATGCTATTCAATGTAATAAATTCCTTCTCTAATTCATTTAGCAGCAATCACGCGGCCAAGAACAGGAAAACAAAATTTTGCACACAGAAATCATTGTATTTTTTTCTTTTCATCAAAAACTTTCATACTCCAAAACATCCAACCTATTGAAAAAGGTCGAGAGCTTCCTTTACAATACTTGGAAAGCAGTTAGGTTTTCTTCTCCAAGCCTAAGAATGGCCAAAAGCATATTGTTGGAAAACACAGTGTGTTTTGCAATTTTTTTTTATTGAAGGAAAAATAACCCAAACTTAAGATTCCACACTTATTCAACTTTTTCCGAAGAACCAAAAGGTCCTCAACCACAATCTAGATGGTGTTTAAGACCTTACCAAAGCAACAAAAAGGATTTTAAAACAAAAACCTTCAAAATAAGCTTGCACTTAGGCACTTTGGCAGGTGCTCCTACACCACCAACTTTCCGGTGATATCTCGTTTGCTCGATTTTGATACCGTATGCACCGAAGTTATGACCAAAAGAAAAAAAAATGCTTCTTTAGGGAAAACTGGGGTTAGGAGGGGGCATATGAGGGCTGTACAGATGCTGATGTCAACGGTTCATGAGCATAAAATTGATGGCCATCTGGCCGTCACTACAAAAAATTTGCAAAATGAAAAAAAATTGGGCCCCGGTCCGTGTGCGACTAGGGGCGGGTTGGTGCGGATATACCTCCTCCATGGGACTGTGCAAGGAAGAGGAAGCGGTGGGGGTGCATAGCCCGGTCCCCCATGTGACCGTCGTCTGAGCCCTCGGGGGTTGGCGGCTCGCAGCGGTGGTCCTAGGGGGTGCCAGGCAGAGCGGCCCTCCAGTGGCTGCTCGGTGGTTGATGGGCAGCGTTTCCCATTTACATTGGGAGCGCAAGATTTTTATAAAAATATTTTTTTTTGAATTTTTTCAAAAAAATATGCCTCAAACTGCGTGCTAGGGAGGCCGTACGACCCCTCAGACAATTTTTTTTTGCCTCCCAGAATAACTGCACCAAAATGGATGATTTGACAGGCATTTCTAGGGTTTTTGGCCCCTGCGAACGCGATGGCAGTGTCTGTTTGAGCCCAAAGTGCTCCAAAAATTGGGCTACCCCCAGTTCTTGCAGAAAAAATGCCTGTGGAAACCCTTGCACTTGAAACTCACAGAGAGGCCATATCTTTAGATCATGAACAAGCAACTACAGGTCTAGAGCTCTGATACCATGTTAGAAAACCAAGATCACCTGCATGCAAGATGGATACTTGTCACATGCAAAAGATTATAAGAACCAAAGAAGATGTTTTATAAACCTCTCAGTAAAAATGCATTAAGAGAATCAATGATTACAAAAGAGATCAATCCTTATGAAGGAGATCAAGAAACCCTAAAAGGGAAACCCTAAATGAAACCCTAGTGTGCACACTTAATAATTAATAATTAATTAATTATTAATGTGCCTAAGTTTAGCTTAACTAACAAAGAGGAATAAGTGACTTAATTAATTAATCAATATGATATAATTAATTAAGCATAATAACTTATTACTCTAACAAAAAACATGAGGGAAGACTCCTACTCTGAGACCCTACACTGAAGGAGGGTTTAATAGACAAGGCATGCTTTATCAAGGATGTTGAGACACCTTACATAGGATGGTAAATGTTTTAACATTGGTTTGGAAATAGAAGCCTTGGGCCTCCTTTCAACAACCCATGGAATTTGAATATGGGAAAACTAATAGTTCCAAATGTATATGTGGATGTGGACCTTTTGAAGGATATCGCATCAAAGTATGACCCAATTTCCAAGGGAGCTAGAGCGTATGACGGGGTGGTTATGGTAAAAATAACTAGTGAGGAGATTGAAAAGGTTTTTGACTTGCTTGAGAGGAATTCAAACATGCTTCCTTTGAATATGGATACTATCAGAGAAGAGCACAACAATACCAAGGTGTTCATAAGGTCAAAAATGTGAACTCTACATACTATAGTGGTTGGAACTGGGAAGCAACGAAGGAAGATTAAGATTGATGATAGAGAGCTTGAACCCTTCCCTATGAGTTACTTTTCTAGTTACTTCAAGAAGAATGTGTATTCTTTCTACCAAATTGTAGGCACCGACCCACCAAATACTTTACAAAAGGAGTATAGCTACTTGGCTGCACATATGCAACACCCACCATATAGTATTGTTTATGATTATGCAACATATCTAGCTGATCACATCCATGAGGGTTTGGTTGCATTGAAAGAAGGGAAACAATGGGTGAAGTTTTGGTGGTATTCATTGTTGATGCATATGTTCTTGTATAATGGACATAAAGTCTTTGAGAAGGAAATTAAATTGGAAAGGCATAGGGATGATGTTGACTTACCTATTCAATGTTGGACCTGTATCTTAGACAAAGATGACATGAGGTAAAACTTTGTGATGTTCAGAAATGATTTTGCCTCTAGGATAAGGAAGGCCTTGATATATGAACCACCTAGAATTCCCAAGGAAATCCATGAATTCTTGAGACTTAGAGAATTAAGGCTAGATTTAAATTTGAGCCACAACTGGGGAGATTTAATTCAATATCATGATAAGAAAATCTTCAGAACATATGGTAGTGGTTTGAGCCCACATGTTCTACTAGCATATGATCCTTTGGGAATATTTTTTCTTGAGATTATGCGATAGTTAGGAGCAGCACAAGAAGCACACCTACTCGAGTCAACAAGGAAGGGGTCTTTCTTCGCCGAATGAACTATATTTGTAGATTATATTGTGACAAAAGGGGAAGTGAAAGAATTGGGACATCTTCTAACTCCTTATGACTTGATGACTGTGAGCCGAAGAAACTGTGACCTTGAAGGCTTCATTAATAAGCTCAAATTGGATAAGAAAATGGGTACTTTTGTACATGCTTTTGATTACCCTGAGGATATCATCAAGAATCTCTTCAATTTTGAGGAACAAGAAGAAAGATGGTGGAAGCTAAGAGGAGGAATAATCCTCAATATGATCCCCTGCCAAATGTGCATGGAGATTTCAATAGGGCCATGTATGTTTTGGATAATTTTGAGAATATTGTTAGTGTTTTGAGAGAGCATCAGGAAATTCTTGATAAAGGAAAGGCCATGATGGTTGAAGAAAGTGTTGAAACAACATTAGAGGATAGACCTACATATCAACCACCAAAATAGTTGAGGATCTATTATAGGAGGAAGAAAATGGTGAGCGAGGAAAGAAGTTAAATGACCCCTGCCTCTGTTGAAGAACCAAAGGAAGACTCTCCCAAGAGTGTCGTGCCAACTTCTCCTCCTCAGGCATCTATACCTATAATAGATCTCGATTCACCTATTGAGAGTTCTGTTCCACCTGAGCAACCACCCCAAAAGAAGGAAAGAATTGAAACAAAAGGATTGGTTGATTATTCTAACACTGATGAAGATGATATCTTTGTCACCCCTGAAGAAATGCAAATAGGGATGCCCCCTCATGAATGAGCAATTGCTTCAAGTTTAGGATAGAGCATCCTCAAGTTAGGGAAGCTCGATATCTGTGGATTGAATACTACAAATGACTTAAGGGTAGAGGCCAACAAAGAATTTATGGAAGATGATGCATTTCTTGAGACTTCTGCATTTCAAGACTTCTGGTGTAAATCCAAGATTGCAGAGTATGCAAAAAGGGTAGCTATAGAAAGAAGCTTGCATCTTGAATCACCCGAAAATGTCATTGAGTCAAATGTAAGAAGTGTTATAAAGAATGAATTTAAAAATATCAAGGCCCAACAAGGAAAAGAACTTGTAAAGAAGAGTGGTGTATTGTTATTTCCAAAATGGAACATTGTTGATGCTATTGTTTTAGATGGTATAAGAAGGGCTGAGAGACCTCTTGTGCAGAATGAGGAAGAGCTAGAAATGGACCTTCGAGGTTCAACCTTTAGCGAGGATTGGGATACATTAGAAATTTGGTCGTTGTCTTCAGCATCTAGGAAGCCAATCCTGGCAGAGCCATTAGAGCTTAGTGGACAATTGTTGGTAAAAAGAGTTGCTGATACTCTAAACTTGGAAGCTAGAAATATGGTTGTCAATGTTGCCAAGTTTACTTGGCCAATTGTGGAAGGTCTTACCTTGGAAAGAGATAATCTTAGAGCTAAATATAGTGAACTCTTGAAGGACTATGATAGTAGCCAACAAAAAGTGGCTACACTTGAAACTGAATTGGCACTCTACAAACAAAGAAGGGAAGTACAAGGAGAGAGAGTTTATCCTAGCTCAAGTCAACCATCTTCAGTTTCTCCAGTGACATTTGTGCAGCCCTCATGTCATAATCAGGCTCTAGCAGTAGTAACATATAATCAAGGGCTTGAACCAATTGCAAAGGAGGAAACAAGTAAGCGAAGCTCTAGTTCGTTTGATAAAGGCCAACTGTTCCTGCAAATTGAGGTATAAAAGAAGCTGCTAGAAAATGCTCAAAATACAATGTATGAGAATATATCAAAGGTTGTCAGCATTGCTCTAAAACATTTGAACGAGAAAATAAAGGAAAGGCTCAATAGTGTGCATAACAATTATGCTTTGATGTTACGTGCCATGAGGTTGACACAAAAGGATAAATTGTTGGCCATACCAACTCTGAATAAATGGGTCCCAAGATTTGAGAGATTGATGTTGATTTTTGTGGGAGCAAGACAACATGAAGATAAGTACCCCATAGTACTTCCAATTTATAACTTTGTGTGTGAATTAAGTGAATAGAAGTTTCAGGGATATGCAGCTCCATTGGAACAAAAGATAATTGAGTTGATAGCCCAATATACCCACACTGATTTAGCACCATTACTAGATATTGAGGTGTCTAATTATGAGGTGAAACCATTATAGACATGGAAGAAGGAGCTGGATGAGGTTTTTGAATCTCATGTAAATGAAATTTGCAAAGATGTTAATATTGATGTCTTCAACTACACCTTGGGGAGATTGACGTTTCTCATCAGTTTCCTAGAGGATTTTGATAAGGAATCCAATGCAGTTGTAACCAAGTATTCCCCTTATAGGAAAGCCATGGATAAGATAATGGATTTTGAATGGCCATCTGAGGAGGAATATGAGGAATGGGGAAGGTTATATGTTGGTAAGTTTGGATTGTGAAACATATATTTTTTCATGTATTGTGCAGGTCTAGCCTTAGAAATTACAAAGTTAGAACATGTGTTTCATAGAAAGTATCCGTTACTGATGATGTAGGATGCTGAGGATGTTGACAGAGATGCTGACTCATATATGAGTTACGTCATTTTGCTTGATGAATTGGACATGCTATTTTTGATATATTTTGAAGTGGCAAAGTTGCGCCTTATTGCAAATGTAAATATTCTTTGTTTTATGTGTATTCCCTCCATTTTGATAATCACAAATATAATTGAAGTATGGAATATGCTTTCTAGTGGTCCAATTCGGTATGGACATGTGTACACTTGGCATAAGGCTTGTTTTGCTCCCATATTCTATAAAGGGGAATTCAAGGCCATTTGTGCGGATCTTTTGTTGAAATTTTGGAGCTACATTGAGAGAATTAGAAAAACATAGAGTAGATATGTTGAGTCTTTGTCTAAAGTTTTGAGTCTGGACAGTAAATTTAGTAAAATGTATGGCTTTTGAATATATTTGAATAGTAATGAAAATTTCTTTAGTCTATAGTCTCTCCCTTTGGTTTTGTATTGAAATTATTAATGAAAATATTGATCAATGATCATTTCGTTAATTGTCATCGTGTATGGTTTGATATGTGATATGGTTTTAGTTCTTGTTCATGAAATGAGTTAAAATACTTCAATTAGATAATGGGTTATTATATGAAGTCATTCAGATTTGATAAGTAGTCTTTAGTATTTAGTCATTGGTTTGTGAATTGCAAGGTGATATCACTAGATCATAATGCTCATAATTAAACACGCCTTATGTTTCAATTTACGTAGACTCCTAACCCATAGATAATGGCACTAGTCTTTAACTCATTTGACCTTTTTGGGGTTTCAATCTTTCGACTTAAGAGCAATATTTTAAAATAATCATCAACTCACCTATTATTTGTTGTTATTTTGCATTCTCAGCTTAAGATGCTTAATTAACTCAAAGAATCACCACCTTTGTGCTTGATTTCATCTTATTTGCAACAAATGAGAATTTGTCTGCCTTGATATACAATGTATGTGTAAATTGTTGAAATGAGTTGTCTGTTTAGCATTGTGGGAATACCCTCCTGGGTTTGGCAGAGCCCAAAGTGCAGGAGATAAATGAATATTAGCTTTATCTCATTTGTTGGCCACTCGTTTAGCAGATATTCGAGAATTGAGTTTGGCAAACTCATAGATATTTACTAAGGCCTGCTTGGTTCGTTATAATTAACCAACATATATAACTATCATTAAATTAAATATTAAATAAAATACGTGTATGTGTGTGTGTGAGATATGTTAGATATATAATCGATTATATATATACATATATGTGATATATATATAATGTATTGGCATATTTGCCATGGTTATAAAAAAAAAACAATAAAGTAATTTAAATGCTAGCCTCATGGGGAAAATAAGCCTACATCGAAGGCTTAAAAGAAGGCAAATTGAATGGCATTTAAGCCATTGTTAAGGCCATAAAGTGGCACATTAGTTCCAACTACTTTTGAAAGCCACTAAGTGGTGGTTTAAACTGACTTTAAATGCATTTAAATAAGCCAATATGTAAGTCGTGGCATGGGGAGCATAAAAGCTGTTTGTCCGCGCCTTGTAAAGGAGATGAATACTGTATTTAGAATGTAATTTTTTTAAGTGTGGCACCAAGCTTAAAGGTAATAGTTGGTAATTAATACCAATGTGTTAGTAGGGAGCCATGGCTTAAGCAAAGGAAAGACACTTCATTGTAGGGATGATTCACTTTCAAAACTTGGAGAAAAAAGGAGTGACGGGTTTTGTGAGGGAGAAACTCATTTATATCACTCTTGAGTCTTTGGTATCATTCATTATTTTCTCACGGCTCTATCTTGAGGAGTGTTGTAACTATGTTATTATCATTTTGGCATCCATTGCTATTGTGAGTTTTGGAAAAAGGCAGCGATAGGAAAGTGTAGTTGCTATCTTATTATTTTGACTTTGCACTGTAATTTTCTTGGAAACTATTGTGGAGAGGACAAGAATTGAGAAGTTATTCCTTATCATTTGTTTTATGCTTAAAGTTTGTAACAAAGAGGAGAGTTGGACAAAATTATTGCAGAGAGGTGTGGTTGTACGTAGCATCATTCAGGTAGAGATTCCTATGTTCTGAGTTTAGCTATTGTGTGTTTGATTCTTGTATTCGATTCATACACAGAGATTGGACTATTCTTTGAGCAGGGAGACCATTATTGCTATTAGTTCTCAATATTTTTTGTAAGGTATTTTGCAAAGTCAGTCTGGTTTTTCTTCAGCATTGCAAGCTGAGCTCTTAAGGAAAGTTGTGCCACTCACAGTGACTCTGATTTTTGGAGCTTTACGTGCGGAGCAGAGAGAATAACACAGGCATGTTTTAACATTTAATATTTCTGTGTAAACTCATAGTTTTCACTTTACAATTTTCAATTTTAGAAAGAGGAAGATTAGTTATTCATTTTGAAGAATAATACAAGTTAAAATAAGAAAGATTATTCTAATTTTTCTAGTTAGTAAATATAATTTGAATAATATTTCTTTCACACTGAGATGTAAAATAAAGTTGAAAGATATTTTTCTGCTGTTTTATTTGGAAAAGTTTATTCTATTTTCTCAATAAGAGAATTATATATATATATATATATATCCTTGTGCTTCAGGACCCCATAATAGCAACAAAGAATGTGCTAAACTATTAGCAGGTGTAGAAACTGCAGCAGTTAAAAAATTACAACCTTCCAAATAGGAGCTAGCCAATCTGTGAGTATACCACGAAGTCACAAAAGTTGTATCCGTGAACCATCCACCTAGCGCAAAATAAGCACAAGGAAAAAGCAATAGACCGGACCAACCCACAAAGACAAAACGGTCTCTGCGTAGCCAGTCATCCATAATATCAAATAAAGTTTGTTCCTCTTTGGAAGACTTTCCAAGGGCTATAGTCATAGTGATCCTCCTATTTAACTATTCCAACCTTTTCCGAGCACCCTATCTGATAGAATCAAAGGGTATACGCTGATTTGTATATTTATGGACAATTTTTCATCCATCATCCCTTTCAACAAATCGGGTTCCGAAGATTCCTTATTGGCACAGATTTTATTCTGTTAAACTCAACTAATACAATATAAGTAAATGCATGATAACCCGAAGTTGTTTCTATTCGATTTTTTTCTTATCCTAAAATTATCTTCTGAATGTAATAAGTAGAAACAGAACAATTGCCGGAAAAGCAAGTTAGCTTTTCTTCCTCCCTGCTCTTCACTAGAGACTGTTCACAAAATCAATTCTATTGAATATTATTACGTCTTGAACCTTACTCATAGTAATATTTCTAACTATTTTATGAATCTCTATGCTTTTTTACTACTACATTATTTCTACGAATAAATAGGAACAACAAGAAGGAAATATTTCTATAGCTCATAGAGCTAGAGGAAAGAACTCTATTCGTTCCTTTCCATTTTTCCAATTCATAAGTAAAAAAAAGCGATACTATTTGAGTATAATGAAAAATGAACAGTTCCTTTGTTTTCCATTTACCTTTTCTTATCTTTTTTTTATATCTGAATTCCTATCTATTTTCCACCGATAGAACGACCAAAGTAAAATGTCTAGTACATTAATATAAGAATGTTTGGTACATCATAATCGAATTAGATATTAAAGATAAAAGGAAAATAATTCCATCTAGAATTCAGACTTATATATCCATTTTTTCGGAAAGAAAAAAATCATTTGACAGAATATCCAATTAACAAGCAAATATTCAATTATTTGCATCATTTAAAGTGATTGAATTGAAAGGTTCACTTTCAAAATCTGCCTCAATTTTCAATATTAGAATAACTGATATATTAATCAGTTAATTGGTTAGGTTCACTTCTCATTTTTTTACTGTATTTTAATACAAAATAATTAAGAGAAAAAAGTAAGAATATTCTAGTAATTGAAATTTAAATTAGGTATTAATAATTGAAATTATTATTCTTCAATGAAAATTACGAACTAATCTTATACTATTCCTCATCTTATTAGTAGCAAGATAAAGAAAAAAAATCTCTATTTAATAGAATTCTATCTTAGTTGTCCTCAATCATATTACATCTTCTATTCTGTTATAACAAAAAACTCATCATGACAGGTATTTATGATACGTGATTATGAAATTAAATAAATTTGATGCTTTCTCAACTGAATTAATTGAATAAAACCATCTTTATAAACTAATATGTTGAAGAATTTTCAGACACTTGAACATAGTATTTCTTTGAACAAAATAAGTTGGTATTTTATATTATATTTTTATTAGATATGTTATTGTGTTCTCGAGCATAGAACCATAAGGAAAAATATTGAAAAGTATAAACTATTTTAATGAAGAAGTGATCTTTTATTATTGTGTAATATTATTATATTTTACTTATTTGACAAGTAGTCAATACCTTAAATGTGAGACAAAGTGTCTCAAGTCGATGACAATGTGTTATCATTATAAACCATATGTGCATGAAAATAGGAGAGTAGTTTAATCTCAAGGTTTGAATGCAAACACTTGAACAAGTGGCAGTTGACAAGTACCAAGTTGTTACAAGAACGTAACATGGGTGTTCAAAATTAGGAAAGCATATCCATCCTAGTCATTTACTAACTTAGTGATTTATTATTTTATGATAAAATATCCTTAAGGAAGGTCATTCAAGTAAGTCAAATAGTTAGCTATGTGTTAAACCTTAGGTCAAGGTAGTTTCCAAGTTGAGTTAGAGGTGTGTGAACTTACAACTTCACTTATTGAGGAAGTGTTTGATATATTTCAAAACTTTGGCCAAAGTAATGCAAAAGTCTCTGTTTGCATAATTAGTCGGTTCATTGTGATCCAGATTGCATATCTAGTCATATTGGTCATACTTAGTTAGAGATGTCTAGATTTGTATGGTTGATTGGTTATGTAGGACACAACACTAGAGACTTAGATGACATACTTGTGGGTTCATTATTCTATACTCTTCATGAAGGGTAGGGCCACTTCCAATTGGAAGGTGTACGAGGGACTAGCGGTCTAGGTTGGAGTTAAAGTGCTTGGCTGATGCTCTCCCTATTGCATACGACAACATCGAGGCTTGTGAAACAAAATAATTTTCTAGATACAAAAGACTTGACTTTGTAACATTATCATATTTTATAAACTTGTATACTTGAAAATATATCATGTATGAATTGTAATTAAAAATTTTATTCTTATTTCTCAAGTTGGAAATATATATATTTCAATTTCAAAATTTGTATTATACATTCTTGTTTGATCTTGTGCAATAAATGTTGTATGAAAATGTTTTTTTTTACGTTCCTATGTTAAGCATATGCTTGTATTTACGTATATGGTAAAAACCTAAATAATTACTTTGTAATATGAGTAAGTATGTTACATATGGTATCAAAGATACTAGGTTCAACACATGAACCTATGAGCTTATTATGATTTTTTTCTCAAACATTGAAAATAGCTAATGTTTGAAATGTTCTTGTGCCAGAATGGTAAGAAAAAGGAAAACTGCAAGGAAGTCAGTACCTAGAAACTTTCCTAGTTTAGTGGATAAAAATGAGTCATCTTCAAAGGTAAAAATATTGGAGAACATCAACTACATAGGGACCTGCATAGCTTGCTGACTCTTAAACCCTAGTTGACACACTTAAGCATATTAAGCTAGAAAAGAAACAATAGGTGAAAGAGACAACGAAGCCCATTGTACCCATCCCTTATGTCAAACTAGTTAAACCATCTACATATAGGGAAATGAATTTTGATGTGGTCTAAATGCATCTAATATAGGAAAGGAGGTTATAGAGGAGTACCTGCATGTGCATCCACCCTCCAAGTTTTCCCTAGTTGACTTTGAGGGTGAGTAAGAACCTAAAGAGTTACCATTATTTGATAGCGACCTATAGTCACAAATGGTCAAAAGTTTTTGTACTAAATATGGATGTTATATGAATCCACTGAATAAATATAATAAGGTTTTAAAATTTTTCCAAATATTTCTCTATTGGATTAAGCCTAGTGTTATGAGTATTGTTTATTATTTATAATGCAACACCAAAAATAGAGGATCCAATTAGATGCATAAAAATGAAACTTAGGTGAAGTAGATAAAAAACATGGTACAAACCAAAACTAACCTTGGAGAAAGTCAAGAGGTATCCCATCCTTCTGATAATCCTAATGCAAAATTAGACCAAATTTTGGCAATGTTAAATGAGAGAAGGGATAGAATTGGCACCTTGGAGCAAGAGGTTAGGGGCCCAAGTAGGCCTGAAAGGGAAATTGAAGCATCTCATGAAGGGGAAGAAGAGAACAAGATTGAACACACCACCCAATGTTGGCACGATGAAAATAATTCTAAATCGAGAGCTAATAATGAGAAGAAGAACAAGAACTCTAGAAAGAATGGAGACAACTTGGGAAAGCCTTTTGAAAGGTGAGGACCTCCTAAAGGATGTTTCTCTTGGAGATGAGATCATTATGTGAATCAATGCCCGAATAAGTCTTAAGGAGATCAACCACGTGGTAATCCCTTACCTACTCAACAAGTAATATTTCAACAAAGGATCCATGCAACATTGGATAATTGGCAAGCAAAGTATTAGATTACTCCAATTGAAACAACATACATTACATTATTTTGTGTCCCTACATTTTTAATTGACATTTGTGCAATTAAATTTTTTATTGCACCAAGAATATTAGATAAATTTCCTAAAAGAGTTGGATATATGACAAAACCTTGGTTAGTAGAGTACGATAACTAGAAAAAAGCTTAGGTAGAGAAATTCCAGTATGAAGCTAAGGTTGGACTTTTGAGTTTTTCATCTAAAGTGAACCTATTTGTAGCACCTTTAGGTTCCTACAATGTTGTCTTGGGAATAAAATAGTCTTGGAGGTGTAGACACATGAAAATGACCTAGGTCTGCAAGCTCTATTGCCACCATTTTCTTCTAGCATAATTAAGACATTTTAATTATGTCCTTGGTCCACTTTCGACTATTAATTAAATAATTCATAATTATTTAATTAATTCATTTCTTTTTATTCCTCTTGATTAATTAAATAAATAAATTTTAATAGTTATTTATTTAATATGTCACTAATTGTCTAATGTCTCCATAATTAAATAAATTTCTTAATTTATTTAATTATCTTTATCCACCAATTTATTCTTGATTATTTAAATAGATAAATTTTATTTATTTATTTAAATATGTCATTTATTCTAAAAAGTCTTCTTATAATTAAATAAATTCTTTAATTTATTTAATTATTGCCACCTTGACATCTCTCTCATTTTAAATAAAATTATTTATTTAAAATGGTCCCACCTTCTAAATTTCCCTCTTTTAGTAAATAATTCAAATTAATTATTTACTATCATGTGACCCCACCTTTTTGAATTAAATCAATTTTTAATTCAAAATAATCTCTTTCCTCCAAAAATCAAGTAATTTCTAATATTATTTGATTTTCTAGCTCTCTTTTTCTATATGCCAATCTTATCCCTTGTGATATGCATTGTCAACCCTAGATTTGATTTTCTAAAAGTCAAGGAAAATATATGTCGTGCAACTAAAAAGGGCCAAGCAGAAAGGGTGTCAACTCTTCTTGGTCAAAATGGAGAAGTTAAAATATTTTAAGGAGTTTATCTTTCAAGATGACTTAATGTACTATGAGTCTCAAAAACTCCAAGGGATTTGAGATGGGGATCTTACAGATCAAGGAAAACTTGGTGTGGAGATTTCCCATTTATTTGAAATTTTGAGGATATATTTTTCATATAGAATTCTTGGATTACCTCTTAAAAGGGATTTTGACTTCTCCATAGATATAATTCTAGGTTCATAACCAATTTACAAAGCACCATACCATATGAACACAATGGATTTGATGGAATTAAGGCTCAATTGCAAGAACTATTGGATAAAGGATTGATTAGACCTAATGTTTCACCTTGGGGAGTGTTAGTGATCTTTGTCAAAAAGGATGGTATCCTACACTTATGTATAGACTGTTGTATGCTTAACAAAGCAATAACAAATGAATAAATATTCTTTGCCATTTATTGATGATATTTTTGATCAAATGCATGGGGAAACAATTTTTTTAAAGATTAATCTACAATTTGGATACCATCAATTAAGGCTCAAGGATGAAGATATTCTAAAAATATCCTTTAGAATAGGGTATGGGCACTATGAATTCATAGTCTTACCTTTTGGACTAATGAATTCCCTTCCAATGTTCATGAATTTGATGAACAGTTTATTTAGAGATTGCCTAGATTAGCTTTTCTAGTGTTTTTGGACAATATTATTATATATTATAAGAATGAGGAGGAACATTTCTAACATCCGCAATTCGTTCTTCAACATATGAGAGAGCACAAATTGTATGGAAAGCTCTCAAAATGTACTTTCTTTCATAAAGAAGTATAATATTTGGTTTATGTAATTTCAATTAAGGGAATTGTAGTAGATCCAATAAAGATCAAAGCCATTAAGGAATGGTCAGCACTAAAAAATATGCATGAACCGAAAGATATACATGAAGTCCATAGTTTCATGGTTTTAACAGGCTACTATAGAAAGTTTATATCTAACTTTTCTAAGATTTCCTATCCCATCACTTCTCTACAAAGAAAAGGTAAATAATTTGATTGGTCAAAAAAATGCTAGGAGGCATTTGATCAACTAAAAGAGAAGTTAACATTAGCTTTGATACTAAAATTTCTTGATCCAAATGGTCAATTTGTAGTTATCGATGATGCATCGAGAGAAGGATTAGGTGGGGTGCTTATGCAAGAAGGGTGAGTTATTGCCTATGAGTCTAGGAATTTAAAGAAATATGAGTAGAATTATGCTCCTCATGATCTTGAGCTATTAGTAGTTGTGCATGCATTACAAATGTGGTAGCATTTCTTGTTAGGAAAACCTTTTGAGTTAAGGTTAGACCATCATGGTCTTAAATGTTTATTCACCCAACCGCATCTTAATGCTTGATAGAGAAGATGGTTAGAGTTGATATTTCATTATAATTTTGAGATAAGTTATATTAAGGGCAAGGAAAATTGAGTAGTGGATGCTTTGAGTCGAAGGAGGCACATTTCCTTGATGATCTCTATTCACTTAGATTTCAAAAACTAGGTATTCCAAAAGTCCATGGGAGATGAGTACTATGAGCAAGTTAAGTATGCTCTCTTAGACAATCCTCAAGATTCGAGGTATGATGGGTTCTATTTTGACCCTAATGGACTATTAAGGTTTAAAGGAAGAATGTATGTTCCAAACTCTACGGAGTTAAGAAATATCATGTGGAAAGAAGTCCATTCTGCACCATATTTTGTTGTGTTATTTGGAAATATTTATTCCATTTTCTCATAAAGAAAATAATTATAGTTTATGATATAAATATTTATATTTGTATATGCATATGCTCATTCATAACCTATATATATATATATATATATATATATATATATATATATATATATATATATATATATATATATATATATATATCTATATTTATATGTTTATTTAAAAGATAATTTATCATATGTGATTATGAAATTAAGAGATAAGATTGATGCTTTATTAGTTGAGTTAACCTAATAAAGCCAACTTTATAAACTGATATGTTGAAGAATTTTGAAACACTTGAACATAGTATTACTTTGAACAAAATAAGTTGGTATTTTATATTATATTTAATTAGAAATGTTATTGTGTTCTCAAATATAGAACCATAAGGAAAACATTGCAAAGTATAAATGATTTTAATGAAGAAGTGATCTTTTATTATTGTTCATTATTATTATATTTTACTTATTTGACAAGTAGTTAATACTTTATTATATTTTATTATTATTGTTAAGGAAGAATGTATGTTCCAAAAATTTGAGGAGTTAAGAAATATCATGTGGAAAGAAGTTCATTCTACACCATATTTTTCTATTGTGTTATTTGGAAAGATTTATTCCATTTTCTCATAAAGAGAATAATTCTAGTTTATGATATAAATATTTAAATTTGTATATGCATATGCTCATTCATAACCAAATATATATGAGAACATATATATATATATCTATATCTATATTTATATGTTTATTTAAAAGATAATTTATCATATGTGATTATGAAATTAAGAGATAAGATTGATGCTTTATTAGCTAAGTTAACCTAATAAAGCTAACTTTATAAACTGATATGTTGAAGAATTTTCGAACACTTGAACATAGTATTCCTTTACACAAAATAAGTTGGTATTTTATATTATATTTAATTAGAAATGTTATTGTGTTCTCAAGTATAAAACCATAAGGAAAACATTGAAAATTATATA
The DNA here is from genome assembly GCA_007258455.2 of Sequoia sempervirens. NCBI lineage: Eukaryota > Viridiplantae > Streptophyta > Pinopsida > Cupressales > Cupressaceae > Sequoia > Sequoia sempervirens. The sequence goes on along the minus strand of VDFB02281492.1, from coordinate 854,494,423 downwards.
AACTATTTTAATGAAGAAGTGATCTTTTATTATTGCTCATTATTATTATATTTTACTTATTTGACAAGTAGTTAATACCTTAAATGTGAGGCAAAGTGTCCCGAGTCAATGACAATGTGTTATCATTATAAACCATATGTGCATGAAAATAGGAGTATTTTACTCTCAAGGTTTGAATGCAAGTAGTTGAACAAGTGTTAGTTGCCAAGTCCCAAGTTGTTACGAGAACGTAATATGCATGTGTTTAAATTCAGGAAAACATATCCATCCCAGTCGTTTATTGACTTAGTAAGTTATTATTTTATAATTAAATATCCTCAAGGAAGGTCATTCAAGTAAGTCAAATAGTCAATTATGTGTTAAACCTTAGGTCAAGGTGGTTTCCAAGTTGAGTTAGAGGTGTGTGAACTTATGACTTCACTTCTTAAGGAAGTGTTTGATATATTTCAAAACTTTGGTCAAATTACTGCAAAATTCTCTATTTGCATTAGTTGGTTCATCATGATCTATGTTGCATATCCAATCACATTGGTTATGTACTTAGTTAGAGATGTCTAAAGTTGTATGGCAAATTGGTTATGTAGGACAAAAAACTAGAGACTCAGATGAAATACTTGTGGGTTCCTTATTCTATACTCTTCATGAAGGGTGGGGCCACTTCCAATTGGAAGGTGTGTGGGTGATTGTCGATCTGTGGTTGAAGGTAAAATGCTCAAGTGATGCTCTCCCTCTTGCATATGACAACTCTAAGGCTTGTGAAACAAAAACATTTTCTAGATAAGGAAGAGTTGACCTTGTGTAATAACCCTCCTAGTTGCTAGTTGGACTCATTAGTTTTATGCTTTGATCTGATACTTTGATACATTAATACTATGATGCTACTGTTTGGTGTGATTGGTTAGTTAGACATTTGATGATGCTGTTACTCCTTCTGTGGACATGATTATTTCATATGACATTGTGGTTGGATATTTTAGTTGATTTTCATATTTATGTTATGATGTGATGATTTAATAGATTATGCCATGAGATGAATTGTTAGTATTAGAAATGTTATTTTTATCAATCAGATTATAATTGTTAGGATAGACGTGATGAAGGACAGTGTAGCATCACTCATTGCGAGTGCTCTGTTATACTGCGATTCCTTCTCACAACACAATGCTTTGATTTATATATATATGCACATGTACACAACTTCGTTTGTATGCAGGAATTGTAGGTACATAGTCTCGATTCCACCTGCTTCGGCAGGACAGGGCGAGCACAAATAACCCAATGGTACAAAGTTGATACAGAGGTGACAATGAAGTTTGCCCGTTCCATGATGTCAGACCGTCTGGTTGCATGGTATTGTATGTTCTGTAGTTGTCATGTTTTGTGGTTGTAGTTGTGTTATGTTACTGTTGGTAGTTCATATGTTGTGGTGTTTCAATTTAAAAATTGTTGATTAAAAATTAGATTAATTTGTATTTAAAATATTTAAATGTTTATTTGGTGAAAAGCCATGTATTTTATTAAATACCAAATGGTGGTTTGTCCAATGTAAATAAATTGCCAGGTGGAAAATTAATAATAAAATAAATAAATAAAGTCAAATTTGGTGCATGAACAAGGCTGTCAAAATGGAATTTTAAAATAATAATAATAAAGAATAATAGGGACAAATGGAGAAATCTGGTGTGGGCAGAAATTGGAATATTGTTTTTTTAGAAAATGGTTGTTGGGTGCATGTAAGGGAAGAAGATTATAGTGGGTTTTCGAAAATGGAAAAAGGGGGGAATTCTTTTGCTGGAGAAAACTTGATGGCAGGATTTTAGAATTGGATTTTTTTTGAAAAATAGAAGGAGATTGTGCTGGTAGGGCTTTTGGGTGGAAAATTTGTCAACAAAGAAGAGAGAAGAAGAGGAAGAAGAGGCGGAAAATAGAGTTTTGGAGAGCTGTTCGAAGGGCTAGTTGGAGCAAGGACTTCGTCACATATCAGCAAGCAGGAGTTCAGGTTCCAATTAAAATCCCTCTTTCTTTAAAATCTCAATTAAAAATTTTATTGTTCTAGGTTTTCAAGCAAATCAGGAAAAAAAAATAGTTTTCAATAAATTAGGGAGAAATCTGGTTTATTCACAAGGGAAAAAAAAAGAAAAGAAAAGAAAAAAATCTAGAATATCAAACCAAAATAGGGGAAAATCTGGGTATCAAGAAAAAGTAGGAAAAAGAAATCTGGGGTTTTGAACACATTAGGAAAAAATTTGGTTTTAAATGAATTTGAAAGAAAACTGGGTTTTTTTTTATGTATTTGGGAAGAATCTGGGGTTTCAAAAAGTTTGGGAAAAAGCTGAGTTTCAATTAGTTGAAGAAAATCTAGGATTTCAACAATTGGGAAAAATCTGTATACCCAAATAAATTTAAAAATAACCTGGGTAATAAAACAATATGGGGAAAATCTATTGTCTGCTTAAAAATCTGTTGTCTTAAGAATTGTATTACTGCTCTAAAAAAAATAAAATTTTATCTCTGTTTTAAATTCTCTAAAAAATTTTATTCCTTCATTGGAATTTTCAGTTTATTCTATACCTTATCTATCTCCTGATATATATATTTTATATATAATGTAAATTGCAGTTCGTTTTTCCAGTTGTATTATAAATTTCTGGAAACTGGTTTTATTTGTTTTAATTTTATTTAGGGCCGAACTGGTCGGCGTCCGTCCGTCCCTGTTAAGGACGGAATTGTCTTTTTAAAACGAAATGTAAATCTTAAAAAATTACATTTATAAAAAAATCTTTTGCATATATTAAAAATGCATATATAAAATTTTATTAAACAAAAAAAATTTAAAGGGGCTGGGAGGGGCGGACTGGCCGACCCCCCTCGTACCCCTGTGCGGCGGTGAAAGGCTGCCGCACAGCAGTCCTTAAGACTGCTGTGCGCGGCAGCCTCCTGTGCACAGCAGTCCCAAGGACTGCTGTGCGCAGTCCTTGCATGGATTGCCGTGCGCAGTCCATGCAAGGACTGCGACGGCAGTACAAACAGAGTTTAGTTTGTTTTTTTTGTTTTGTTTTTTATTTATTAATTATTTTACTCTAAACTTAAATCTATAAAATTTGAAATATATTTGTATGAGATTTTATTTATTTATTTAATTTAGTTTAAATTGTAATTTATGGAAATATTAAATATATATATATATATATTTAGGAATATAAGTTGTTTTCATAAATTAAATTTAGGAATGTTTATTTATATATATAAAATATATGATGGATTATAATGTATTATATTATATATGCAATTGACAGATTGTAAGGTTAAAATGTTTTTTTTCTTTTCTAAATAGCAATGTAATTGTTTTTCCGAAACAAAATGTTAATAATATTATTATAATAAAAATTTATTATATTATTTGCATTTAATAACTGATCTTGCTTGTTATGAAGTTAATAATTGATCTTGAGAAAAACGTAACGCTCCTTGTCTTAACTGTTTGAGTAAAGATGACATGGTGTTTTGAGTTCATCAAATTATGTGTAGATGCATTTGTTACTGTGTTGGCTTTAATGTCGATGTGGGAACCCGATTGTTGTTTTGAAACCTTGTCCAGAGGCTCGTTTATTTTTTTAATGTTATTTTCATCTTGAAATTTCTGCTTGGAGTTGAAAACTTATAGTTCTTGTTTGGAGGGGTTGAACGTTTGTTGAGACCTTTTGGTTCCGAGTTGTTGCTAGAGGGTTAATGCCTTGCTTGTACTTGTTTTGGGTATCATGCTTATTTGTTGAGGTTTAACCCTGGTCTTGTTTCAATTTTCTGTTAAGAGTCTTAGGGAGAGTGGCTCTTCGTGGGGGCCGACGCCTCGGTTAAGAGGAAGTGCACAGGAGAACCCACGAAGAGTAGTTAAACAAGTGATAACTTAAAAATAGAATTAGGGGGATGGGTAGTAAACCACTCAAGATAAAAGAAATTGGATTCCTCTTCTATGCATTAGGGCTATCATAGACTAATGATAGATTGAGAAGGCCGTGGTTGGCAAAGTCATAATCTCGTCTTCATGAGAGGTTATTGACTCCGCACGAGCTACCCTATGGTGCCGGCGCCTCAAGTAGGAGGAAGAGCCAGGAGATCCATAGATGGGTGCCGGCGCCTCAAGTTGGAGGAAGAGCCAGGAGATCCCATGAGAGCTGTGTGATGACACTCTCCACTAGACTTCCTATTTTGCCTTGTTGCTTTTGCCTCTGGATATGTATTTTGGACTTGGATGTTGTATCAGTTTCCCTAGCTTTGTACTCTCATTGTTGATTCGGATTCTTGTGTTCGTGATTATGAGTATACTTTGGTGATTTGATATTGTCATTGCTTGGTGTAATTGTATTCTCTGAATTTGTATTTGAGTTGTACCTTGTTGTCATGGAGTCGGATTGGCAATCATGGTCGAGTTAACTTCATTGTCACCTCTGAGCACGGGGGGTGAGTTATCTTTAATTCACATGGTTGGGTGGAACGTGCTCCGCACCCGTTGGGTTCCCCATTAGCATCCTTTGTTCGCAGCTTTTCCGCAGTTGGAGTTGCACCAGTGTTCACCTTATTGTTCAGCATTCATTGTAAATTGTATCATCCCAATTGTTTGGGAATTTCATTGTAATTATTATATCAGAAGATTGTAATGTAACATTATAGCAAGGATGTAATAGTTAGGACTCAATGTAATTTTATTTGATGAGACTCATATGATTGTATCATGTGGTATCTTAATATAATTGCTCTTGGTTTATGGAAACACATTTATTCATGTTTATTATTTTATAATTGGTTACATGGTTTATCATTATCTTTTATTTTCATTTGTGGTTGCAATGTAACCTCGCGTGCCCCAGAGAACTGTGTGAGTTAATGTGATGCAATATGTTATGTGATTATGATTAATGTATTGTAAGTTTAATTTAATTGCTTTAAAAAAAAATTGTTTGCCTTTTTGAGTTCTCTGGGGTTTGCACGGCGGGCGTTACACCTTGTAACATTATTGTATTTTATAAACTTGTATACTTGAAAGTATATCATGTATGAATTTTATTTGAGAAGTTTAGTCTTATTTCTCAAGTTGGAAATCTATATATTTCAATTTCAAAAGTTTTGTATTATACATTCTTGTTTAGTATTTTGCAATAAATGATGTATGGAAATGAATATTTTTGACATTGTTATTTTTAAGCATATGCTTATATTTACTTCTATGTTAAAAGCCTAAGTAATTACTTTGTAGTATGAGTATGTTACATCTATGGTTGTAAAAATATTAGAGTTCAAAGGCTTGATAGAAAATATATCTATGTTCATAAAATAAAGCTAAATAGGCTAGGAGTTTAACCTACTCGATAGTTAAATATAAACTCATATTTATAATACCCTAGCAAGCTAAGCCAATACTCACATATTATAGAAGACCAGGTACAAAATTTAAACCATAAATAGGCTGAATAGATACAAATTGCTTCATACTTCTCTTAAGACAAAGCTTCCTTGTATACATAGAGAAAAGGATCGACACTTATACAAACTAACCTATGTTTACATACATATAAAAATAACATAGGGTTATAAAACATGCTCATATATTTTCACTGAATTCCAAAATCATTAGGATTTAAGAACAAAACCCTTATTACATAGATGTCTAAAACATTGGAGATTAAAATAATATCCCTATATTATATAAAATGCCAAAATAATACAAATTCAGAGTCTATGCAGAAGACATCACTTTATTTTCCATTTCAAAAGCTATTGAAACTCATAAGACCAAACAAATAATTTTTTTTTGGAACACATACTTGATGCAGGAGCATCCAGAGTGAAAGAGAAATCTTGCATCTGCCAAAGAAATGTTTATTTTGATTTGTCTATGGTTTGTTGAATAACTCCTTAATAAGGGCCTAAAATATGGCCAAAAATATAAAGTTCCCTTTAGCAAACCTTTTTCTTTTTGAGAGCTTTCCAACAGTGCAAATTTTTTATCAATCCAATGCCCTAGTCAATAGTTATGGCTTCCAGAAGTTGGACTAAAATTTAGGAATTTTCTTAGGCCCAAAAAAAGGGACAAATAAATTTGTTTGGCACCAAAACTGGAAGTGTCAGTTTTTTTTTTTTTTAGACTGCAGGAATCGGGTAGCATGACCCCCTATAAACTGCAGTGCGCCTGGTAAACTTTTTAACGTGACCGGCGGTGCTGGCGTGACACGCCCTCCGGTACCACGGGACAGAGGGAGACTAGAACTTGTGACCAACAGAGCCGCAACAGAATTACTTAGCCAACCGAGCTAGGGCCCCCACCCTGGAAGTGTCAGTTCATTGTAAAGTGGAAAAATTATATAAAATGGTCACAAATGGAAAGAGACCCATTCAAGATGGGAAGATAGATGAATATCTAGCTTTTCAGTATAGAACAAATATTGGGGTTTCAATGGCCATTATTGCTAGTCATAAACTTGCATGCTTGATTTTCTACATGTATTTGTAGCCTAGATTTATGTAATAGCGGTCTTGTGACCAAATATTTGTATTGCATGTATGTAGATGATTTCATGAAAGTATAATAAATTTGCATGCTTGTTATTCCTAAATGTTGTTGTCTATGTAAGGTTGTGTTTGAGGGAGAGTCTCCCTTCACCAATACTAGTTTACTATGCTAGTTCGAATGCATAAAAGTTTCCTTTTTCCATTTGTTTTATTCTCTTTCTCCCTTCATTTCTTTTCTCCATTTTCTGCATGCCTCTATGCACCCATTATTTTCTCCACCATTTCAACTCCATGATGCAAGTCATCAAGACCCACTTCCCAAACACTTCAATAGTAAAGTCCATCTATTAATCCCTTCACTTCACACTAATCCCAAGTTCATATGATGTAATTTGATATTAATGCATGGGAAGTTGATGGCTTTGGCCACACTTTTCAATTTAATTTCAATGCAAATATGAATCACACAACTTTCAAGATAATCTTGCATTAGTTGATTAAAACTATATATATATGTATATAATAAAGCTTGTCTTGTTTATTATATTTATAAATATAAATGCATAGCAATTAAATTCACATAAAAAATTCAAATACATGTACATACATACATACATACATACATACATACATACATACATACATACATACATACATACATACATACATACATAAATATATATACATATATGCATCCATGTATGTATATATACATGTATGTATGAATATATGTATAAATATATACATACATACTTGTATATATATGTATGTATATTTACAAATACATATTGACCATCAAAACTCTTATATTTATTTATAATTAAACACACTATTTGAAAAACAAAGAGAATGAAAAAAACACTAATATCCTTTTCTAATGCTCACAAAATTAACAAATAAAATTGAGCTTCATAATAAAAATGAATAATTGACAAGATTACTGACTTGAAAATTACATAACATCTATTCAAAAAAACCACTAATAATCATCCAAAGGTTAGAACAAAATTATACAATCATATTCATGTAAGATATAAAAACATAAAATTAGTGAATGGATTCAGCGATCGACATAAAAGTAATTAGCAAACAACTTAACAACTATCAATGCATGATTGTGTGTGTGTGTATGTATGATCTCAGATTTTAATAACCAAAGTTTTCTCTTGGATTTACCATCCTCTCTCTAATCATGCTCTCCTCATCTCAAAGGGAAAATTATTTTTCCTGCATCCACCTCATCAACCCAAAAAAAGGTAGTTAGTCCAATATTATATTAATAGTAATCATGCCAACATAATAAATTCATACTATAACAAGAAATCATATTTCCATTAATAGAAGATTTCTAAAGCATCTTTCATCATTTGATAAAAATCTACTTTTTAGAATGAAAGATTTAGCTAAATTATATTTCTATTTTCTCATCATTCAAGTTCTTATGATCAAAATTTTAAAATGCATAATTACACAAATAAAAAGGTGAAATAAAATGGGTTGTGACATATCCCTCCCCTTGTAGATCATCTTCCTTGATGATTAAGTGCATAAGTCTTTAAAAAAGTAAAAGCATAATATTGTTTTATTGTTTAACATGAAGTTTAATTGAATAAGGATAGTCCTAATTAGCACTATCTTCAGAATATTGTTCCCTTTGGAACTTGTATTGCTCCATATCTCTATTACATAGGTGGAGCTTGTGAACCTCAAGCACCCTAAGAGGCTTGATCATGACCACCCCTAGATCTTATATTTGAGGAGCATTCTAGTCAATAATGTGATTAAAACTAGCAATATAATTCTTCAAATAAGAAACATGGAAAACATCATGCATTCGAGCTAAAGCTAGAGATAGAGCTACCCTATAAGCAACCAAGCTAACTACCTCCAATACCTCGAAGGGACCTTCAAATCTTGGAGCCATCTTGGAGTCTTGCCAAAATTAATATAATATTTTTAAGGTTTCACTCTTAAAAGGACTTTGTCTCCTATAGAGAATTCTCACAGAGTACATTTGATATCAACATAACTTTTCTACCTTTCATTTGCTTCTACCAATCTCTTTTGGATTGGCTTAATTTATTCTTCCATTTAAGCTAAAATTTCAGCCCCAAGGCTAATTATATCCTCTATTTTATCCCAACTAATAGGAGTTTGACATTTTCTTCGATACAAAGCCTCAAAAGATGTCATCTTAATTGCCAAATGGTAGGAATTATTGTATGCAAACTCAGCTACTGTCAAATACTCTTCCCACCTGTATTATTGATCCATGCAATACATCCATGGTAAATCCTCTAGAACTTGGTTATCTCTTTCAATTTGACCATCCATCTCAGAATGATAGGATGAAATTATGTTCAATTTGGTTCCTAAAGTTGAAAATAGCGTTTTCCAAAATCTTGAAGTCATCCTTGCATCCCTATTCAAGATGATTCTTTTTGAAATTCCATGAAATTTGAAGACTTCTTGAATAAATTTCTTAGCAATCACTGGGGCTCCATCAATAAGATTACTAGGTATAAAGTGTGCAACTTTAGTTAGTTTTTTAACTACTTTTATAATTGCATCATATTTATTTTTAGACATAGGTAATCCTTGCATTAAATTCGTACTGATTACTTGCCATCTTATTTTGGAATGTCATATGGGGATATATCAATCCCATTGGATATTTATGTTCAACTTTAACGCACTAACACTCCAGGCATCTTGTAATAAATTTGGTTGCATTGATATTCATTCCTTTCCAAAAGTATAGAGGTTTTTCATCAACCATAAGTTTTGTAACTCCCAAGTGTCCAAAATAGGGATCATTATGGGTTTCCTTAGAATGAAATTTATCAAATTATTCTTTGCAAGAATATACATCCTTTTTTTGAGTCTTAAGAGTTCATTTGAATCAAATTTGTACCCTACATATTTATTGTCTTGAGGATCTTCCCTCATTACTACTTTTACTTGATCATACAATTGATCTTCTACAAAATTCTTTAACATAAGATTTTGTAGATCTAAAATGAATTGAGATCATACAAAACATATACCTTCAACAACTTAGTGCATCAACTACTTGATTCTCTTTCCCTTTAATATAACCAATCTCAAAGTCATAGTCAGATATCAATTCTAACTATCACCATTGGTGAGCATCTAGATTCAATTGAGTGATTATGTACTTAAGCTCTTGATTATCCAACTTGAGCTTAATTTTTTTCCCAATAAATAATGTCTCCATACTTAAAGAGCATGAACTATTGCTGCTAGCTCTAAGTTATGAGGAGCATAATTTTGATCATAGAATCATAATTTCTTTAATTCATAGGCCACTACTTAACATTCTTGCATTAATACTCCACCCAAACCTTCATTTATTGCATTTATGAGTACAACAAAATGACCTTCTAGGTTGGGTATTCTAAGGATAGGTGTAGTTGTTAATTTTTTCTTAAGGATGTGGAAATATTCTTCATTCTTATCTAACCATTTACCACTTTCCTTTTCTTTGAAGTGAAATTATGGGGTTGTAAAATTTTGAAAATTTTGATACAAACTTCTTGTACTAACCAGCCAAACCCATGAAGCTTCACACTTCATTCACATTTTTAGATGCATGCCATTATAAGACAACCTTAATTTTTGAAGGATCAAATGATATTCCTTTAGCTAAAATAATGTGGCCCAAATATTGAATCTCTTTTTAAAAGGAATAAAATTTTGATAGTTATCCATAAAGTTTATGCTCTCTTAGTTTTTGCAAAATAATTATCAAATGTTGCAAGTGATCTTCTTTGTTCTTGGAATATATGAGAATTTCATCCAAGAATACCAACATGAACTTATCAAGATATTCTGAAAACACACCGTTCATTAGGTTCATGAAGTTGTTAGAGAATTTGTTAGTCCAAAATGCAGAATAGTGAACTCATAGTGTCCATACATAGTCTTAAAAGTAGTTCAATTTTTGACAAGATTGTAGCACCACACATCTAATCAAATAAATTATCAATATAGGGTAAGGGATACTTATTCTTTATCATTGATTTTTTTAGCATACGATAATCTATACAAAGACATAGTGGTCCATCCTTCTTTCTAACGAAGATCATTGGTGCACCCCATGGTGATACACTGGGTCTAATCAAACCTTTATCTAATAATTCTTTTAGTAGAGCTTTTAACTCAATTAACATAGTGGTATTAATTATATAGGGTGCCTTAGGTATCAATTCATATCTTGAAATTAAATCAATTAAGAAGTTGAAGACTATTTTGGGAGCTAGTCCTAGTAGATATTCAAGAAAAAAATCTTGAAATTCCTTCAAGTATGGATAATTCAGGATAAATCATCTCTTAGGATCTTTGGATTTTTTCCTTCTAATTTCATTCAAAATATGAGATTTAAGGAAAAATTAGTTATCAAGGTAAGATATTTCTTTTTCATCTTGCAATTGCAACATTTTGATAGAAAATAATTGATAACCCTTCCTACCCTTTTTAATTTCATAGATGAGATTCACCTAATTTTTACTTCATTTTGTAAACCTAAAAATATAGTGGAGTTTTTGAAGTCATCTAGACATTCAGTTGTTTTCTCAAAACAATCCACCTTGGCTCTATGCTAGTATAACCAATTCATTCCTAAAATATTATCATAGGACCCTAAAGGAACAACATACAAGCTGACTTCATTTATAAAAGAAGGTAAACTAACACTAGATTCAAACAAAAATTTCTCTACTTGAGCTTTCAATCATTTTGCATATTCAATTGTCCATGATTTAGCCATGAAACTAGCTCTTAAGAGTATTTTATTTAACACTTTAGGTGATACAATTTTTTTTGTCACATTTGTATCTACTAGAATTAAAATTTGAATACCAAAAAGCACACCTTCTAATTCTATGGACCTGCTACTTGATATTTGGCTTGATGGTTATCTATTGCAGCTTGAATCCTTTGTTAACAAGTTGATTGTTGAGAAGGTAATGGTCTACATCTATTCATGCTTCCTTTCAATTCCTGGTGGGACAGTGATTGACACAATGGTCTCCTCACAATTGAAAAACCCTTCAACTAGTCCTTTTCTTTCAATTGGACAATTTTTTTGAATGTTTCCTTCTAATTATAACCTCTATTCTTCTTTCCATTTTGGAAATTATTCTGATTTTTCTAAATATTTACCATTAGCCTTTGTTTTCACATCCTTGTTTTATCCTTTCTTTTGAAGGTTGGTGTTGTTTTAGTCTAGAAAAATTTATTCTTAGCTCTATCTTAGTATGTTGAGATATATTTCAACTTTATCTCTCTTTTTTTATGGTCTTTTCAAACACTTGATCCATAGTTGTTGGGTCATGGACATCAACTTCACCTCCAATATGGGCATTGAGACCCATTATGAACTTTGTGATCCTGACCATCTCATCCTTTTGATATTGAGGTATATATTTCAGCAACCTAGTAAAATTTTCCCAGTATTATGTTATTGACATATCACCTTATTTTAGGTTATGAAAATTTGTAAGCTTTTGATCAAAATTAAATTAGGGTAGCCATATTTTTTTTAAAATTGAAACAAACTAGTCCCCTGTTACACTTAAGGAACTTAGTCCTAATTCCATTTTCTTGTTCATCCACCAGGTGGATGCTTCTCTAACTAAACTATCTTAGTTATCTCCACATAATTACTTATTTCAAAACTTACTTTTCCATTTTTGTGAGCCATGCTTTAGCTCCATCCCCTATCATGGTACCATCAAACATAGGTGGGATAACCTTTTTCATGTGAGTTCTCACATCTTGGTTTTTAGGGTTATGGTCATCTTCACCATTATGTTCACTTTGCTCATCATCATTGTTTTCACCATTATCTTAGCTTCCTTCTTTATTTTCATGATTATCAACTCCTTTTACTTCTTGTTCAAGAACTCATAACTTCTCTTTGGTTTCATTCAAAATGGTTGTGATTTGGTCAAGCTTGGCCATAGGATTTTTAAATTGTTGACCTAAACCATCCTAACTTCCTCGAATATTTACCCTAACAATGATTCAATTCTTGAATGACCATTTACTTAATTAGGTTCCCCTAAAAATTGAATAAAGTTTAAGAAACTAAGTTTTATTGAGAGAAATTCCATCTTAAAATTTAAGAGTCACAAATAAATATTTTGTTCCACATTTCAAACACGAGAAAATATTTCTTTATTCATGATAATAATGGATTACATATCCTTATTTAGGTAAGGTTTTTTACAACATTATATATTGCTATTTGAGATGGGTACCTCTTCATTTCTTCCCCTCCTTCAAAAATTAACAAAACTAACTTAGAAGGTTGATGTGCACACAGGCACTCCTCATTAACTTCATTTCCTTAAAAAAAAATGTTGTGACCACACCCAAAGGGCCAATCATGAATTGTTGATGGTTTCTTAGGTTTAACCCAGATTTCATGAGTGATGTTTTGTTGTTTCACTCACTTCCCTTTATCTATCTCGATGAGCTCAATGTTGTCAACGGGTGTTTTGGAGTTAGAGATCCATGCTTCTCCTTCATAACTCACTATTTTTCTTAGATTTGATGTCATTTTTATTTGGATTCCTATCATTTCCTTCTTCCCAGCCTTTGATTTTCTCATTTCTACATTCAAGGCACACATCACATTACCATCCTAATAACTTGTGTTTGGAAAGAAATATTATAATTATCTTCCTAATAACTTCAATATGGTAGGCTCATAGGCCCTAATATTTAAACCATGCTCAAATATCAGGTGTAATGAACCCCATCTAGTTCATTTATAAATACACCAATTTTTTTAAGATAAAAAATAACATATTAGAAAACATCACATAAAGATAGATTTTGCATAACATTTAAATTCACAATCTTTTCAATAATACAAAAAATTTGAAATGAATAATCAATTTGATTCCATTTTCCCAATCATGAATATAAGATTTCAATTCTTACAATAATCCAGTTTACTCTTACTAGTCCAAAGTAAGAATCATAATTTATATAATTACATATGTTGTCATTACTTGATGAGAGCATAATAATACAAAAATGATACATCAAATAAGAATCATATAGTCTGTCTCTAATATTCCAAGTCTTTGACATGTGGCTACAAGATGGAGAGCATCACCCAAGTGCTTTACCTTTAACCACAGATCAATAGTCCCTCACACACCTTCCTTTCCAAAGTGGTCCCACCCTTCACAAGGATAGTAGATATGGTTAGAAACATGATTATCAAGCCATCTGAGATCTAGTGCTGTGTTCTAATGCTTCTAATCTGTCAAGAATCCTTTAGATACCTTCTAGTCATCCAAGATATATATGATAAAATGTAGCTTAGACACAGTCAACCAACAATACAAGTTGCAGTTTTGCATTACTTTGGTCAAATATTTCTTATAAATACACATAAAATATGTGTATGTTCACATACACCTCTATCTTAGATTGGATTTTGAAAAAATATTTTTCATATTAATTTTCTTACTATTAACAAAAATAAACTTCATTTCAACATTTCATGCATTCAAAAATAACTATTTAATCTAAATACTTTTTCCATATTTCTTTGAAGGAATAATTATTCATAATTTCTTGCATAGTAATAATTCTATTATAGTGACACATCTTTCCAAAGAGTATTTATAACTATATGATCTTATGTGCATATGTACATATAGACATACACTTATATATACATACATGCATATATATATATATGTATATATACATGTAGTTATGTAGATACGATCGTACATACATACATACATACACATAAACAATTATGTAGATAAGATCATATACATAATATCATGAATTAAATAGTTTAAGAAATCATTGCACAAAATTTATGCTCAATATCTAAGTACATACATTTATATATATGATCTTGCAAATCTTACACAAATAATAATCATAAAATTTGAAATATAGAATCAATATACCTTCTTTCTCTTTATTCCTCTATTATTGTAGAAGACACTATTAACAAGAAGAGCAAGCTTCATTCCCTTTTTTAACTCACATAAGTCATTGGAGAAATTGGTTAGTGGAAGCTCTCAACTAGTATAAGGTTGAGGCTTAATAATCATATTGTACATATATTAATAGAGAGAACACATATTTCATAATGTTTCAAGTAGATTAATGTTACATAGCAAGCCCTTAGAAACAAATTTACACTCAAACATGTTCACTGAATTAGGCCAAAAAGGCTAAGATTGAGGCTAAGGTTAATTCCTATCCATGTTCATAGAGAGATAAGTCAATGAGGCTGAGGATAATTCCTATCTCTATTCACAAAGAGATAAGTGATGAGGCTAAAGATAATTCCTATATCTATTCACAAAGATTAGAGCTGAAAGGCTTAGTATATAGTATGTCTATGTTCATAAAATTAATAGAGCTAAAAGGATTAATAATTTTTTTTATCTATGTTCATAAAATAAAGTTGAATAGGCTTACTTATAACATAACTCGGTTAACAATAATAGAGCCGAATAGGCTAAGAGTTCAACCTACTTTATAGTTAAAGATAAACCCATATTTTTAATATCCTAGCAAGTTAAGCAAATACTCACATTATAAAAGGCTAATACATAATTTAAACCATATATATATTGAATGGATACACATTGCTTTGGACTTATCTTAAACCAAAACTACTTTGTATACATAGAGATAAAAGGATCAACACTTATACAAAGTAACCTCTATTTACACAAAGTTAAAAATAACATAGGGTTATAACAACATGCTCATATATTTTCACTGAATGCTAAAATCATTAGGGTTTAAGATTATAACCCTTATTACACAAATGTCTAAAAAATTGGAGATTAAAATAATATCCTTATATTATATGGAATTCAAAAGACATCACTTTCCAAAAAAATACAAATTTGAAGTCTATTAAGAAGACATCACTTTATTTTCAATTTCAAAAGTCATCGAAACTCATAATACCAAACAAATAAACCAAAATGTTGAACACATACCAGTTTACTATATTGGTTGAAATGCACACAAGGTTTCCCCTTCCTCTTCCTTTTTCCATATATTTTTTTCTCTTTCTCCCTTCCCTTCGTTTCTCCTTCATTTTGTGCATGCCTTCCTACACCCATTATTTTCTTCACCATTTCATCTTCATGATGTGAGTCATCATGACCCAATTTCCAAACACTTCAATAATAAAGTCCCTTTGTTACTCCCTTCACTTCACATTAAACCTATGCTCATATCATGTACTTCACTATTAATGCATGGGTAGTTGATGACTTCAACCATGTATTTCAATCTAATTTCAATGTAAATATGAATTATATATATCTATGAATACATATTGACCATCAAAACACTTATATTTATTTCTGATTAAATACACTATTTGAAAAATAGAGAGAATACGAATAGAACTAACGCCATTTTCTAATTCTCACAAAAAACCTTTAATAATTATGTAACATCTATTCAACAAAACCATTGATAATTATCCAAAGTTTATAACACAATTATATAATAACATTCACATAAGATACAAAGATATAACATCAATCAATGGATTCAACAATCAACACAGAAGTCATTAGCAAACAACTTAACCCCTACCAATGCATAAGAGAGTGTGTGTGTGTGTGTGTATGCATGATCTCAGATTTTGATAATAATTTTTTTTTTCTCTTGGATCTATCATCCTCTCTTCGATGATGCTCTCCCTCTCATCTTGGATGGAAAACTATTTTTTCTATAGCCACGTCATCAACTTGAAAAAGGTAGTTAGTCTGATTATATTATATTAATATTAATCATGCCAACATAATAAACTCATAATATAACAAGAAATCATATTTCCATTTATACACACTTAGAATTGACCACTTTTGTATGGTCAATTTATACTTAGTTCAACTAATTTCTACCACTTGTATTAATTAAATAATGTTTGTTATTTAATTAATATCCCCTATCTTTCATCTATTTTCCAATTCATCCTAAGGTAATTAATTTAATTAATTTACCTATTCTAGACTGTAGTATTCCATTCATCCATTAAATTGAATAAATACCCTTATTTATTTTATTTAATTCCCAAATCACCTTTTTTCCTCCAAATAGGAATTAAATTTAATAATTTAATAATTTAATTTCTTATTTTCTTCTCACCTCATGTCATATCCTCCAACTCTCCCACTTTCCCCCTATTCTAGTTCTAATTCACTCCCTAATCATGTGCACACACACTTAATCCTTGAGTAAGTGGGCTAACTTACTCCAAATCCTCACATACTCTTCCCCCTCACACTCAACCTTAAATGCTCTCCCTTTTTGGAAAATACCCTTTTACTTAGGGGCATGCATCTTTTTCCTTAAAATCATAAAAAAGGAATTTTTAATTCCTTTCTTGTCCTCTTTGAGTGAGAAGACTTGCTCGAGTTTCCTTTATGAGGCACCTCACACAAGGTAACTCATAGTAGCCTTATCCCTCTCAACTCATCTCACTGTTCCACTTGGCACAATCTCACGAGTTGAGAGATCACCTCTCATCTCAACCCTTGATCCCATGATCTAAACCTAGCCTTTCATCCATTTTCCTCCAAACCTATATATCTCACACTTAACCATTTTATCTCTCAATCACACATTTTATCATTAGAGAATCATTATGCTACTAAAATTCTATGACCACTCATCAAAATCAATAATTTTAGGTAAATATACTCAATGAGAGGCTCAACATAGTTATTTTTCATTCGATTCTATGTTGGTTTAAACTTTTCATGCCTTATTTGAGTATTTATTTGTTTTTTTATTTTGTTTTATTGTAACTTCATTAATATTGAGCACATTTTCATGCACACATTTCTAGCATGCCCAATGTGACCCACATCATGGGTCAACTAATCAAAAATTGGATTTTTGGAAGTTTTTCACATTTGCAGGTTTCAAAAAGGTGAATGTACTGCTATTTGGGCAAATACATTTTGTAGATGGGTGAATGTGACTCTATAGAGGAAAATCTACAATGTTATTTGAATGACAATTGTGTTGTTGTTTAAAAGGCGAATCTTCTTATACTTGGGTGAATCCACTCATATTTGGGAAAATCCATTCATACTTGGGTGAATCCATAGCCCAAATTTCTCCATTCATAATGTAGTGTAAAAAAAAGTAACCCTTTTTCACACTTAATTTGGGAATGAATAATTAATAATAAAATGGACTTAATGATGCCTTATTTAGGGTGTTGTAAAGTGTATCTTTACACTTTCACACTAATCTAGGGATTTATTAAATAATTGAGGTTAATTAAGCTTAATTGGCCCCTTAAATTCAAATTGAAGCCTAATTAATTGCATTTTCTAAGGGAGAAAACCTGACACTCTTAAATAATATTACACAACACTTAATTTTGCAAGGAATTTGTCCTAGGTTAGTGACCTAGGACCCATTTTCCACCTGGAGAATGGGTCCTCACTGGGTCCTAGGACCCCCTTTTGACATGACATTTCACATCCCCTAAACTATGTCCTAGTTAAGTATGCTAGGATCCATTCACCCTATGACAAATGGGTCCTTACTTAACATAGGACACCCCCTTGGGATATGTTTTTGGTGGTATTTTAATAATTTCAAATCTTATATCTAATGTCGGCTTGTATTATTTGAATTTTGAGATTTAATCTTAAGTTATGTATAAATATAAGGTTATTTCACTATGTTTTCACCTAAGACTTTCATTAGTTCAAGTAATTTCACAAGAGCATTCAAGAAGGCATTCAAAGGTAGATTTATAAATTTTATTTTGGCAATCAAAGATCCATTTCATCATGTCAAAGGAATAGTGAATCATGCATGATGTTGAGCTAATGTGTTGATGTAGCATTAAAGATCCAATTCAAGCATTGTTTCATATTAAAGTTCAAGATCAAGATCTGCATACATTGAGACCACTTCATGCTAGATTGCCAATTTGTCACCCAAGATTTCATCCAAGGTATCATTGTTTCATGTTTCATGTTTCATTATTTTATCATAAGGTTTAATTACCAAAATGGGGTTTGACCAAGGTAAATCCCTATTCCCTAACAATCAACATTTTTCTCCTCTTTGATGTGTGATTGTAGGTTTTAGGTTGAAGATCAAGTGGAGAACAAAATTTGTCAAAGTTGTCATCTTTCTTTCAAGATCATGGAAAGTACCTTACAAAATTTATTTTTTACTTTAGGGAGTTGAACACCTAGGACCTAGAAGTGCAAACATTGAAAAATAAGACCCCAAAATTGATTTTCCAAAACCCTAGTAGAGACTCATTTGCCACTGGACGAATGAGTCCTTAGTGAGGCCCAAAAAAGCACTTTTTCTAACAAGTACACAACATTTTACCATCTTAAAACCTCCTTTTTACTACTATATCATTTAGGTTTTCTTTTTGATTATTGTTTATGCATTATATCTCTCATAATTTAATGAAACAACTAGTCAAAAATTAGGTGTACCCATTTGTTAATCTCATTTGTGGTACATCTTTTTTTCTTTCTTTGTTTCATTTTGGTGAACCTGACTTTTTGAGCATTGTAACTTTCTGATTTTAGGAGTTTTTTTCATCTTAGATGAGATCTTGTATTCATTTGCATTGAATTAGATCTCATTTAGGGTGTATAGTTTTCATTCAAATTTGCATCTCATCTAGGGTTTTGAGGATTGCATTTTTTGCATTCTTTAAATCTAAAAAATAAAAAAAATTGTCATCTTGCATATCATTTAGATAACATAAACTTGCATTTGAAAATCAAAACAAAATTGCATATCAAACTAAGTCTTTTAGTTCATCATTTTTTCACATTTCCAAATTGTATTTCACATTACATTTATAGAAAATTAAACCTGAAACTTACTATAGTAGACCTGAATCTGAAAATCATTAGAAAAGACCTGAAAATATGTAAAAATCACTTTCAAAACCCTAATCTAGGACCCATTCACCCTAGGCCGAATGAGTCCTTGATTAGGCATAAATTTTTATTTCTAGAATTTAAAAACTTTAGTTATGTGCTTCTATTTGCTGTTATCAGATCTTTGTTTTAGTTTGTTGAGTTTCTGTTTCATTCATTTCATCATATCTAGCTTAATTTGGTACATTTGGTGCATTGCTTAATTTCAAAATTTCATTTACAACATTTCATTTTCATATTGTTGCATAGTGTAATTAGAATATTACCTTGTTTAAACTTTGAAAATTGCATTTAACACATTTCAGTCTAGGTCATTGCATTGCATTTTAGGTCTCTTTCCATTTTGGGTTTGCATACCAAGTTTGTAAAACTTGTATGAGATTTAAAACTTGGTGTCCTATTAGCAATACTATTTTGAGATGTAGTTCGAGACTCATGTCATCCTGTGATATACCATTTGTTGTGGATCTTGGGTTTTCAATCTCTATTCCTAGTAGTGTTGATAATCAACCCCCTATGGATCATAGTATGCATACTTCATTTCCCATGACCAATGTGCATGTTGTCAACAAAACCACCCCTACCATCACTATTTGTACTCAAGATTTGAGGTGTACCTAAAGCCAAGGTGGAACTTCAATTCCTCCTAATTCTACAATACCCATTTCCATTCCTACATACACTAGTACTCAAGTTGCCACAACAATCCAACCTACTAGCAATGTGAACACTTAGGTATTTCCATAGGGAATCCTTCTATATTTTTGCATTCAAATATAATATCTCCTCAACCATCCTCCCTCAGAAATTTACAATTCACTTGCCCTCTGCATACATACACCACTCCACCTTATTCCCCTCCACCTTACAACAACAATGATGTTATCTTTAACACACTTTTACAAAGCATGACATCCCTTCAACAAAAAGTTGCAAACCTAAATCAAAACAAAAATGGTCAACCTTCACAATACATCAAAACCAATTTGTTGTCCTTGGAAATATTGAGAGAAAAAATACCACAAGGTATAGAGGTTCCTAGATTTGAGAAATATGGTGGGAAAGGAGATCTTGATAGCCATGTTTCCGCTTTTACAACCCTATGTAGTGATTTCATCTTTGAGGATAAAATCTTGGCTAAACTATTTCCTAGATCGTTGAAGGATACTACTTTAGATTGGTTCTCTTCCTTACCAAATAATTCAATTGGTTCATTCAATGAACTTGTTGATGCCTTTTACAACTACTTCCATATTCACATGGGTCCCAAGATGACCCTAGCTAATTTAATGACATGCAAACAAAAGGATGATGAGAAAGTGACTGATTTTATAGCAAGATACCAAATGCTTTATTCACAAATAAACATTAAGATTCCTGATGCCGACCTTCAATGAATTTTTATTTCCAATTTACAAAGAAAACTCCAAACCAAACTTGAGATGTTGATATTCCCATCCTTTACATAGTTATGTATAACCCTTAGTAATTATCATAATACAACTTATGGTCGTGATGTGAAAAATCCTCCCAGCCATGTTGAGAAGTGAAAATCTGCAACTCAAAATAGTTACCAACCTTTCGAGAAGAAAAATAGGGGCTTTTTACAACTTAATTCCCCTCAACCAAGTCAAAAAACTAATAACCAAATGGTTGCATCAAAAAATACAAATCCTTTTTCCTTTGGGGATATGAATAAAAAATTTAATCCTCTACCTAATACCCTTCATAATATCATGCTGCAACTTGTGGAAAAGAATATGCTTTCCTTACTTCTTGTTAGAGCTCATGATCCTAATAAACCATTACCTGCAGGCTTTAGACCGAATTCTTATTACCATTACATCAAAAAAATGGACATGATACAAAATATTGTAAGCATCTTAAACATCTTGTGCAAGAACTCATTGATAATAATCAAATTCTAATTGGAGGTGTGAATGATCAAGGTAATAAGTCCATAGCTCCTCCTAACCAAAACTCACAAATCTTTACAAATCCCATCACTAACTCATTTGATTGCAAAATACGATGATTTTTTTTGATGAAAGATGTACAATTAGATGAATCGTTAGGTACATGTGTACTTTTCATTTAAAAAAAAAATTTGTGCCCAACATTTGTTGAAATTTTGACGATCTTGATTTTTTGTCAATATTTTGAGAAAAAAACAAGAGCATCAAAATTTTGACGAATTATATTTGAATTATATGGTTACATAATTAATTCATGATGTACTTTTTAATGTTGTTTATTCATGATGTTACAACTATTGTAGCTCTCCTAGAAATATTAAAATTAAAAAACTCCCACATTCAAAATAAAGATGGTTTTTCAAGAATATTAAAATTAACTCTTAAATGGACCATGAATAATGAAAATAACCTATGTACTAATAATTTAAACATGTTTGACTTTTAACTCTCTAATGAACCATATCCCAAGATAAAATTATTGTAAAAACTAACCCATGAAGATAAAATTAAACATATTTCTTATCATTCTTTATGACAACAATAATTGGTGCACATATACCACTAAAATTATTGATAAAATTCTTGTAAACAATAACCCATGAAGATATATACTTTATAAATGCTTTTGGCCATTCAAAAATAAAATTGATTTTCTTAGGATCCATCTTCAGATCATTAAGAAAAATGACAAAACCTATAAAACCAGTTGTTTCTTCATAATACTATATTTCCTCACATTCATCAACATTTTTTTTTTCTTTCAACCTTTGTAGTACTAATCTAATATACTCTAGATATATTTTAGTAAAAATTATAATATCATCTATGCATACAAGGAAAAATTTATCAAGATGTAGTTTCAATACTTCATTTATTAGCCTCATAAAAGTACTAGGTACATTAGTCAATGTGAAGGCATAATCAACCATTCATATAAACCTTATTTTATCTGAAAATTTTATGTTCCACTCAACTCCTTATCTAATATTGATTTGTTGACATCCTCTTTTCAAATCTATCTTGTTGAAATATTCTATGCCACATTAACAATCCATAAGATCATTTATTGATTGTAAAGGAAATTAGTACTTGATAGTAATTTTTTTTATAGCTCTATAATTTTTACACATTCTTTATGCCCCTCCTTTCTTGGGTGCTAGAATTGGTAGTATTGCACATGGAATGAAACTTTATTTTACAATCAATCCTTCAACAATTATGCAACTTGCTAGTTCAATTCTTCATTTTTAGTTGGTGTCAACCTATGTGTCACTTTATTAGGTAAAATTTATACTTAAATTAGATACATATTATGCCTTCTCTCTAGTGAAAATATTTCTAAAAAACTATTAAAAATAATATCAATATACTATGTCAACAAGTTAGAAAATGAGGATGTACTCTCGCATTTTCTTCTTCCACTTTTGTGTCATCTTCTTTTCCCGTAAAAAAAAAAATGAATTATTTTATTTCTTTACATTCTTAGGAATTTCATGCAATTTACTAACATTACTCTTGCAATATCAACCATTCATTCACCACCCTGTTTCAATGGTAGAAGTACACATTTCACTTTATCTTTTGTAAATCTGTAAGTATTTTCCCTCCCATCATGTATATGTTTCTTATGAAACTTCCATTGTCCACCCAACAAAATACGGAAAACATCTATTGGTATAATGTCACAAAAAACCTCATCTCCATAAACTCCAATTTAAATTTCATGATATTGTTCACTAACCAAAATTATACAATCATTTTGTAACCAAGATACTCCATATGAATTAGGATGCTCTAGCATTTTCAAAATTAATTTCTTCGCCATTTTACTTGAAACTTGATTCTTAAAACAATCACTATTAAATTTACCAAATTTACATAGAGTTCTAACTAAGAAATTATTTGTAATAGTTCTTTTAGATCTTTACAAAACTAGCAAATTTATTTTTAGCAAGAATGATTCTCCTTTTTCTAGCATACTTGTTCAAGTTATTAGAAGAAACTTCTTCATCAAGATGTGATGATCTTGTGGTTCTCTTAGATCTTCTTTAATATTCTCCTCGTGACTAATTACACAAATAATTTGTGACCTTTACCTCCACACTTAAAAAAATTGGTTCCTCTAGATTACCTTCCACCACTTATTCCATATCTACCTCAACCTCTTTTATAGTTATATTTTTTATTGTACTAACTTTATATACTTTCTTTTGTTTTAACATCATCATCATCATGAGCTCCTCATCCACTTCCATGGTTCCTACCTTTGGAAAATTTGTTGCTTCTTCCCCTCTTATTATCTTTATTTTTAAATCTAAAATTTATGTTATCTTTATGATTTAGTGAAATTAAAATGATTTATCAACATAATAGATAGTTAATATATTAAATTCTTCTTTGATTGAACCCCTTCAACTATTTAATATATATCTAGACACATTCTCTTGGTTACCTTCTTGATGACCAACTCTAATAGGTAACTTATAATGATCCTTGGTATAATGTTTCTATCTCACATTTTGGAACCTATTTAGTAGATCTAGTTGATAAAGTATAGGAAAAAACTTATAATTCCATTTTTTTACCATCCTTTCCCATTTTTCAATTTTAGGCTTACTTTCCTATTTCTCTCCAATTGAGTTTCCTTAAATTAGATTGTAGAATAATATTTCAACTCTATCTTACCAAAATTTACTTTATTAGGATGATAAATATTCTCATATTTAAAATATCCTTCAAGATCATTAATCCAATCAATCAATTCTTCAGGATCTAGACTATTTGAGAAATTATGTATATCCATTTCACTTTTCTTACCAAATCTTGTAAGTTCTTTTATTATTATATATTTGTCTCTTTCTTCTTCAACTATGAATGCTTCTTCTAATCCAACATCATCATGTTCATAATCACTATCATCCAATTTAGGGTTAATAATACCTCTTCTATCATGTCTAACCAAATATGGATATTCCTAATCATAGTGAAAATTTTCTCAATTAATTCTAAAACATAATTTTAGCCTCTATCCATCCTTCTAGTTGGCATCTTTAAATTTTGATATGAACTACATCAATATTTGTTAGTCTATCTACTATAATTTAAATTATGAGAATATTCTACACAACATTATCTTAGTAGAAGACTTGTGGTGTCAATTTTTTAATACATCTTGATTTACTAACCTTGCTATATTACTCCAATATCAACTAATATCAAACCTTGCTTTACCCTACTCTAATACCAACTAATATAGTCAAGGTAGCCTAGTCTAGTTAGGCATTACCCAACCATTCATCCAATAAAACTTTCATATATCAACCTTATTTAAACACGGTCAAAATTTATAGAAATCAATATGTAAGGAACAACATGATATCATTTATCGAATTTGCATAAGAGTTAAATTACATGTTTAGGCATCAAACTTTGGATACAAAATAGATATTATGATCGATCACTTAATTTCTTGTATGGACATAGTGACATGTGAATGGGGCCAACGTTGATTTTTTTTTCAATTTGTGCTTGTATGGAGTGAAACTTGACATGGTTAGCCTAGACACATGCGTTGACGATATGGGAGGGTTTCAAGACTCAAACATGATGTTATGATATATAAAGGCATCTCGTCCTTCCTAATAATACAAGTTGACTTATTCTTCATCTATTTCATTTATTGTTCCTAATTATCAAATGGTGGTAAGTGATTATTCCCTTCTATATCATTGTATAATCAATTTTTTATATTTTTATTATATTATGTGGAGCTCCAAAAAGTTAGAGAGGAGTTCAAGTTAGTAGGTTCAAAATAAAAAATATCACTTGTCTCTCTATCTACTCAATAATCAAAAGGCCATCAACTCTTCCATCCTACTTGAGAGGACAGATTATATTATGATTTTTTATGTTCCTATACAACTTTCTTGTACATGCATTTTGTATTACTAGCATGTGACATTGTATGCATATATTGCTTTCTTGTATATATTATAGTTTTACCAACATATACTATTGTATGCTTGCATGGCTTCTTAGTTAATATATATTTTTTTATTAGATGATACACATTGGATTCCTTTTAATTTTTTATAGTTGAAGATACATAACTAATTACAAGGATAAGATAAAGAAGATATATCTATATATGTATCATTTATCAGTTTGTAAAATATTTTACTTCCATGTCAACCACTTTCTTTACTTCAATTGAGAAACATAATACCTCTATAATCTTGCATTTATCAAGTGTCAATAAAATAAAATTCAATTACTTAGCTATTAATTTTCTATCCTATATCTACCATTTTAGTTCTAAAATAAAACATACAAATCAAACTTAAATATTAATTTGAATTTCACATTTTATTTTGTTTTTTGGCCTGGTGCACGTAGGAGCACGACATAGCTCAGTGCACATAGACCCTAACTAGCAAAACAGGGCAGGAGGAAAGCTAGAGCAATGAGGTTGAGTGCACTTAGAAAGGGAAAATCGATGGCCAAAGGACAATGAGTACTATAAGTGATTTATATCTTTTATATTGGCACCCCCATTCTCTTTAACCTGCAATTTGCTTACCAATCGATGACCAAGGGAAAATATAATGAAGATAAGAATGCAAAGGAATAGGGATTATAAGAGGTTATTGGAAAGGAAATTAGGAATACAATAGATGAATAGTAAATGACAAAATGGAGATAGGATGACAAGGAGGATCTAGCTATGATGAAGAAGAAATTGGCAATGGAGGATCAAAGGAAATGCAACTAGGGATCCTTTTGTAGATATGTTCAATGTTGTAGCTTCAAAAACCCTATAGCATGAGAGAATAAATGAAAAAAAATGTATTGGGAGAAAAACTATGATAGCTTTACATCATGCCCCAAGTCTAAATGACCATTTGAAAGCATATTAGGGCAACTTAGAGATTAGGTTTATAGCTTTGTGTAAAATTTCAAATTCCCAACTTAACCCAAACACTAGTGTTCAGAGTGCATAAGTGTTGAGGACACAAGTGTTTGGAGGGTGTAGGTTTCTTTCTGGGTTTAGATCTAAAACTCTTGGAGTAGTTTTTATGGGTTTGGAAAGGCTTCGAAGTGATTTTAAATCAGTCCAATGTCACGTAAAAGGACTAGAAAAGTCACAAATGAATCTTGGAACACATCTTTGGGAGTGGATACTAAAATGAGTGTAGAAATGTAAGGTGGAGATTGCAAAGTAAGCAATTTCCAATCTTACAAGAAGCACCAATCCATCTTTTAGAGGAGCACAAAGCTCAATTACAACAACTTCAGTGCTAGAACCAATCTCTTTTTAGTAGGGAAAAAATAAATCACAATTTTGTGGTGGCTTTGTAATGCCTAATTTTCATTGAATTAGCATGACTTTGTAATGCCTAATTTTCATTGAATTAGCATGACTCTGTAATGCCTAATTTTCATTGAATTAGCATGACTCTGTAATGCCTAATTTTCATTGAATTAGCATGACTCTGTAATGCCTAATTTTCATTGAATTAGCATGACTCTGTAATGCCTAATTTTCATTGAATTAGCATGACTATGTAATGCCTAATTTTCATTATCAAATTGGCTTAGGTACATCCCCATTGCTTAGTGTAGTGTTCTATTGTTTGCTAGGTCTTTGATGATATAACCCTCTATTCTAAAAAAAATGATTATGTTCTTAATCCTTGTAATCCCAGTAGTTACTTGTGCAAGTGTCTTCTTTAATTCCTCTCATTTTGATGTCAAATGTGAAGTCTAATCATGAAATGATTGTGTAGCACTTGATGATATTCTTGTCTAATTTTTTGACTACACAATAGTTGTGGAAACTTAATTTGTTGCTTGTTTATCAAATAATGTGTTGTTAGAAGGCTAAGGTACATTAGGAACAACAAGATTATTTTTAAGTTGCCCCAAATAAGGGGATATGTGGGTAAGATAAAATTGATTTAGGGGTTTCTAACACATAAATTGATTCTATCCTTAGGAGCAATGTTTGGTATGGAGTTTAGTAAAGGTGTACTATTTATTAGGGCATTGTGGATACAAGGATCTAGTTTGGCATCCTTGAATATCCTAATGAAGGTAAATATCCTATATCTCCCCTATTATAGGGTTCATTTCTTGTTTCAATATCACAACCTGAGTGTAAGTAACACCAAGAGTAGTTATATTTGCTTGATTTTTTCTCAATAATAAGCTAGTGAAAGGATCTAAGGCCTTGAGGTAAATGTAAATAACAACTTCCTTTCTTACCTTAAATAACATTATAATTCATAGGACCAAAAAAATTCACAATCTAAGCACTATTACACAAGTCTATCCACTTGGTTTGAGTCTCATGGTTTGACTGCTTCAGATATGGTCTCCTTCAGGATCTTTATGCTCTCCATATTTAGTTTTTCAATTGTCTTGACATGATGTATACTTGATGGCTCTTGATGATTTCAACTAGTTAATATGGTGATTCACATGGTTCATGGCTTGCACTTTCAAGTTTTAGTTTTTTAATATTGGTACTGATATTTAATATGGTGTTCATTTTGATAGGGCATGCATTTGCTTCAAATTTATATGCCATTGCTATCTTGACAAGTCCTAGGATTTTTATACTTCAAGTTGATCATGTCCTTGATGGTTCATGTTTAGGTATATTCAATAGATATATTATTTCAGTTTGATCTTGGTTTCATTAATAGTTATTAGGTTGATCTTGGCATATGATGTCTTTATCCAGTTTCATATAATCCTCTTTAGCAAGGGTTGATGACTTGGCTAAGTGAAATAAGGTCACATTGCATAAGTGATACCAAGTCTCTTTGCATTTGTTTGATAGTGGAAGGTGATTTCTTATGTATTCATGAAATCTAGTTTATAATTTGCACATTGCTCTTCTAGAAATTATCTTGTCTGAAGAATTTGTTTTTGGACAGTGAGTATTTCATCATAATTTATTGGTAAATGTCCTTGAAGTTTCTCATGGTTGATTTTACCTTCAGTGAGGATATTAAATTATTCATACTTTACACCATAAATGGTGTTGGGCACTAAATGTGATATTGGTCTTTTAGTTTGGGTGGCATTATGGAGTTGGCATCTAAAAAAGGTATAAGCCCTATCAGGTTTCACTATGCTTTCATTTGTGGTGATAGTGAAATTGACTTTGTGTAAAGTCTTTGGTAATAAACCTTGGCAGATTTATGTGTGCTTTCGACAGTCTTCATTTGTAATTATCCTTGTTGGCTTTCTTTAAAAATCACTGGACATGGAATAAATTCCGTTATGTGATAAGTTGGATCAACATTTAGGAAGCAATTATTAAGGTGATTATGATGTCGGCTTCTATTGCAAATGTTGTGTCTACGGACTTATTAGCACTATGATTGTTTGTTAATTATTTTGTTGGCCTTAATCAGACGCCAATGCTTTATTCATTTTGGGAAAGTCATCAAATGACTTGATGAAAGAAAGGTTAGGGAAAAAAGCCTTTGTGGTTTCTTTCATTCTTTCATCATGGCTATGTATGAAACCCTAGCTGCCATTGAAATATTTGCAAACTTGTTTTCCACCATGATTAGTATGATTACTTGTAGTTGTTGGTGTCTGCACTTAGTTGACACATTGAAAATTGGTGTTTTTTCTTTCCTAGAGCCATGGAGAGAATGTAACTATTGTTCTTCGATGATTCGGCTTGCTGAAACGGTAAAAATAATTTGCAATACTCTTTGTATAAGTGATGAGGGGTATGGTTGATAAGTTTGCTATTTTTTATTGGCTGGGAGCTTGAATTTGGAAGGAGATTCAATGGCATTTCCTCTATTGGGTTGATAGAAACTTTGTTACAGGTTCTCATGCATTTTTATTTCTTCAGTTTCATGCTTGATCAGGTATCTCTTCCATCATTTGATGTTTGTTTTACAAAAGGTAGTTATTGGTTTTTGCTCAAATCTAAAAAAGGATAAGTGGCTACTTGAGTATCCTTGACATGATAGTTGCTTTGAATTTGGTTACATTTCTTTGCTCCTTTATGGATATTCTAAGAGAGTTGTTTAGTTTGGCTATTGGATTCATGATGATATGGGTTCAGTTTCAAATCTATTATAGGCCCTAGCAGTGATATTCTTTTTTTTCTATCAGCATGATAAAATGGGTTGTGAAGAAAAAAGATGCCTTGTTAAAATATTGTTTCCACCTATTACTTATTGTATGCACCTAAAAATGGTCACATTATAATAAGTTTGGTAATTAATTAAATACAAGTTATTTAGTTAAATCTCTAATTCAATCTACATATAAATAAATTTAATTATTTATTTATATTGTTCATTTTCTAATTATTCTACCTTAATTAAATAAATAATTTTATTTAATTATTTACATATCCATATTCCTCTTAATTAAATTAAATAAATTTTATAATTTATTTATATTAATTATCATGTTATTCTAAATTTGAATATTTGAATTCAAACAATGGAATATTCCTCCAAACACCCCCTTCATCTCATAGTTAAATTAAATATTAAATATTTAATTTAATAACTTTTATCACTCCACAAATAATTAAATATTTTAAATATTTAATTACCTTCTAAAATCATCTCTCACACATAATTAAATATTACTTATTTAATTATGCGAACTTCTATCTCTGTCATATAATTAAATATTACTTATTTAATTATGCAAACTTCTAATCTCATCTTCACATATAATTAAATAAATTAATTTATTTAATTATGAAATTCATTTCAACTCATCCTTCAAAATGGAAACCTTCCTTCAGATCTGAATGAGAAAAAATGAAGAAGAGGAAACCTTCTACTTCTTTCACTTGACTTTCGAAAATCTCTTACCGTTCATCTTACCAGATTGAATCTCGACTGTTGATCTTTGCCAACTAAGCTTTTACCTTCGAAAATATATAAATCTAACCTTTCACAAGCCATTTGGATGGAATCTTTAGACATCCTTGTGTTGTCAAAATCATTCTTCCATCGAATCTTCATCTAGTATCCTCATTCTGTCAAAATCATTCCTCCATCTTTCATCCGTTTCTATCATTCTCCATTTGTCATCATATCAAGTTGTTATGCTGCAGAATTGAGCAACCAACATTCCTCCATTATCAACCTTCAAAATTTTGCATTCCTAGTATAGTATGCATTTATTTTTAAATCTCATTCTTTAGTAGTCATTTTGTGGAGCTTAGCATACAAATCGGAGAGCTTTTGCAAAAATACTAGATATAGAGGACAATGGGATGTCTTCAAAGGAGCTGCTGCATTGAGAGTTTGCTTTACTTTGTTTAATCAGTTTTCCTTTGATTTAAAGTTTCATTGGTGTGCTTGAATAGTATTTATCTCATTTTAATACACATATTTTCAATCACACATTTTTGGCGCCCACCGTGGGGCTCAAACCCACAAATTTAACATTCTCTGCAAGTTTTTTTTGACAGTTTCCACGTGCTGGAGTCAACTTTCAAAAAAAAATTTGGCATTTGAGCACATTTGACATTTTCTATGGCACATATGAGGGTTTATGCAGTGCATTTAGGGTCTATTTGGTGCATATCAGGCTTATTTAGCATTCTAAATTTTTTTGTAGCGCATATGAGGTTTGTTTTAGCGCATCTGGGTCTTATTTAGCATTCTGGATTGTTTTAACACACTTTGACCTATTTAGCATTTTGGATTGTGTTTTAGCACATCCGAGGGCTTATTTAGCATTCTGGATTGTTTTAGCGCATATAGACAACATTTTCATAAGAAATCTTAAAATGGCCATATCTTCCAGTCATTTTTTGGTCTTTTTTAGAGTTTTTTTTTTGAAATGGGGTAGAATTTCATAAGCTATCCAATGGTGTAAGTGTTTATCAGATTTGAAAAAGTTACAACTTTCAAAATCGCACATATTTGAAAAAATTTGCATGTTTTGGGATTTAATCACACTTTTGCTTGCATGCATGTGTTTCTTCTTGTCTTGGTGACTTTTTGGTGAATCATACAGAGTTGGAACAACATTGGATCAATCACAACATCAATCTGGAAAGTGAATAATCAGGTGCACACATTCCATCCTTAATCTCTTAATATTGTTTGTCACACATTTCAATTTGGGACATAAAATCCAATCTTGTTTGATCACATCATTGTAGTTGAATGAATCTTGTCTTCAATCACACTTCAAAAATTGGGTCTAAAATTAATCACTGTCTTCCTACACATTTGATTTGGGATCTAAAAAGAACGAGTGCTTCATTGCTTTCTTCCACACATTTCATTTTCTAAGGGTCAATTAATAATTGTGAGTGTGAATCAAGTGTATGTGATCACAAACACTGCACATGGTTTGCTTCTGTCAAACCCTTCATAGGAGGCTTGCTAGGGGATTTCATCACCCCTAGGGACAACCTCAATCGAAGTGTGAATCAAAAGACACGCTTGTTTGGGAGTTAAAATTTTGTCACTCTTGGCTAAGCCCCAAAGAACTTTATACCTTTGGGAAGTGAAGGTGAAGGGTGGGTTACCCCTTTCTCCTGGCTGTGTGGCAATATTTTGCTTTCAAATCATCCTTAGTCAACCTTGTGCAGACTAGCTTAAGACCTAATTGGCCATACCCACTTGACTAGTTCTAGGACTTGTTGATGTGTCTTCTTCAAATGTGTGCTTAATAATCACATTCATAAATTCCAAAATTCAAATTTTCTTATGTGTCTTGCGTGTGTGATTCATGTGTGTGCAGGTGTGATCATTCATTTAAATATTTCAAAATCAAGCTAAACACCAAACACATAAAGACAAGTCACTCTACATGTTACATCCTATCCATTTCATCCTAATCAATCAAGTCATCCAATATAATCATTCCACATCATCACCAACCTAGTACTAGTCACTTGTCAAAATGGTCATAATCATAAACAAGCCCAATCCTAATCATAAGCCCAAAATCATAATCCAAGGGGGCTATCCCTCTAGGAAAAATCATGAGACAAAACCTAAGCCTAAAGTCATAATTCAAGGAGTCTCTTTCTCTAGTTCAAATTATGAAACAAAACCAGAACATAGAATCAGACATCGAGGGGCTTCTCCTACCACCTCTAATGATGACATGAATGATGTTACATACTTTGAGGAACAAATCAATATGCAAGAGATTACGCACATTTGTGACACCTGCCCACATTCGAACACAAAGCCCTAGCATCCCAACTTCAAAACCTCCTTCAAACACTTCACCAAATACCCCAACCCCTAGACCACCAAACCATACAAAGCCTTCAAACCCTCTTCCAAAATTTTCAACAAATTAAATCACTGCAAATCCAACACCTCCTAGCTCAAGCCAATCAATTCATGGCCATTTGTTAAATTCAACAAACACAACGTCATCCCCTATCCATACATTGTCACCCTTCCACCTCATACCAATCTAATCCATCCACTTCTTCGCATGTCAATCCACATCACAACAAACACATATGACTCTAAGTTCTACCTTGAAACAAGGCCAAACTTCCTCATATTCTAATGCCACCTTTGACAAGGGGAACACCAATCTAGTTCATGCACCCTCTAGATTTATCATACCATCATCCAATCAAAATCAAAATCCTAAGCCAACACCTTCCACCCATACACCTACAAAGGATGTGACCCAAGGGCTACAAGCAAGGAATCAATTGTCGCCATGTCATTCAACACATATACTTGAACATGCAAAAGAATCCTCAAACATCATGCCAAGTCCTTCAAGCCAATCATGTCATCCACAACCCCTTGATCCAATTCAAGAGTATCCCCTCGTAAGTCCAAGTCACCCTTTGTCATGCTCCTATGTTTTTGACCATCAAGAACATGACAAGTCTCTCCATGAGAAATCCCCTTCCACCTCCATTCAAATAAGTCATGAGGTATGTCAAGAGCACAATCATAAACATGCGGAAACATTACCCCCTCATCCACATAAAGATCAACACCCTCCTAATGATTCCATTCATAACATACCTAATGCTATTCATGATCAATCTTTCATCTTTGATCAAGACCCCTTTTATGATCAAGAAGACCATGATGATCCTCTTAGCCAACTTTATGTATTCCATGTTCAGGAGCTTTCCACCTCACCCATCCATGATGCACAAACATCCACTTCCATTAATGAGACATATGCCTCCCAAGCACACATAGAAGATCAAACAAATACATTGGATCTAAGTGAACACAATGCTAATCAAGATCCTAATAATCCTCCATCACCCACTATGGACCCCATTGCAAGTCCTCCATCATATCCTATTGGTCTTTCCACCCTCATTCATGAATGTTCTTCCTTAGAAGAACAAAAACCATTATCTTCTCTTGCTTCACCCAATAAGGAAATTGTGTCTAGTGTTTCACCTACACCTATTCCCATTGTCCATTGCACACTCCAAAACATGAACCACCAAGGTAAAGGTTTGGACCTTCATGAACAAGGTATTTTGGAGCCCATCCATGTCAAAGTCTCTCCACACTCTTATGGCCTTGGAAATACACCCCAAGGACAAAAACCTGAAGATGTTGGTACTTTCTCCATCCATCCTAAGTCCACCTCCTTCCATCATAAAGCCTATCATATCCCTAAAACATATGTTTCCATTCCACCTCCATCATCCTACAAATGTCAAAAGCATGTGACCATACAACTTCCACCATCAAATATGCCACCATTGCTTCCCACTCCCAATATTCCTCCATCTAATCTACCTCCACTTCTCCCAACACCTAATATCCCCATTATCCAATCCCCTTATCCCTCCATCCATAAATACCCTATCATTCCTAATCATGACCAACAAATGAACACATTGTATAAACATGAAGCTTCCACCCATTCCACCATACCCATGGGATTCAAAAGCAATAATTTCAATGCCTCTACCTATAAAGTAAAAAATTCTAAGGGTTCTCATGCCTTAGGACATCAATACAAAAATTCAAAGAAAAATAAATCCAAAAAGTTATATAAGGCCATACCTCCAAAAGTAAAGGCCAAAACTAAAATGGTTTGGGTACCTAAGAAAAAAGAAATCAAATCAAATGAGGCATTCACATCACAAAAATCCCAACCATCCACTTCCATCCCACATTCACATTCTATTCAAAAATCTCAAATTCCTAAAACCCACAAGCAAAATAAAAATCATAGAAATACTAAGTCTATGTGGGTACCTAAAACATTTCATCCACCACCTCCTAAGAAAACATCTCCATTGCTTCCTACACCCCATCCACATCAAAAGCTTCAAAGTTTATCATAGTGTGTGCAACCATGGGTCATGGTTCCCTTCCATTTCACAACAATTCTACATACCTCCATCTTCTCATCCTTCACTCATTATCCTACATATCTCCCCCACCATCTTCCTATGGTCCATGCTTTTGGCTAAGCCTCCCCAATCATCTTTTTCATAAGTCCCATATAATACCTATCATCTTCCCTACATAATCAATATCATAATCCATTATTGTCCTCCATCATCCACATCATAATCCATCATCTACCTACTCCATCTCCCTTTCATGTCATCCCTTACCAACATCTATGAGCATAATGACATTTGACATGGTCCATGCAATGACATCTATCTAGTGGGACTACCAAATTTCATGCAACTAGAAACTTGAGTTCCTCCTATCCATATTCCCCTTCTATCAAAAAAAAAAAAGTAAAGAGAAATCCCTTCGTCCAACGGTGAAAACCTGGTAAACAGGCGCCTTGGATAAGTACCATGATGAAAACCTAGCAAATAGGCGTCATGTGTAGGTTGATCTTCTATGTTTCTTACACTTGGGGGCACAATGTCTTATCTACCCAACCTATCATTTTCATGTCATATCATTTCCATCCTACCTAACATCTTTAGCCATCATACATACCTATCATATTGAGTCCACTTATCCACCCTTCTCCTTTTGATCTTGATGAAGATATAGGGGAAAAATGTAGAAACATGTTTTGGGTATCTCTTGACATACCTCATCCTATCTAAACCAATCATGTCATTATCCTGTTGTCATACATTTTTTTTAAGAAAATCCTAAGTCTTGTACCTAGAATGGGGCATGTTATTCCTATGCGCCATAGTCTTTAGAGATCACATCCTTGCTCTCTTATGATGCATACATCCATACCATCCATCCATCTATCATGAGCATTTTATCCCTTATCCCACTACCCACCCCTTCATCCATCAATCCTATTTATCTCCTTGCACCTAGACTTGGTTTTCCCCTTGTCATTGGTATCTAGCACAAAGGCTACTCAAAATTTCATCCTTTGACACGTCAAAATATTTCAAAAAAAAAAATGAAAACATTCCAAAAATCCAAAAAAAATCAAAATATTTCAAAAAATCCAAAAAAAATCAAAACATTTCAAAATCCAAAAAATTAAAATATTTCAAAAATCCAAAATCAAAAAATCCAAAATAAAAAAAAATCAAACATTTCAAAAAATCCAAAAAAAAATCATAAAATGTCAAAAATCCCAAAAAAAAAAATCAAATATCCAACAAAAATCCAAGCAATAAAATCAATCCATATAATTACTTCTTCCAATTTCATCTATTTGATCCATCACTTCAATCCAATCATTCAACCATTCAACCAAATCAATCATCTTCATCAAATCCATTCATCCATACATCAAATCATCTTCAATCATTCCAAGCAAATAATCCAAATGCACGTCAATCCTTAATCCATACCAATCAAGTCAATCAATCTTGTCAAATTATCCAATCACATCCTTTGGTCTTGGTCCTAATCTTGTCGTAAACCAAATCAACCAATCAATCAATTATCAACATCCTTGTGTTGGTCTAGGGACATGTCGCTCCCCACAATGACAACATTATCATCATCATCAATCAATCCTTCAATCAACGGTTTATAGCTTTACAGGGGCACTACCTTCTTCCGGACCAGCTCCATCGGGGGCATCGACCAGTTAGTCTTGTGATGTATATCATTTTTGGAGCATGTATATGCCATTTTTGATCATATTTGATGTATTTCGCTTTGGACATTTTAGTATCATTGAACATTTGGATATTTGTATCATTTTTGATGAGTGATGATATGTAGCGGCAATGATTATTTTGATGATGAGTTGACATGCATTTATGATATGATGATGTGATATGCATTTATTTCAATATGTGATGGATTTTGTTATGCATTTAAATGATTTGATGACTAACATGATATACAGGATGGTTTGATTATGATGTTTTTTTATGATTATGATTATG
The DNA here is from genome assembly GCA_007258455.2 of Sequoia sempervirens. Taxonomy (NCBI): domain Eukaryota; kingdom Viridiplantae; phylum Streptophyta; class Pinopsida; order Cupressales; family Cupressaceae; genus Sequoia; species Sequoia sempervirens. The sequence continues at coordinate 854,457,659 of VDFB02281492.1, read as the reverse complement.
AGAAAAAATTAAGAAGAGGAAACCTTCTACTTCTCTCACTTGACTTTCAAAAATCTCTTACCGTTCATCTTACCAGATTGAATCTCGATCGTTGATCTTTTCCAACTAAGCTTTTGCCTTCAAAAATCTATAAATCTAACCTTTCACAAGCCATTTGGATGGAATCTTCAGACATCCTTATGTTGTCAAAATCATTCTTCCATCAAATCTTCATCTAGCATCCTTATGCTGTCAAAATCATTCTTCCATCGAATCTTCTTCTAGCATCTTCACTCTATCAAAATCAGTCTTCAATTGCCATCTATCATCTTCATCAAGTTGTTATGCTGCTGAAGTGAACAACCAACATTCCTCCACTATCAACCTTCAAAATATTGCATTCTTAGTATAGAATGCATTTATTTTTAAATCTCGTTCTTTATTAGTCATTTTGTGGAGCTTAGCATACAAATCAAAGAGCTTTAGCAAAAATACTAGAGATAGAGGACAATGGGACGTCTTCAAAGGAGCTGCTGCATTGAGAGTTTGCTTTACTTTGTTTAATCAGTTTTCCTTTGATTTAAAGTTTCATTGGTGTGCTTGAATAGTATTTATCTCATTTTAATACGCATATTTTCAATCACACACTTATTATGTGTATTTGAAATCAGATATGTAAGGGTACTGTTAGATGAAATCATTTTATAGTGCATATATCATTATATTTTTGAAATCTAGAAAATAACTGACATAGATTCTGTCTTATCTAAATTTTCAATGAAGGTTTCAAAAAGAGGCATGCGTGCATCTTGTAAGGAGAGATGTACAGTGATTATTGACTATTTTTAGAGTTGATTATTCTTGAAAAACACAAGTGAGAACTTTTGTAATTGTAAATCTACAAACATAATGCAAAGTGATAGTCTTTGCATTTGAATATGTCTGGTATTTTGAAGGTTTGATTGAGAACCTTTGGGATATTAGGGGTATTTGATTGAGAGGCTCTTGTGAGTTGATAAGTAAATAGAGAAATCCTCTAATATATGATTGTACTGAATCTATATGAGGGGTTGGTGCTCCTCGAAATGGGTGTTTCTAAATGAGGGGTTGGTGCTCCTTGAGTGGGTGCTCTGAAATTAGCCTACAAAGCATTGTATGTAGTGATTTGAAAATATAAGCTAGTATGGCAGCAGTTTAGGAGTGTTTTTTCTACCCCAGGAGGGTTTTCCACTTGACAAATCTTTTGTCTCTTATCTCATTTCTGGTATCTTTACTTCATTGTGATAATGTTGTAATGTTCATTTCTTTACTGTGATACTTCTCATTTCAGTTCTTAATGGTTGCTTTCAATTCATGAATGTATTAATCATAGAAATATTGAGAGCTTAATTTAGTTTTGTTTATTTTTCTAGAAAACGTTAAATTTGGTTCAAGACACTGATTCACCCCCCCTCTTAGTGTCATTTTCACTCCAACATTATGTACTTAAGGTAAAAAAATATTTTAAAAATATTAATACCTAGAGATGTCACTTGGTATCTTTTAGGTAGATGTATTTAAGATATCTATACTAGTTTTATCCAACTAGAATAAATAAAATATTCATATCACCAATTTTAATATAATTTAATTGCTTTTCATGCTCATGCTTTCAAAGTTATAGTTCTTTTAAATTAAATGATAAAACTAATGAAAGATAAAAACATATCACTTGTAACAATGATCTGGCCTTTATACATTCTTGAAAATGTTGGTTCAAAAAGAGCTTATTTAAGGTTTGTTTGCTCATTTAGTGAGTTTTCTTCAAAATTATCTATACTGAGATCATGGATTGGCTTTTCCTCATGGAAAGGTATCCTTACTAGTTTCTTTATTGTCTCCATATAAAATGATTTCCTTTTGGTTTGTATATTTGATGTTGTTATTCATTTTGCTAGATTAAAAGTTGTGGGAGAAAGTGTAGCCGAGCCATTACTTTACTACAAGAACAACATAGCTGGCACCTTAAATCTATTGGAAATTATGACTGCTCATGATTGTAAAAAGGTAATGCTCAAAAGATCCATTTCTCATTGTTGGTATATATCCAATTGTTTGTCAGTGTGCTTTTAAAGTAAGAATAACAGGCATATGAATTGTATTTATCCAGCTTATTACCTTTGATAACGATCTGTTATAGATGTTTCTTGGCTTGGATTATGTAATAGTCTAATAGACAATTAAAATCAATGGTTTTTTAATAATGCCACATATATGATATAAGTGAACTATGAGAGATCTTTACTCTCAACCAATATTCCACTTAGATGTGTGTCTAATTTTGATGTGACAACATTTTCTTTACTCAATTTTTTTCTCTTGATGCTCAGCTATATCTAGCTTTAACAACATGGAGATCATTCTATGATGTTGTTCTCTATCTCATTTCTTGACTGGTTTTCTTCTTGATACATCATGGTTAAGGATCAAACCCATACATTCCTTTATTGAGTACTCTATTATTTCTAAAGGGTTTTGGAGGTGAGATAGAATTAGATCTATCAACATATTTCTCCTTTCCGCTCTTTACTCCTAATTACAATTCTTTATTTCTTTTTCATCATCTTTTTCCTTTTGTAGTTGTTTTTCTTTTGGTGGTCAGATTTAACTTTTACATGTGTTCCTGCTTTAGACTATTTCCATTTACTGCACCATTTAAAAGGTCTCCATGTAGTGTATAGTTGCACAACTCCATTCCATTGAAACCCTTTGATGATATAGGGTTCATTTCATTTAATCTGCGACTTGACAAATTGTTGAATTTGCTATAGCCTCTCAAACAAACTGTGTTAAAATTCCCCTTTTGAAATTTCTTTTGAACTCAAATGTTAGGTGTCTCAGGCCATTCTTATATATATATGAACAAATGCTTTTGGCCACATATGTTGATTTTGTCTGAATTTTCTTTTAAAGATAAAGACTTCCATATACTTCAAATAAAAATCACAATTACAGTGCTTATAGCATCAAAGTCTTTATCTTTGTTATATATGGTACACTTTGCAAATAAATGGAGCTTAGCACACACCTGAGATGTAAAAAAAATATGAAAAGTAGTTTTCAGAGTTCCTTTTTGTATACCCGAGAAGTCACTTTTTTCCTTAGCTTCCAAATTAAAAAGACACTTTAGGTGTACAAACATATGAAATGAAATAAATTGTAAACTAATAATATCCATCTTTGATCTGCAACTGATTTGGGTATCCAATACTTGATCCACCAATATGATTTACTTTTTTGTATGTATTGTTCTAAAGTTCTTTGCTCTTGAAACAACAATCAAAGGATGTGAATTTATGTTAGTATGTAGTTATATGGTTGTCATCTACATCATTATGCAATTGTGTACATTATTTTATACATGCATACAATTCCTATTTACAAGATTCCATAATCTATCTGTGCTACTACCAACCTGTGATTCTCTTGATTTCACAATAGTGCAACAAAATGCATGCTGATTCTTTAACTTATGTGAGATTAAATTCAACTTCGATTTTTATTTTGTGAATAAGTATTATGCTTGTAATCATTTGAATATGTCAATTAAATTCTTTCTTAAGGATTTGAGTTAGTGACGTGGTTGCATGGAATGAAAATAAGCAAAAATAATGAATCAAGACACACACAAAAGAGAGATAAGATTAAAAATTTACCACAGAGAAACCCAATTTAGGGAAACTCTAGAAGAGTAAACCTATGCTTCCTCATCTGCACTATCATATTATAAATTTATAGATTCCAATTTCTCATTTTAAGCCTTCATATGATTTTAGCTTTTATATGCATCTCTACGATACTCTCTTAGCTTGCCTTGTTGAAGATTGCTTGCTTATTCAAGATTACTGACTGCTATTCTCAACTGTTACAGTCATGTCCTACATCAAGACTCCCTTGGATTACTCTTGCCCATCCTCACATATTTTTACATGATCTTAAGAGGGAATGCTTATTCTAAGTGATCATCCAATCAACAAACTCACTCACACCAATAATAAAATTCGTTCAAATGTATGTAATAGCATACATTTGAATGAATAATTTTTTTTTAAAAATTGCACGTTTCATCACAATTTCAACAAAACTAAACTGATGAAACATTAAAACCTTTGACAAAGTTGCTATACATGTGATGATATTTTTGTCACAATTTCGATACACTTAAACCAATGAACCACTAAAATCTCTGACAAAGTTTCTATACATGTGACGAATGTTTGGTGATTGCTCGATGCTTTTGAAGAGGCATTTCACATTGTGTTGTGGTTATTTTTTGTCACTAGATGGACGAAGTTTGCGTTGATTTTCTGATGAACACCAATTCCATTTTTCGTGGTGATGACTAACGATGCTTGGTCTTGGTTTCGATGTTTAAAAGTTGGTTGTTAAAGCGACAAAATTCAAGCAATGAAATTTAAAACACTGTTTCTTTGGAAATTCAACAATATTTTGTTGAAATTTCGATGAACATTCATTAGAATTTGTAGTCAAATATAGTAGTGCATGCCGAAACACACTATTTCATTCGACAAAGCTAGTGAAACTAAGAATGATGTGATGAATGTTGACATTGATGATGAAAACATAAAAGATGAAAATGTGGAAAAAACTAGCTAAAGAAGTATCATTTATCAAAGATAAACCTCATAAGGGCTCAACAAAAATGCCTCTTGATATTGTGTTCTTACAAAAATACATAATTTAACATGCAACCGATGGTCCTCTTTACATAGCTAGAGGAATCAAGGACAAGCCTACTAATGGGATATTAATTGATCTTGTCTGTGGAGAGAATGTGATCACTGAAGAATTCTTATTTTTGCATGAAATTTATCAAGATACATATGATAAACCAAAAGCATGGATCAAAATGCATAATGGTTTTGCTTGTCCTATGATGGGCTTGATAGACCCCCCTTTAAAAGTTGGACCAAAAACATTAAATGTCTCATTCACCATCATCCTGTAGTCAAACCAATTTCATGTGAAGTTAGGCTACCCATGGCTTCACTCCATGAATGTCATCCCATCAGTTGTGCATAAATGTTTAAGGTTTCCCTTTGGCAATGAAATATTTACTTTGCATCATAGTGGATTTAATCTTGTGTCTTCCCGTGGGAACTTTTCATTAGATTTCTTTAGCTTGAGCCTATTGAACATATTCAACCTTGTGAGAATTACTTTTTCAAAGCATATCAAAAATTCAAGGAAAAGTGCATAGTAGAGTTATCCCTTAGAAATATGCCTCAACCCATGATTGAGCCACCTATCCATGACAAACCAATGGTTGAAGAAAAAAAAATTCCAAATATCTAAGAGAAAACTGTGACAAAACCTCCTACAATTTCTTATAAGATACCATGAGATAACCAAAAAAATCTCATCGTGCCTCCTAAAATCAAACAAGTTTACAAAGCTAAAGAGCAAGTGGTTGAAGAACCTACTGTGGTTCACCTATGGTTGATAAACCGGCTAGTACACAAACACAATTTGACAACAGATTGAAATGAAATCAAAATGCTAGAGAGCGTGGGTGTAGATGTTGTGCTATTGCTCATATGTTACAAGCTAAAGAAGAAAAGAACAAAGAAAACCAAAGTCTGAACTTTCCTGAAGCAATGCATGATGAGTGTATACCTTCAGCGCAACATAAGCAAGAACCTTCCATGGACATTATCATTTGACCTCCTATTGTGATTAATCTAGATGATGACATTGATATTGCTAAGATTGATGAACAAGTGCATAATGATTTGAATTCATTGTTTTCCTCTTCTATGAGCTTAAATGAAAAATCTAAGTTAATAAGAGTGTTGAACTTGGTATGTGTCCTAGTAAGGCACTTGATGTTTCCCCTTTGGCTAGTTGTCCGCCTTTCATTTATACCAACCAAGATTGGGATACAAATGACCTACTATAGGTTGACTCACGTGTGCCTTACTAGTCCTTTGATTTATTTTTATTTTCATGTTTCTTTATGTAATTGCATGTGCATAATGTGATCCCTCATGATGTTTCATTTGATGTATTCTTCTCTCTTTTTATGAATTCTTGTTGATGGTGTTTTCTACACAACAACTCAGATAGAATATAATATCCTATCTCTCTTGAAACGTAAATCTCTATCAGCAAGCCTCAAGAGATAACCCCAAGGTCTCTAATGTCAGGTCTTGACAATGCAATAAAACAACTTAGTGATAAATGCAAAAATGTTGGTAATCACAAGGGGCCTTACATTCAAGTGTTGGAGCTTCTTGAATTCATTAGATATATCAAGATGTTGATGCTTGTAGATTCTAAACTAACCCAGATTTTAAAGAAAAGAAAAAGAGATAAGGGTATTAGAGAAATATTAATCTAACTACTAGAATCAACTGTGAAAATAATAGAGAATCTAAAGTGGACCAGACCCTTCAAAACTAGTTTCTACTAAACCCAGATTATCCTACAATATTATAGAAATAGTGCTATCTCCTAAGGTATTTGAGATTTTTAGATTGCAAAAAATTCATTCATTAATCCAGATACAACATTAAAATGAAAAAAACACTTCACAATTGAACTAAGCACATAAGATATAGGCCCAGGCTAACTTTTCACAACTACCCATATTCAATAAGTAGATAAAAGTATAGACCAAAGATTTGCTCAAACACTTCAGAATTTCCACCATGAACACAACTGAAACATAAATATTCCTAAGATTATCTAGAAAGTAACTTACTTAAAGAAAACTTCTAAATCTGGAATATAAGAATCACAAGAACAATGCACAAATGAATAACACAATGAAGAATCAACAAATAATAATGCCTTCTTTGTATTTACTTCATAAAAAATTTGCAACAATTCAAGTTTTTCCAGTATCTCCAGCATTACAGAGCTCTCTAAAGTATTAACTAAACTTCTAACACCTTTTTCAAAATGTCTAACCTTAAAAAATGAGGGAGAAACCCCTATTTATAAAAAATTACATCAAGGGCACCCAAATTAGGGTTTCATTAATTAGGTCAGCCAAGTAGGTTGGCCAAACATTCCTTCCAAATCCCAAGTTCAAAATATACATTAAAATAATGGAGGTTGGCCTCCAAAGTCAACTTTTAGCATTTAATGCATGTTAGGCATGAAATCTAAGGCACCACCAACTTGTACCTCAAGAAAAATTGACATTTAATGGTGCATTATCCTAAGACATCAAGCTAGGTTGCTTACCTCTCCTTCACCTACCCCATTTTTTCCATTAATTCCTTTTAATTTTGAAAGGATTGGATACAGGTTGGCCTAGGTTGGGGTAGAAACAATATTAATTCTAGCCTTGACTGTTTTCAACTCTGCCTCATACTTGGCTAAGGTCTTTTCCTAGTCAACATAAAAATCTTGATATTTATCCAGAAAGGATATATAAATAGTGGCATCCTCCAATTGATCCTTAATCATAGGGCCCTCAACACTTGGAGAATATGCCTCATGCCACCATTGCTGCAATTTCTCTACATTCAGGTCCCTTTGTCTGAATTTCTTCCATCCTGTAATCATTTCTAGAAAAGTGTTGCAAGTGTCAAAGACCTCCTTTACCTATGCTTGTGCCTTGGACAACTTTTTAGGGGCCTTCATTCTAAGTTCATTTTAAAATTAATTGCCTCTATCCATTTCATGGTGTTATGAGTGTCCTACATAGTGAAGACACCTCCCTGAACCAGAGTCTCGGCCGGATTTCCATAATTCTTTCCAATTCCTTGACAACTGTATCATTAGGCGGTTGTTTACAATCCTACATGAAGTATGTTATGTCGTTAGAGATAAAAGATGACTTCTCATAATATGGTAGTACCTTCTCAATCATTTCATCTCCCCTATTGCTAACATTTTCCAGACACTCTTGTGTATCTTTTGCAAAGGACTTTAATATTTCTATTTCTAAAATAACTTCATTTGACAACAAGCCTTCTGGGAATGAGGAGATTTCACTGCTTTGAGACTGTAGGGGCTTAATTAAATGTTGAATGTACCTATGCACATCCCTCAATTTCCTTTGTAACTCCTCCTTTTCTATAGTCTCCTTATCTAATCTTCTTAGAATTTCCTGAGAGGATTCCTAGAAGTCTTCTTCTTTCTCTTGCTCCTTCATGGTTGGACCCAAATTCATAGTTTGTACTTTGTAATCCATGGGCCTCAATTCATCCTTATATTTAATCTTGAGAGGAACAACCATGTAGAAAATCCTATTATTGAACTCATCTCGCGTAAAGTTGGAGACAGTTATGGCTCTTTTCCTCTCCTTTCGCCGCCCCCATTTTTCCAACAGCTTGTCCCAACTTGGAGTCTCATCCTCCAAATAATGGATTTATTTTTTAATATTTTCTCCAACTAGTGTGGGGCAGCAGGTTGCTCTATCTCTGTATTCCCTAGAGGAGTGCTATGTTTGGATTGATCATGAGGAGGACTTTCATCAACAACCTCTATATTTTCCTCATTCTTTTCTTGGTTCTATTGCTCCCTTTCTTCTTGATCTTTTCCTTCAGGTATTTCCTCTGTATGGGGCACATTAGCATGTTCACTGGTTTGGGGTTGGGAAGGAATTTCTACCATGACCTCGAAAGTGGTCTCACTACTGATTTCTATCTTTTCCCCCAATTCCCTAACCAAATCACTCAATTTTCCAACCTTGAGTGTAGACACTTCTTCACTTTGTGTTTCTTCATCAAGATTCTCAAATGGACCTTCCTCTCCACCGAGTTTCCCATGTCGTCTCGAAGTCTCAACCTCTTGTATGTTCTACATTTGGAATGGAGAATTATCCCTTTTGATTGCCTTTTCAGCCTTGTTTTCAATGTTATTAGTGGGAGCCTCCTTAGTATGTGCCTTTCCAATTCCAACTCTTGATTCTCCTATAGGGGACACCCTCTGCCTTGGAAAATTCCTCCTCACATATACTTGGGGATTTTCCCCTGAGTTGTCAATCTCAACTACTTTGGGAGGGGTAACCGAAGCTTCAGAAGTATTTTTCTTCTTGGCCACCCTTTGCCCCTCAGTCACTAGCTTCATCTTTTTAGCAGGTTGAGGAGTCTTTTCTAATTCCTCAGTAGCTTCCCCAAAAGTCTCTTTTGTCTTTGGTGTGGGCTTCCTCTCAGTATTCTTTGCTTGCCCCTAACTCCTCATTCTTCTCTTTAGTGTGATAGGCTTTTGTCCTTCTTGCTCATTTCCTTGTGAAGGGTCTACAGTATCATCTTTTGTAGGCTCAGTTTCATCCTCATAATGGGATTCAAGATTTCCCATTAGATCATAAGTGAATTAGGCATCATCTACCTACAACTCTACAACCTTGTGCTTAACCCACATTCTGGAGTATCTCTTCACCAACTTAGTTACTTGATCATGATCTACTATTTATTCTTTTGACCAGTTTATCAAGGGCAGTGGTTGATTTCTATATAGTTCATAATCATGATATTGTATGAGATCTCCTTCATCTTGATCAACCTGATCATGCACTTGGTCTACCTTGTAGACTCTGATGAGCCTCAAGGGAAACCTGGAATACTTCCTTTTTATTACTTCAAATTCATCTCAACAATTTTCCCAGTAGTCTTCTATGTGGTCACAATGCCTGTACTCCCTACTAGCCTATCTTTGTGCCTTTCCATAGGGATCAAAATTGTCCTGAATGGTGTGTGAGTATAACTCATATTGTGCCATATCCTTCTTTGAATACTATGCACTTTGGAGATATAGGCAAGATTTAAGAGGGCCAATCTTTAAAGGGAACTCATCTATTAACCCTTTCCTGTGCATGTCCTACAACACTGTCTTGAATACAACCATTTACCTAGTTAATTCCAACAAGATAAGCTTATTTATAGGGTACCTTGGAATTTTGATTGGAATTGTAGGAGACCCTTGTATCCTCATGTAGGAAAATCTTTGAAATTGTATGAACCATTGTCCATACTTCCTAATTAGGTCCATTGCCTTTGTAGAAAGTCTTATATGTAGGGAACCTTGCAGTAATCTAGGGATGTACATGAGGAAAGCATCATTAGCTCTCCTGTAATTTAATGTGTTATACTGAAGTTGAGGGTAAACATCCCAAATCCTATCTTTTCCAGGAGTCCCCCTATAACTCAACCCCCTATATTTGTATTTACTTGCCAACATGTAGATGAGGTATGATGTCATTATGAAAGCATGAGTATCTTGAACACTTTTGAGCTTTTTATCCAAATTATCGCCCAAGATACTTTCCCACCGGTAGTTTTTTACTCCCATAATTTGAGTGATGGGATAAAACATCCAAGTATTGAAGGTGAAGGCCTCCTCCAATCCCATTACTCTACCTAGGAGGGTGATGATATCATGGTACTCCATCTTGAAGTCACTCCTGTGTAATTTTTTTGGGAGCTTGGAATAATAGGGTTTGGGTTTAGCTATCCACGAGTTGTTCATCATATCTAGAGCTCTAGAGACATCTTTGGCATAGAACTCCTATGCTTCTTGGAGGTTGATCTCTTTGATCAACTTGTGGTGGGAAGCAATGTTGAAGACTTCAACAATGGACTCCTCGGTTGAGTTTGCCATAACTCTTCCTTGTGGGCCCACTATTATTCTTTTGTCAACATTGTAGTGCTTTGAACACTCTAGCACCAATTTTGGGCATAATAATGTAGGTGGGAACATTGATGCTTGAGTTAAACCCATGTGTAATGACTTGTGCCAATTGGGTTTCTCCGTTACCAAACATCTTTTGTTGAAAGTCATCGTAATCAACATGCCCCATATTTGTGTTAGCTATCCTTGACCATTCAAAAGAGATTTTGGATTCTGACCATATTCCTTTGAAGTTGTACTTCATTATGTCTATCCTTCTTTTACCTTCCTCTGCACATGTGTAACCTTGGATTTAGAAGCCTTCCTAGGACTCACCTCTGCCTGCATCTGTTAGAGAACAAGATAGTTACTGTCATGCCAATCATGAATAAATTCATCATCAAAGAAGATAGATAAAAGCTTCCAAACAATCATCACGTGCTATAATCCATTTTAGGAATCCAAGACAGTCATTTACAAATAGAGGCACTTTGGAGTTTTAGGGCCCCGAAGGATTTTCAAAAAATCTGGCATAGGGTAGAATTTTTGATGGAATAAGTCCTGGGGATTCCCTAACTAGGTGGATTTTTTGAGGGTCATTATTGCATTCAAAATATTGAGTTTTGAAATTAGTGTCATGGTCTACTGATAACATCTCATTAAAGGTTCACTTTTCAAGGGCCTCTTGGAAGGTCAATAGAAACTTGCAGAAATTCTGAAGGTACTCAAATTCTCTACAGGATTGAGGCTTGGAGATTTCTAGCCAAGGCAAATTTTTTGAAATGTTGGCTCATGCATGCTTTCAAGTCTTCAACATTCACTCATCTCGATACAAGGTGGTTTTGTGTCAAGCTCTTCATTCTTTAATTCACCTTTTAGATTTTCCCCACTCTAAAGGATTCAAAGAATCCAGGACTGGGTGAGTTCTCTGAAGGAAATACCTTTAGAGATTTCACAGTGGGGATAAATCTCTAATCATTCAACTATTTCTCACATTGTCCCTTTAATCCATATTGGGTCCTTTTAGCTCTTTCTCAAAATTGTCTTGGATGTGATTGGATAGGGGTTTCATTTTGAGAGCTAGCTTGATAGGAGGATTTGGAGAATCCATGGCACTTCAGAATCTCTGAAGGATTAACCTTCAAAAATTCTAGAGGGTACCAACTTTTCCAAGGTGATCATGACTTAGAGCTTTTCCTTAAGCTTTCAATTAATCTCTCTCTCTCGCTCTCTCTTACCAAATCCTCATGATTTATCTTTCATAAATTAGACTCAAAATTGATCATGGATGGGATAAAGTTAGCTGGTTTGGCCACCATGGAGATACACAGATTCGGGGATTGTACAGGAATATAGACTCAAAGATTTCCAGAGGCTCTGGAATCTTTGAGAGATTAACCCTTAGAAATTATGAGGTGCCTTATATTTCTCAACGTAAGCGAGACATTTAAATTTTCATTTAACTTCCTCCTCTAAATAGCCTTCAAGTGGTCTCTCTTCATTCAATAATCTGGGAGCTATAACCCTACACTCTTGCTAAAAAATCAACACCATTTTCTATGTTTTACCTTTGGGACGAAAGCACTAATTCTCAATCCTTTCCTTCATCAATTTTGACATTGAAACTAGCTAGGGCATGAGACAACAATACAAGGTTGATGTGTACCCACCTAGTGGTGAATCACCACTTGAGCACGCTAGACCATTGGCCAAGATCATAGTTCAAATGGGGTTCCAATCATCACTACTTCCCGAGCTAAATCACATGGAGAGCAAACCCTAGGGAGCGATAAAGGGCAACAGAGATGAAAGAATAAACTGAATGCATAAGATGATCATTAGATCTCTGAGGGTTTGAAAAATAGATGGGATCCTTTCCATAAGAAACATCAAATGTTCGCAATCAAAGAAAGGCATAAACATATTTTTCCATTAACTTCAAACAAACTATGATAATCATTATCAGAGCATTATACAAAAACAAGCTAGGGCATCATTATTAAATTGTGAAGCCAAGATAGAGAACCATACCTTAACAACTGTTGACAAGGAAACAAGCTGCAAGATGCACCATAGATGAGGGAATCAAAGGCCACGCATAAGTTTGATCTCTAAACAAAATCACCAAGTCAAAGAGTGTTGAGCGCGTTGAATTCCACAAATTTGAGGAGTTTGAATGAAGGAGAATGAACTTCAAATGCCCTAAAATAATTGACCAAAGTTACATTTATTGTGCCAAACAACCCCTCATAAATGCGTGGCATGATGCTTGAGGACCCCAGGAAAAAAACTTGAGAGCAACCTCAGTGAATCTAGACATGGCCGGATTCTCTATGGAACTTAACTTCAGGAATTCCATGTCACCCTGAATTTCTTGAGATATCTCACCATTTGGGGAATCCATACTACGATGAAATTCCCAAAGGCCTCCCAGACTTGGCCAATTTTTCTTGATGGTTGGATCTTAGGTTAAAACAAGGGATTTTAAGGATGCCATGGGATCAAAGAGCTGCAAACAACACACCCTAAGTGCATATAAATCATGATCTCCAGGTGGAGCCAAAAATGCCAAAATTCAAGGGAACCTATGCCTTAAGGGAAAAGGTGAAGCCTACAACAAAGTGGGAATGAAAGCAAGTCAGGAGGGGGTCCCTACCTTAGGTGGGGTGTGTGTGAAAACTACACAACAATTCCTCTATTTGTACCTACATTCTTCTATATGTAAACATTTTATCCTTTTTTTCTTGTCTTGCATTTTCCTTTTGGGGATGATGCAAGGCGTCGATACATTTAGGTCTCTTCCATGTTGACCTAAAGGATTTTTCTTTTTTTTGATCTTTATGTGTCATTCTTCTAGTTCTATGAGTATTTGGGGAATGTTGATATTTCTGCACTCTTTGACAACATTGTAGCAAAGACATACTCACCCCAGATCCATAGATCCCTTATGCATTTCTGGGGGCAACCCCTCCTTCGTTTTTCATGACATAGGTCTATTTTTTGAGCATATGACTTAACATAGGGCTTTCTGAGTACACTCATTTTTTGGGATGGAACATTTGATACTTTAAAGCAATTGTTCACAACAATAGTGTTAGAAGCCACTTTAAAGTGGGGGCATACATCGATAACATCATTGGACATTTTGCATATTTCATGGTGTGATTTTCTTTTTCTTGTGATGTGTCCTTTTCTTGGTGGTGTCATTGGGTTTGATGTCCTCTAAGAGTGTGATATTTCTAAGCATATGAATTTCCCTTAGGGGCTTAATGTGAAGCGAGGCATCCCATAAGTGGCAATATGTTATTCTTGACTTGTCCTCTCTTGGAGACATTAGACACGATGGTCCCTAAGAAGAAGAATTTACACGAATGAAGCAAAATCCCTTTGAACAAAAACCTATATAAAAATGTTCATAAGTGTTTGGAATAATGTGCTAACCTTATGAAGCTTGAACAAAACCCTAATTGAAGGCCACCTAGCATAACACACCTTGCTTTCCTGTAGAGCCTTGCCATGTGCATAGAGACAAGAATGTGAGTGGCACTCTATTGGAGTTATTAGAGGGATAGCTTTGGTATGATAAGTATAGTGAGAGCTGACACACAAGTATGACTTTCTCACTAAGCCACCTTCCTTGATGGATACTCACCTAGTGGATGGCCTAAGGTTCCACTACCCTAGAGTGAGCGCAAAATCGATAGTCTAGATGTGTTCCACATCATGTTGGACCATTTAGGCTTGACTCTTCTTGGTATTTGATAGTGTATGATTGTGTATCTTTGTTATTGCTGCATACATAGGTGTCTTGAATGTCTACTTTAGTATGAGTTTAACATGGGGTCAAACTCTCACTAAAGTGGGGGAAAAATGTAGTGTAGAAAAAAGTAACCCTTTTTCACACTAAATTTGGGAATGAATAATTAATAATAAAATGGACCTAATGATGCCTTATTTAGGGTGTTGTAAAGTGTATCTTTACACTTTCACACTAATCTAGGGCTTTATTAATTAATTGAGGTTAATTAAGGTTAATTGGTCCTTAAATTCAAATCCAAGCCTAATTAATTACATTTTCCAAGGGAGAAAACCTGACACTCTTAAATAATATTACAAACACTTAATTTTGCAAGGAATGTGTCCTAGGTTAGTGACCTAGGACCCATTCACCACCTGGTGAATGGGTCCTCATTGGGTCCTAGGATCCCCTTTTGACATGACATTTCACATCTCCCAAACTATGTCCTAGTTAAGTTATGTTAGGACCCATTCGCCCTATGGCAAATGAGTCCTAACTTAACTTAGGACACCCCCCTTGGGATATGTTTTTGGTGGTATTTTAATAATTCCAAATCCTAGATTTGATGTCAGCTTGTGTTATTTGAATTTCATGATTTAATCTTAAGTTATGTATAAATATAAGGTTATTTCACTATATTTTCACCTAAGACTTTCATGAGATCAAGTAATTTACACTAGAGAATTATAGATCATTCAAGAAGGCATTCAAAAGAAGATCTATAAATTTTATTGCAGAAATCAAAGATCCATTTCATCATGGCAAAGGAATAGTGCATCATGCATGTTGTTGAGCTAATGTGTTGATGTAGCATTGAAGATCCAATATAAGCATTATTTCATATCAAAGTTCAAGATCAAGATCTACGTACATTGAGGCCACTTCGTGCTAGATTGCTGATTTGTCACCCAAGATTTCATCCAAGGTATCATGTTTCATTATTTCATCATAAGGCTTAATTACCAAAATGGGGTTTGACCAAGGTAAACCCCTATTCCCTAACAATCAACATTTTTCTCCTCTTTGATGTGTGATTGGAGGTTTTAGGTTGAAGATCAAGTGGAGAACAAAAGTTGTCAAATTTTCAAAGTTGTTATCTTTATTACATGATCACATAAAGTAATTTACAAAATTTATTTCCAACTTTTAGGCGTTGAACACCTAGGATCTAGGAGTGTATACATTGAAGAACAAGACCACAAAATTGATTTTCTAGAACCCTAGTAGGGACCCATTCGCCATTGGGCGAATGAGTCCTTAGTGAGGCCCGAAAAAGTACTTTTTCTAATAGATACACAACATTTTACCATCGTAAAACCTACCTTTTTACTTTTATATCAGTTAGGTTTGTTTTTTGATTATTGTTTATGCATTATACCTCTCATAATTGAATGAAACAACTAGTCAAAAATTAGGTGTACCCATATGTTAATCTCATTTGTGGTGCACCTACATTTTTTTCTTTGTTTCACATAGAAAGGAAAATTCACTCTACAAATGGGCGAATATTCTCATATGTGGGTGAATGCATTGAACACATACCACAAATAAAAAGAGGTGAATATATGATTTCATAGGTGAATGTGAATTATATTTGGGAAAATGTACTAAATAACCTTCAAGAAAATTGGGGTGAATATGATCACATACAGTTAAATCCAATTTGTATTTGGGTGAATGCACAAATCTAGTCCTTGGGAAAAAGTTTTCACAGTTACGTGAATCCACTCTGACACATCAACAATTGCATAAGGTATACATATTTAGTTTCAAGTGAAATTTTTGTATTTATCTTAATTTTGTAGCTTACCATTTTTTATTGTATTTCTCTTCATCTTGTTGCAGTGGGTATCTCAAATCCCCTTTGGGCTAAAAACTATATTATTTTGATCACTTGGGCATCTAATCATTTTTTGTTGATGCAAGAGCATCTAGGTGTATGAACAATCTTGCACGACCAAAAATATTTTAACTTTTATTGGTTGAGTTTTGTTTTGATTTTTTGGCTGCAGGAACACATTAATGAAATTCTTAGCTCCTCCAACATAATAGAATTTGGTGACACTTGTGGGAAAAATCAATTGTTAATTTTATACATTATTTTATTATTTTTTAATGTGTAGCAAAGTGTTAATTTTCCAAAAAGGAAAATCCCATGTCCAAGCTTGTGAGTGGGAATTTAATGGGAACTGTAACTCCATTTAAAAATCTGAATTTACATTTTTGTGAAAAATGGGAATGCATGGTGTTGGGGAAGTGGTGTGAGTGGATTGTAAGGTGAGAAGACAATTTTTAAATTTTCATTGAATGCATATGCCAAGAAGACAAAACCCACACCAAGGAAGGAGTCATGGGCATTCAGAAGGTTTGATTGGGAGAGGGAGATCGTTTGAAGTTTTGACTGTGAGAACTAGTCTCATTAAAATATGCATAACTTTCTCATTTCTCAATCAAATGGAAAAATTCAAAATGTTCTGAAGAACTGGGAAGGAGAAGCATAAAACCTAGAAACCATTTTAGAGAATTCATGCTAATGAGGGATCAATGATAGGTAGAAAGTGATAGGTTTTTTTTGTTGTAATACAAAAGAAGCTTTTGGATAGGAAAATGGATGCATAGAAGGTGTGAAAATGAGCATTATTTTGGAGAGGAGAGGATATAATGTCAAAGAAAATGTGTTACACTTTTTTTTTTTTTTTTTAAAGCTTACAAAGAGCAATAATCTCATTTTTGTTTGTCTGTAGGTGTTTCTCAAAAAATATGAAGTTTGTATGTACTTTCTTGTAAGTGGGTGTTGTTGGAATGACATAGTTGGAGAATTTGGAAGTGTTGTAATACATTATGGTTGCAAGTACTCAGATAAAAGTTTAGATTTATAATCTTTTGTGCTCTCCATTTAATGGTTTTCAAAAAAACACAAAGTTGATTTTTGCTGCAACAATTGAAAATCCTATGGTTTCTCAATTGTTGACCACATAAAATGGTATTAGAGTGGGTTGGTCTTATTGGGGTATGAGATGTGTTAGTATGGGTTTGTTGCAGGAGTTTGTTTTGGTGAAAAGTGAAGTAGTGAAGCCATGAGAGAGAGTTGTGAGAAATATTATATGTTGTAGGAATGAAAGAGGGTATGTAGAGATAAAGCTAGGTAGAAGGTGTAGGGTTCCTCCATAGAGAGAGAGAGTGGGTAGAGGAAGCATCTTCCAAAGTCTTTGTTGGGTAGAAGGTAGTGTGTTGTGAGAATTTTTTTTTGCAAAGTGTGTGATGTATTGTAGTAGCAAGAGAGATGGGTATACACATGATGAAGAAGCCTATGATATGGGAAGGATGAAACACGTATCAAAAGAGGAGGATCACTTGGATGATCATGGATATAAATGCAAGGTTAGATAGAATGGATCTATTGAAGCAAGGGAAGATAGTCAAGAGTCATGAAGGCTTGAAAGGTGCAACATAAGATGAAAGAGAAGAAATTGGAACAACAAAAAGAAATGGGGTACAATTTGATAAATCTGAGTTTGATTTGTTTGTGGGTAAAGAAAGTGAGATAGATGGAGGTATGAAAGTGGGGCTCTTTGATGGTCCCACCTTTGATGAGGAAATTGGTGAAGATATCCTATTGAGAGAGGATATAAGAGGAATAAAAATGTTATTAAGTGGAGAAGCAACTTTTGATTTTTCAAAATTCTATGAAGAGGAAATTGAAGAGAATATTTTGTTGTTGAGATGGATATGGAGTTACAAATAGATGGGAAAAAATAAATGAAGAGGTAGATTTGTATGCAACATGTTTGTGTAAAGAAGTTGTTGAAGATGTTACAGTGGTTGAAGACATGAAGATGATGGTGGGAGTAGATGGGGTAGATGAAAACCTCATAGTGAAGGAAGTGATAAAGGTTGCAATTGAATATAACATTGGAAACATTTCAGTGAAGAAAGAGGAGGTAAATTTGTTTGCATTTTGTGATTTCCCTAAAGATGTAGATGTAGATTTGCATGTGTATGCTAAAGGTGTTGATATTTATGATAAGGGAATTTGGAGGAGGTGGTTGGATTTTGGTGGGTTGGATCCCATGAAAAATGTTAGGAAATGAGAGAATCAATGGAGGGGGAGGATGGTTTTTGGTGGATACAAATCCATGAGAGGAAAGAAAAATGGTGAGCATAGATGTTGGAAGAAGAGGAAGAAAAGGAGAGAGGACAAGGAAGAAAATGGATGAAAAACAAACCCATGATCTTTAAATGTTCATGAGTTCTCACTCATGAAACATTTCTCTTACCCAAGTTGTTTGATGCAAGAGCATCCAGGTGCATGGACAATCCTGTCGGACCAAAAATATTTTAACTTTTATTTCTTGAGTTTTGTTTTGATTTTTTTGGTTGCAAGAACAAATTAATGAAATTCTCAACTCCTCTAGCATAATAAAAAATTGTGACGATTGTGGGAAAAATCAATTGTTAATTTGATACATTATTTTATTGTTTTTAAAATTGTTGCAAAGTGTTAATTTTCCAAAAAGGAAAATCCCATGTCCAATCTTGTGAGTGGGCATTTAATGGGAATTGTAACTCCATTTAAAACTTTGAATTTGCATTTTTGTAAAAAATGGGAATGCAGGGTGTTGGGGAAGTGGTGTGAGTGGATTGTAAGGCAGGAAGAAATTTTTTAAATTTTCATTGAATGCATATGCCAAGAATAGAAAACCCACACCAAGGAAGGAGTCATGGGCATTAAAAAGGTTTGACTGGGAGGGAGATTGTTTGAAGTCATTACTTTGAGAACTAGTCTCAGTAAAATATGCATAACTTTCTCATTGCTGAATGAAATGGAAAAATTCAAAATGTTCAGGAAACCTAGGAAGGAGAAGCATAAAACCTATAAACCATTTTAGAAAAATAATGCTAATGAGGGAGCAGTGATAGGTAGAAAGTAACAATTTTTTTGTTGCAATACGAAAGAAGATTTTGGATAGGAAAATGGATGCATAGAAGGTGTGAAAATGAGAATTGTTGTGTAGAGGAGAGGATTTGATGTCAAAGGAAGTGTGTTTTTCTTTTTTCTTTCTACACATAGAGAGCAATAATCTGATTTTTGTTTGTCTATAGGTGTTTCTAAAAAAATATGAAGTTTGTATGTACTTTCCTATAAGTGGGTGTTGCTGGAATGACATAGTTGGAGAATGTGGAAGCATTGTAATACATTATGGTTGCAAGTATTCTAGAAATGAATAAAATTTTAGATTTATAATCTTTTGTATTCACCATTTAATGGTTTTAAAAAAATAGAAAGTTGATTTTTTCTAGAACAATTGACAATCTAATGGATTCTCAATTGTTTACTATATCATTTGTGCAACTTGATATCACTTGTTGAAGACCAAAATCAAACCACTACTAAAATATTTTTTTGCAGCATGTAGTTGAAGACCTCTTTTTATCACTAATTTAGGAATAGTTTAATTTCACTAAAGGGTCAATTAACCTTGTCTGTTGTATTTGGGATTCTTTGCTGGAATATTCTCTCCCCTTGCACCATCCAATGATCCTAGAAATCAAAATTCATGAAGTAATATAAGTCTTGTTATGTTAGCTAAGGAGTGATAGCTTGCGTGTATGCTCTCTCCTTGCACTTCAAAGAAGCTTGGATATAAAAACAATTAGCATTTCCTTCCATTTAGGAGGCATACTTGGGGATTTCATCCCCTAAGGGACAACCTCAACCACATAAACTGGCGAGGTATATAAAGGGGGAGAACAAAAGTTGTTCCTAATCTAGTCATATCATGTTTAGCAAAGGTTTGATACTTAGGTTATACCAAGCTAAGAGTGCAAGGTTGGTCCAAATGACTTAGTCAACATTCTTGACCCACACTTGTGATGGGCTAGTGTTCATAGATGTTCCTCATGTACCCTCTTGATATTTAGAGGACATACTAGGTTACCTTGTGTCAACCTAGGTTAAGACCATTCAATCGTCAATTAGTGTAGTACAGGGGATGCATATCATACCCCAAATCTACTAATAATGCACCTTTGTGTACTGAGATAGACATTGTTGAGGCATCACCATTTGGCTGCCATCGATAAGAGGTCTTTCACCCTTGTGGGTTATGATCTCTAGCTATCTAGAAATCAGTAGATGGTATTTGCACTTACATTGTGCACCTAAACTGATTGTCATAACTACTTGATTAATCTAGGATTATGCTTTCTTACTTTCCTTCTTGTGCTTACTAGTGCATATCTATAGTCGATCTAGTCATTATTTATCTAATATCTTATGATTTCAATCTTTGGTCCTTTTTCTATCTTAGTCCAATCATCAGTCTTGGGCGAATCCACTTTTTGTTTGGAAAATCCACACTACACTTGGGTGAATCTATGAATGTGGTAAATCCCTTATTCAATCAAATTCCTCTTTGGGAAAATCCAATCTATTGTTGGAAAAATCTACTCCTTCTTGGGCAAGTCCACCTTAGTATTATTTTTAGACCCATCTTCAATCTTAGATAGGTGAATCCAAGTATTGTTGGGTGAAACCACTTAATTTTTGGATGACTTTGTTAGTGGTTGAATCCTTTTTCCATATATAATCTAGAGAGATAATTCTTCCTATCATGGATAGCCAGTGTTCTCTTGAGTCCAAAATTGAAATAAAATATTTTTTTTGCTTCATATCTAGCTCAAAAAAATCACTTCTACCGCATTGACCACCACCAACTTATCCAAAAATATGCCCTTTGAACAAGTAGTCAATTAAAAATACCTAATCAACATCTAAACTATCTAGCACCGCATATCCAACCCCAGTCACTCAATCAAGATCCTACATCCTAAAAAGAATTATCCATTATAATGCTTCCTTGGAAAATTATCCTATCCAAAATTAATAATTGCCCATTCAAGTTATTTCACCTCAATCTTGAGGTCTATTTTGCATCCATATCACCTCTTTCTTGAGAAATTAGCCAATCTCAAGAAAGAAACCCATTCAATCAAACTTTGACATAGGAACCTGACCATAGTTGAGAGGATATGATCATCCATCCATTCCAATAATTGCCTCATTAATTTAACTACATCCTTGAATATTAAGAGACCCTCCAACCATATGATGAAATTTATCCTAATCTACTAGCTTACTCCAAATACTAACGTGAGTGTTAGTAAATCCGCATCTAATATCTTTTGTTATCAAAACAAATCTTAAGATCCCTCCTTCCATGTTATTCTAATCCATTCCATTCACCTTTTAATCATCTCTTCCATCTATGCCCATCCAATCCAATATCATGGATCCTTATCCTCCCTCAATATGACCAAAACTAATAATCAATAAAAATCCCAATTACGTTGATGATAATGAAAGTCTTGTTGATCAAGATGAGTATGAAATATATCCCTTAATGTTTTCATTGCTAGAAAGCTTTCCCCAAGAACAAGCTATCCCATCCTACCCCCATGCATACCGACTAGTAATCCTCATGCTACCTTAGACAAGGGAAATCCATTAGATTCACCACCCACATCTCCATGTTGTCTCACACTAACATATCCCACTTATCAAACATCCCTCCTACCTCAACTCACCTTGCAATCCCTCATACCTTAATTCCCCATCTAATCATAATCCTCCAATTTATAATCCTACTTCTCCAATCCATAATCCTAATCCCACCACTTCACATAATTATCAAACTACTCAAATAAAATATTCATATTATCTTGGTTCCTTCCCATTATTTCCACTTAATCTCGACCCTCCAATACATAATCCTAATTCTCCATCTAATCATATCCCTCTAATACATAATCCCAATCCTCCAATATATAATCCTAATCCTCCATCTAATCCTAACCCTTTGAACCATAACCCCAATCCTCCAATCCATAATCCTAATCCTCCATCTACTCCTAACCATTTGATGCATAATCCCAGTCCAACATTAATCCTAATCATCTAATCCATAATCTCAATCCTCCATTTAATCCTAATCCTCCATCTAAGCCTAAAACATACACATATCTCACTCCAAAATTATTTCAAGGACTCCTAGCAAAGGAAATATCACAAAATCCATTTCCTAAAGTTGTGGAGTCATGTCACCCACTCAACCATCTAAGGTCATCATTGATGAGGCCGTTCTCCATCCCACATCTATCATTCATATTCCAAGTCCTAACACCATCTGACCCATTGAAGCTGTCTAAATCCTATCCCCATATCTTATTCCTTGCACTAACCAAACCCACTCCCATGAAATTCATGTATCCTTTATCCTTCTATCCTCATCACACCACCCACACAAGTTGAAATATGCCAGGATATTGTTCCAAATCATTCCAAAACATTACACCATCCAAATCAAGATCCTACTATCACACCTAATCCCTCTCATAATCCCTTATCATCCCCTCATCCAAATTAAGATCCTACCATCCCATCTACTCCATCTCATGATCCTTTATCACCCCCTACAAAAACCATCCCAACACCACCTCCATATCCCCTTTCTCCTCTTACTTTCACCCATGGTGTCTATTTTGTATGAGAAGAACAAAGCATATCTGTTTCCCATCCTCATCCACCTAATAATGGAATCTCTTCCAAAATAATAAGCTGTTAGGGTTAGAAATGGTAGATATCTAACAATTAAATGCAGATCTATATAATAAACAGAGAAACTAACACACACACAAAATAAATCATGACACAATGAATTTAACGTGGTTCACCCAATCTGGGATACATCCACCAAACCATAGCCATCCAATATTTTTATTAGCCAGTGTAAAACCTATTACAATCTTGTGAATAATCGTGTTTTTCATCATACTAAAATACCCATCCGAACCCCTTTTATCAAGCTTAGAAGCTTCTAGATTTTTGGGTTCTACAAAATTGGATTTTTCCCTTTTTTGGTGATCATGCAAAAAAGTAGGAAGAAAATTTTTCATGGGGGCCGCTGCCCCTGAACCCCCACCCGGGGCTCAGCCCGACCCCGAACCCCGGCAAGGATAGGGGCAAGGGTGTACAGTATACCATTGGCTATACAATATAGCATGATCAGTTGCCACATACCAACAATCTCCCACTTGGAGACTGATCAGGCTCCACACCAACACAATCTCCCACTTGGAGACTGATTCTGGACAACACTACTGCAATTATAGCTCCCACTGGAAATAAGGACCTTAGACCCTCTGCTCTGTTATACTTGAATTCAACCTTGAAGACCAACTGAAGTTGAAGAGGCTCAGCTCTCCCTTGTCACCGCCTTCGTAAACATATCCGCTAGATTGAAATCTATATGTATCTTTTCCAACTTAACTTGTCCATCCTCTAACACTGACCAAATGAAATATATCTCAACTGGATGTGTTTTGTTTTAGAATGCAGAGCAGAATTCTTTGCAAGATGTATAGCACTCTGGCTGTTTGTAAACAAGTAATTTCTAGCCTGTTGTTTTCCCAACTCCTCCATGAAAATTTGTAGCCATATCATCTCCTT
This sequence comes from Sequoia sempervirens, assembly GCA_007258455.2. Taxonomy (NCBI): domain Eukaryota; kingdom Viridiplantae; phylum Streptophyta; class Pinopsida; order Cupressales; family Cupressaceae; genus Sequoia; species Sequoia sempervirens. Next base: position 854,433,750 of record VDFB02281492.1, on the reverse strand, counting down.
TGCCTCCTCTGTTGCAGCAACATACTCTACCTCTATGGTGGATAAAGCAACCACCTTCTACAATTGAGAAATCCAGATCACTGTTGTCCCACCAACTATAAATACATAACCTGTGGTACTCCACCTGGTATCTATATCCCCTGCCAAATCTGAGTCAACATAGCCTTTTAAATCAATATTAGAGCCCCCAAAACATGGACAATTATTGGATGTACCTCTCAAATACCTGAGAATCCATTTTACTGCATTCCAATGCTCAACTTCGGGATGACTCAAATACCTGCTAACAACTCCTACAACATGTGCAATATCTGGTCTTGTGCATACCATGGCATACATTAAACTACCCTACAGCTGAAGCATATGGTACCTTGAAATTTTTTTTTCCTCCTCTTGTGTCTTCAGACCCATATCCTTAGTCAATTTAACATGACTAGGCAAAGGTGTGCTGACAACTTTTGCATTCTCCATATGAAATCTCTTTGCAACACCTTTTCAACATAATTAGCCTGAGATAAAAACAATTTTCTGTTTTTCCTATCTCTACAAATTTTCATACCAAGGATTTGTTTTGCTGCCCCCAAATCCTTCATAGCAAAAGATTTTGCTAATTGTTGTTTTAGCTCACTTATGTGATCCATGTTAGACCCAGCTACAAGCATGTCATTAACATATAAACACAAAATAATGTAGCTATCATTATCCAACCTCTTAAAATAAACACAATGGTCATAATTACACCGATTATAGCCTTGCTCAGCCATAAAACTATCAAATTTTAAGTACCATTGCCAAGGTGCTTGCTTCAAGCCATATAAACTTTTCTTCAATTTGTACACTAGTTTCTCCTTACCTTTGACCTCAAATCCTTGTGGCTGGTCCATATATATTTCCTCTTCCAAATCACCATGGAGAAAGGCTGTTTTAACATCAAGCTATTCTAAATGCAAATCTTCAGCGGCCACAATACTTAAAACAATACGAATAGAAGTCATTTTAACAACAGGAGAAAAAATCTCATCAAAATCAATACCCTGTTTCTATGCAAATCCCTTTACAACTAATCTGGCTTTAAATCTTTTCTTACCTCCATCCTCCTCTTTTAGCCTATAAATCCATTTGTTTGGTAAAGCCTTTTTACCTGCAGGCAACTTGCATAATTCCCAAGTCTTGTTTTTCAGCAAGGAGTCCATTTCTTCTTCCATTCCATGCTCCCACTGAACCTTGGTATCCAACTGTATAGCTTCATCATAATATTTTGGTTCACCAACATTAGTTAACAAAATAGTATACAAAGAGGGAGAGAATCTTTATGGAGGTCTACTTATCCTTGAAGATCGTCTAACAGGAGTTTGTGGTATTTGTTGTTGCTGTTGTTGTTGCCCAGCATGAGGAACCACTAAAACACCATTGTTTGGAATATCATCCAACACAACATAATAATTTTCTTTCTTCTTGTGCTATAGCAACAGATATTTGTACAACACTTTCTCATTGAATATGACATCCATGCTTCTCATAATTTTTTGATTTTCAAAATCCCAAAGCCTATAACCAAATTCATCAATGCCATATCCAACAAATACACATTTCTTTAATTTTGCATCAAGCTTGGTTCTATTTTCAGAATCTACATGTGCAAATGCTTCACAACTGAAGGTTTTGAGAAAAGAATAACTCACCTTCTTACCTTTCCATGCTTCCTCTGGAATACCACAACCCAAAGGATTTGAGGGACCTCTATTAATTAAATAAACAACAGTGTTTATAGTCTCTACCCACATTTTTAAAGGCAGCCCAACATGCAATCTCATAGTTCGTGCACGCTCCATTATTGTTCTATTCATGCGCTCAGCCACTCCATTTCCTTGTGGAGTCCTTGGAACCATTTTTTGCCTACTAATACCATTTGAGGAACAATAATCTTCAAACTCTTTACTGCAATACTCACCACCATTATCATATCTAAGACATTTTAACCTCTTACCCGTCTCATTCTCAACCAAGCTTCTCCATTTTTTAAAAGTTTCAAATACATCAAATTTTTGCCTAAGGAAATAAATCCATACCTTCCTAGTTGCATCATCAATGAATGTAACATAATACAAAGAGCCACCGAAAGAAGATACCTGAGTTGGTCCCCATATATATGTATGCACAAGCTCCAATTTCTCATCTTTCTTTTGCTTCCCATCTTTGAGAAAAATAACTCTCTTTAGTTTTCCATACACACAACTTTCATAGAAATCCATATTAACACATTTTAGACTTGGTAAAACATTATTTGAATGAAGTACTTTCATACCTTTTGCACTCATATGCCCAAGTCTATTATGCCACAGTGCTGATTTAGAGTCCACAACAACTGTATGATCTTCTACCTGCTGAACTGCAACAACTGTTCCTGAACATTGACCTTTTTCTGTAACAATTAAAGTAGAAGGAACAATATGACCTATATAAAGATATAAAGTGCCTACTTTCACATCTTTTGCTACCACTAAGGCACCCTTTGTGACCCTCCATTTTTTATCACTAAAAGTAACAACACAACCTTCATCATCTAGTTGCCCTGCTGAAATTAAATTTCTGCTTAACTTTGGAACATGCCTTACCTCACATAGTAGCCAATGATTCCCACTCTGCAACTTAATCTTGATTCTTCCCTTTCCAATAATCTGACAGGGTTCGTTATCTCCTAAATAAACCAGCCCAAAATCCCCTTGGACATAATCAAGAAATTAACTTCTATGGGGGGTAGCATGAAATGAAGCCCCTGAATCTAACACCCAAGAATCATCAACATTATCAAGGGAAAGAATCAAAGCATCCTCATTAGATTTATTACTTACCACATTTTCCTCTTTACTTCCTTCCTTTTTGTCTCCTTTATTTTTTCGAGACCAGTAATCTTTCTTCAAATGACCTGGCTTACCATAGTACCAGCAATCCTTCTTGTCTCTAGATTGGGACTTTCTATCCTTTGATTTTCCTCGTGACTTCCCATGATTTCCAAAATTGTTTCCTCTCTCCTTTGTTCTGCCCCTGCTTTCTACATTCAAAACACTGCCTGATGTGGATGTTCCACCTGAGCTTTTCCTACAAATTTCCTCACTCAAAATAACACCAACATCATTAAATTTCAATGTATTTGAACCAAAAATAGAATTGCTAACAACCATTACCAAGCTATTCCAACTTTTAGGCAAAGAACATAGAATCAAAAGAGCCCTAACTTCTTCATCAAAGTTTACTTTTACAGAAGTTAATTGACTGGTGACCATATTAAACTCATTCAAATGATCAGTAACTGACCCACCTTCTACCATTTTCATATTAAATAAACGCTTCATAAGAAATACCTTATTCAAAGCAGAAGGCTTTTCATATAACTTTGGGTTTCCATCAACTCTTGAGTTGTCTTTGCTGTTGTAATATTGAATGCCATGATTGTGCTAGGCACAAACGAATACTGCCAAGAGCCTTTCTATCCAAGATCTCCCAGTCCTCATTTGACATTGCTGTGGGTTTCTTGGTTTTCCCTTCCAATGGCCGCCATAAATCCTTCTGATAGAGATAGTCCTCCATCTACATCTTCCATAACTGATAGTTTTTCCCATTAAACTTCTCAACCTTCTTACCCTCGTCTGCCATTGCTCCCACTCAACCGTGAGATCTTTCCTACAGATGATAATCGAAACACAACCCACTTTGATACCACTTGTTAGGGTTAGAAATGGCAGATATCTAGCAATTAAATATAGATCTATATAATAAACAAAGAAACTAACACACACACAGAATAAATCATAACACAATGAATTTAATGTGGTTCACCCAATCCGGGCTACATCCACCAAACCGAAGCCATCCAATACTTTTATTATCTAGTGTAAAACCTATTACAATCTTGCGAATAATCGCGTTTTTCATCATATTGAAATACCCATCCGAACCCCTTTTATCAAGCTTAGAAGCTTCCAAATTTTTGGGTTCTACAAAATTGGATTTTTCCTTTTTCATTGATTTTTCCCTTTTTCGGTGATCACGCGAAAAAGTAGGAAGAAATTTTTTCTCAGGGGCTGCCACCTTCGAACCCTTGCCCAGGGCCCAGCTCGACCCCGGACCTCGGCAAGGATAGGGGCAAGGGTGTACAGTATACCATGGGCTATAGAGTATAGCATGATTAGTCACCACATACCAACATAAGCATCCTACTATAAATTGATTGCTCAAGACCATGAACTATCAAGGAAAAGGTGAACCATTAACTATCAAGTCAAAGGATTAGGTCTTCATTGGAGCCCATTTATATCAAAGAAAATTCACAAGCACAAGACCTTGGCTACATATTTCAAGGTTCACAATCCAAAAATGTTTGTACAACCTTTATACAGCCAAAGCAAGCTTCTTCCAAAAGAACAATATGCACTTCCCATGACTCCTCCAAAATATTTGTTTCCACCCCTTATCCTCCAACATACACAACAAAATTATTGTTATCACTCCTTCATCCTCCAAATCCATTTTGGGTCCTTATGTCCCACAATCCCCTATCAGACATCCTCCATCTACCAAGTCCATTTTGGGTTCTTATATCTGAAAATACCATCCTCCATCTTATCCTACTCATCCCCTAATCCAACAATCATCTATCCCTATCACCCATCATAAACATCTCATTATCATAATCCATAATTGGGATCAACAAAGGTACACCGGCATGAAATTCCTCCAACATATCTCCAAAATCACACCTCTATCACTCTATTCATGTTCTCTCCACATCATCCATTTGCTCGCGCCCAACCATTGCTATTTGAGGAAATTTTGATGCCCAAATAAAAATGCATAAATATAAACATCTATATGAATCTAAATATAACCATGTCCCCTAAAAAGACTTGATGAATAAAATAAAAATTCAATCCAAAATCCAAATCAATCCCAAAGGACCACCAAAGAAAAAACAAAAACCATGTGGATCCCAAAAAAAAAAGGAAATAATGTATTCAAACAAGAAATCTATAATGGCATCTAAAGTTACTAATCATCCTCATATCCCATATCCTAAATCTATTTTGCGTCCTTATTTCCCAAAATTCACTACCATAACTCCATCATCCCAACACTCTCCATCCATTTCTCCTTCCATCATTCAACATCCATCACAAAATGTGCCAATGTTGGTCCTTACAACATCCCCCCATCACAATACTCTCCCATCATTCCATCCATACACTTTTCAACATCCCATCCATTATCCCACATATCTCCCCAATAAAATACATTTAACACATGCTTTTGAATAATCCATCCATCCTAATATGGTTATACCAATATCCAATGACCTCTCCAAATGGGCTCCTATTACCTTAACATGGAACTAGATACTTGAGTTCTTCTTCCATCTCCTTCTCAAATATTTTCAAAATCCACTTATCCCTATCATTATCCATATCCATCCACACACTTATCCAAAAATCCAAAAAATATGAAATCTCCCCAAAAAATTATAAAAAGAAAAAAAAATGTTAAAAAAAACAGTAAAGGGATAAATATGTCCAATGGTAAAAAAATAGCAAATAGGCACCTTGGAAAGTACCATGATGAAAACCTAGCAAAAATGAATCATGTGTAAACTCCCATCTCCATTTTCTCTTCACACTTGGGGGCAAGTTTCTCCTAGCTACTTATCCTTCATATCCTTCAAACCACCTATCTACACTGCCTGTCCATCATATCCATTCCAATCCCTCTTTAATCCCTAATATATTAATAAACAAAGGGGTAATTGAACATTACTTCTTTTGACACCTCTTGGAATATACTCTCCCATTACGCATGTAAACTAGGGGATTCAGTACCCTTGATACAACAGGATCTTAAGTAGAAAATATCCTTCAATTACCTAAGGGACTAATGCTCAGGTGACGAGATAAAGAATGAAGAAAGTTTGTACAATTTGAGTGAATTAACACTAAGGTATAAATGAAAAGATTAAAAAAATTACTTAATTATAAAAATGAATAAACAAATTAAAATCTCTGGTCTACAAAAATTGAAAGTACAAAAACTATAGATTTTACCCTCAAGAGGATTAGCTCTTAGCCATGGATGATAGCATGTCGCAGGGAAATTTATGCCCCATGCCGTCACTTGAGAAAACAAAGAGTAGGAGCTCACAATATGAAAATTCCAGTTTGCTAAACCTATACATTTGCACACAAACAAAATGAGAAAAATGTTGGGGGTTGTTTTGGGGCTTGCCTCAGTCAAACCTTCATTTTGGTGTTTCCACCTCTATGGAAAACCAAATAGAATCAAGATAGATACAATCCATAAAATAAAAGATGTGATAAAAACAAACTCCACAAAGGAGGAGAACCCTTATCACAAATGTAAAAGACGTGTGATAGAAACATACCCTACAAGGAGGAGAATCCCTATCATGAATATGGTAGATGAGAACAAATAGACAAGATAAGATAACAAGAGAGAATTAACAATAGCTCATGGCTCCCATATTAGATTGATGGAAATGATGGATTCACATGCAAGAGAAGACTTGAATGGTGCAAAGAAAGAAATCCAATAGAGCTTTGTCATTAGAGAGTGAGAGTGAGATAGCAAGAAGATAGAATAAGAGACTAAAGGGATTATGAAAATGAGAGTAAAAATGGAGTTTTGTGAGGTTTCAGGGGTGGGAGGGGTTGTTACACACGCTTCCTTGCCACTACAACACACGCAATAGGCAAGGAACATGAACTATTCACATTTAAATATCAAAAAATTTGAAGATGCTAGCGCATCACAAAGGTGTATGCATGTCATGCACTTGCCATACTCAAACTTTACACAAGTTGGGCATTTAGGTTACTAGTGCTTCATCATTGTTTCCCATGAAGTTTTAATTATGAATTCCAACTTATAGGTTTCTATCATAAATGGGATAGGCCTAAATGAATAAGTGTGAAATTGTCACAAGGTGCAATTTTACGACACTACATTTTTCCCCTACTTTAGTGAGCCAATTTTTAGAAAAAATCACCTACACTAAAGTAGCTAAGAAGAAATAAATGTTAATTTCAAATTTTTAATATTTTTGCAAAAAAGGATACCATAGAGGCCACAAAGGTTGAGTAGGTAGATGTTGACGATGCCCCTAGCATTTGAGCTCACACGAGAAACTATAGTGTGTGACGTGAAATTCGATTATGAAAAACTCAATTGTTGAATTTTTCAAAGAGTTTTTAGAAAGATGCCTCATAGATGAGACTTTCAACTTCCCACGACAAAGCAGCCACATATCAAGTGGAGAGGGGTGAATTTCTAGACAAGGTACAAAGAAACTTTCTCCCTAGCCTTTCATTTTTGTATGTTTTTCGTATTAGAGAAACTATGAGCAACATAGACATCCAACCAACATGATGACATCTAATGGATGTGCTACATCCTGTTGGTGCATTAGAGTCTGTCGATCGCGTTGGCGCATGGCCTGCATGTTTTTCGTTGACCGATTAGGTCTAAGATGCCAAAGTTCCATGTAGAAATTTGTGCAACATGTTCTCTTAGAGACAAATAGAGAATATTTTATATGATGTAGAGTAGAAACAAATTTTCTTGACAATATTTTTATGTTTTTTCACCTAAGTTTCTAGAGATCCACGAGCATGGAGAAGGCACAATATTGAAATTACTAAGGAGTTGCAGCTAGGAGATCGCTACTAATGACTAGTTTTTTGCAGCAAGTCAGGTTATGGTGGGTATATACTGTGCTAGATATTTGCTTCCAAACGTCAATGTTGATGGCACTGATAGAGAGGTGGGATGTGGAAACCTCATATTTTCATCTCTTGATAAGGGAGATGACTGTCACTCTCAAGGATGTCTACCAAATCCTTCAACTTCCCATTCGAGAACAACATGTGGCTTATGAGAAGGGGCACTCAACCTAGGATGCACAAGTGGTGCAACAGTACTTTATTGACTGTCATTCTTGAGAACACCAATGACCACATTTATATGAGGTGGTTGGAGTAGGGTTGTGTGGCAGTGTCACTAGTACATCACATCATGATTGCGATGGTGGTATTGCATGTTTCCATTCACGGGAAATAATCTCACCTTGACAGGGGCCTCATCTGTTGCATCGGGGCAATGGAGGAGAGGAGGACAGCTTATGATTAGTGTTAGAGCATGCTAGCACATCTCTACCATGACATCAGTTGCTATGTACATTATGAGTATCATAGCATCACCACTTGTATGCTTCTACAAGTGTGGGTGTTTGAGCACATCACTTGCACACGGCCAATTGGGTATCCTTAGGGCCTAGGGTAGGGTGACCCTCATGCTCACATGTACCCATTGGTACGTGACTGACACTTCATAGATCTTCGATTTTAGAAAGAGATTTTTGATGGTTTGAGAAGTGACGACGTAGAATGGAAGACTTATGGGAACGTAGTGAATTGGTTGTCGAACATAAGGTGACTATAAAGGATGTAGTAGGATAGAATCCTAACTAGATGATTAGATCATATTATTGTACCATACTATTGACATCAAGTCACGTGATAGTTTGGGCAAGTGCATGCCATACCACCAGCTATGCCTATGTATATATGATTGCATCACAACACAACTAGAAAAGGGGACCATCCTCATCCTACCATAATTGACATTGTACTCAATGATGATGATGGTGAGGATGAGGACCTTATAAAGGCCCTAACACTTGATGACATCAACATGTTATTTGGCTTTGCTAACTGGTGGTTGACAGTAGGTGCTACCTCGATTTTCACAGCACATGCCCTCATGGGTGATGTTGGTGCTTAGGGGTCTGAGGGAAAGGTGGCCAAGAGTGGAAAAGAGGGGGATGAGGTGGAAACAAGCAAAGTGAAGGAGAGACCGAGGTGATGGTGGTGCATAACATCACCAGTGCACACTCCTACAGTCTCTATTTCACCAATCAACATTCGATCGGTCATGCCACCTTTTGCGACTACTATAGGGTTGAGCATCACTTCCAAAAATGGTGCTCCACTCTCAAATCCACACTGGTAGGCTGGGGACCTAGGTACAAATTTTATTTGGTATACATTATTTCATTTTAGCTATTTTTTTACACACTTTCATAAATATATATGCTTTGATAATGTGATATTGATATTGTCCACTTTCTTTGTGGTTGTAGTATTCACATAGGAGTGTCTCAACTTCTTCGATGGATGCATTTCAAAGGTGGTCCTAGTCATCCAAATCCAGGTCCAAGTCCATGATGCCTATAGGCCACCCATAGTAGGGTGTCACACCCAACTATTTGAGCTTATAGTGTGTCTAGGATGACCTATGAGGAGACTTGGGTGGAGGTGGTCCAACGCATTATAGAGCTATCAAGTATGACTAGGCAACAAGATCAAAGAGGTACATAGATCCTCTTTGCTCTCATTAAGAGAGACAAAGTGGTGACAGGAGATGAAAGTTCCAAACAAGCACATGATGCTCTACAAATTCAAGTCAATGACATGAGGACGCAGTTGGAGGCTGCAAGGACAACACACAGTGTTCTCCAATATCATCAAGTGCAATAGTTGAGAGATGAGCTAGGAGCAGTATAACAATGAGAGGACACACTCATAGAGTGCATCACATCCCTTAGAGAGCAGATAGGAGAGTTGCATGAGGAACTACAAGAACTTTGATCAAGTAGCATGTCTGTGTCTTGATCACATTGATCACATTCACACACCTTTATCCAGTAGTTGCCTTTGCCACCACCAACAGTAGAGGGCTCTGAGAGCCACGCCCCTAGTGGATAGAGACATTTTGGTTATTGTATCATATCATGATTGTATAACATTATTGATGTACAAATTCATATACATATATACATACACCATATTTTGTGATAGTGGTGTGATACATGTGCATGACAATATTTTGAATATATATATATATATATGAGATTTTGAATTGGTATCATGTGTTCTTATGTGTATGCTTTCTTTTTATATATGGTTATGATATGGATGTATATTTATGAAGGTATGCTTAGATTAGATGCTATATGATCTAATTAATTACACATTGGATGTATGGTTAATTAGATACAATGATGATCTAATTGGTGTTTAATGATTTAGAATGTATGGATAAAACAAATAATAAAACACAATGCACTAAGACATAGCATAAAAATAAAACACATGTATATATAATTTCTAATTAGATAAATTAACTACATACACTTGTTTACATCATAACACAAATTAAAAAGATAATGTGTTAATGAACAAATGTCGGAGCATAATGGATTGCAATCCTTGAAGAGGGACGGGCATCATGCACATGCCACATAGACCTTATGCATAGTACCTATGAAGATGCATCACATTGATTGGTTCCTTTAGAGGAGTACCATCCATAGATGATAATCCATATGCACCAATACACAGAGGTGATTATGTAAGGAACTAACCAATCAGGGTTGAATTTCTCCTTTTGATTAGGTGGTGCAATTACATTTATTTGGTTCTCACAGAGAATGAGATCACCCACCTTAAAGGTACAAGAAAGAACACCTTGATTATATTGATTAGAGATAATTTTTTATAAGCCTAAAGATGGTCAAGAGCCTATAATTGATGCTCATCAAGCAATTCAAGTTGATTTAGATATTCATTATGGTAAGTGTCATCATCAATTAACCCTTTAGGTGAACTTACAAAGACAAAATTTCCAACTCTAAAGGCATAATAGCCTCAACTTCATACAAAATGTTATATGGGTTTGTACTAGTAGTCATATGAACACTCATGCGATGGGCCCATAAGGAATAAGCCAATTGAGTATGCTAGTCTTTACCGCGTTTGTTCACCATTTTTTAAAGAATTAGCTCAAGAGTTTTATTAGATGCTTCGGCTTGGCCATTAGATTAAGGATAGTAAGTGTTATGCATTTTGCACACATGCCCCTCTAAAAATTGGGACCCCTCTTTTTGCTTCAAGGTTTGGCCATACTTAATACTTAGTGGGTCTGCATATGTTTACCCTTTGGGTTTCGATTTTGCTCTGCATTTGGGTTTCAAGGTCATTTTCCTTATCCATGTGATGATTCGACTCATAATCATTTAGCCTTATCCTATGCTTGATGTTTTCTTTGTATACCAAGTTGATTTGTATTAAAAAACCTAAGTTTTAACTTTTGCAAAAAATCTATGCAAGAATATCGTTGCATAATGTTGTTTGCAGGTTTCCAGTGCACTTGTGTCAGAGCCTCTAGCTTCCACATTGCTTCGGTCCATAAGTCTTGGATTTCTGCTATTGTGTTTTCCACAATTTTATAAATGGGTAAAATCATCAAGTACTAGGCCTAGGCACTCTTCATATCTATTTCCCCACGTGCTCAAATAGATAAATCCAAAAAAGACTAAGTGTTGGGGCCTTGCAAAAAATAATTTGCGAGTTTCCAATGCACTGGTACCAAGTCGTTCGACTTCTGCATTTCTTCAACCCGCAATAGTCCAATTCTGTCAAAAGAGGAAATTTCACTCTCCGACATCATGCTCACTAGCTTATGCATTGCTTCAACCTATAATAGGTGTTAGCAACCACTTTAAAGTATCCAATGTTCAATCTTAAGACATAAGAGCTTTACTCGAAAATCCCTATGCCAAGTCATATGTTTTTGAATTGAAGCTACATCATAAAAAAGGAAGGAGGGGTTGGCCCCAAAAATACATAAGGGATCTATGGATTCGGGGTCAATATATCTTTGCTACAATGTTGTTATAGAGCTCAGGAATGTCATCATTCCCCAAATACTTGGAATTGGAAGAATGACACAAAAAGAGCAAAAATAAAAAGAAAAATCCTTTCGGGTCAACATGGAAGAGACCTAAATGTCTCAATGCCTTGCATCATCCCCAAAAGGAAAACACAAGACAAGAGAAAACATAAAATGTTCACCACATAGAGAAGAATGTAGATAGAAATAGAGGATTGACCTAGAGCTATCCATCCCTTATAGACTCTTCCCTATCCTAGAGACTCAAGAGGGGTAGATCCTCTCAGTTACACTATCTTAAGCTTTACAAAAATTCTTACACATACATTTTGCTATTATTTAACCAAAATAACTAATATTTATACTTACCTGTATTATCAAAAGAAGCTATAATAAAAAACAACATTTAAATCTTGCTCAATTCTACTCTAACATACTTCTCACTCTGCCTTTTTCTTTTCTGTGCATTTAAGTTGTATTTCCTTTGAGATTCAAGGCATATTTCCATGAAAGGGATGGTTTCTTCTCCATTATATGACAAGTTTTTGAACAAAGGTTGTCATTGATTTCAAATGTGTTCGCTAGTATCAAAGGTTTTTGATCAAAAGATAAGTGAGAATTTTAAATATAATTGTATTGTCATATCATTTTGAGTTGTGGAAGTATATAATATTGCTAGCTATATTGATAAAAGAAGTTGAGGATTATTTGTAGTATCATACTACATCTATTCATGTTAATAGAAGTGATCCGAAATTCTGATCCAAAATGTTTTAGTTTAGTTTCTCAAGACATAAAGATTCCTCTAGTAATAAAATTATGTTCAATATTTATTCCCGAAGGAATATTTTGCTCTATGCTTTGAATGGAGAGTATCCCTACACATGTTATATCATATTCTATAGTTTCTAGAATGAATGTTTAATAGGTAGAAAGTTTGAAGTGACAAAAGGTTCTCTATGCTTGTCTATCAATTAGCTGGTGTTGTAGAACTATGCAACAACGACTAGTAGTGTGGAGAATTCAAATTTAGTGTGTGTTGATAAAATAGGTTTAGGTTAAGGCATTTGGGGAAATGCACAACATCATGTTCCTTTGGCAAAAACAAGTTTTATTTAGGATTGACTCATTACATGTTTTATGTAATTTGAAATTAGATACACCTTAAGTCATCTTGGTTAATTGTGGATCCCTAGCCGACATGGAGTAATGTTAATGTAACATCTTGTATATAATAATCATACATTTATGTAGATACATAATGTGAAGTGTGAGAATAATTGAAGACAAGGTAGTAAGTAAATATACAAGGATGTGAATTTGTGTGAGAGAGTGTTATTCAATGTGAAGCATCTCAATCATTGTGCACCATCATCGGAAGATCTTAAGGAGTGTCGTAGAGTGTCTGAATCAAGTTCAAACATTGTGTAAGTTGTGTAATCAACATTGAAGACCTTCAAGCTTTATCTTTGTGCTATTTTTGGAAAAGGGGACATGAAATATCCCATGCTAACAATATAGATTTCATCCTTTACATCATATCCTCCTCTATTAATATTCAATTAGGGGATCTTCTTACTATATTGATGCTAAAATTCTTAACCAACATAACAATAAATCCTTCAATTCATCTATCTTGAGGCCTTGCTTGGCCAATAATCCCTCATTAGTGAAGTTATGAGGCACAAATTCCAATGAGAAAAGTCACACTTTGATTTCACAAGACACCATAGATGTAAAAGGGTTTGTATCTCAAAGTATTGGAGAGCATTGGAAGAGTGCCTCTCTAGATGACATCTTCCTCTTTTGGGTGGTATTTTTCACTTTGTGGTTTAAATTCCTTAGATACTAGCTCATCATTAGACCTTACCTAAATTTAATATATTTTTCCTTTCTTAACACATTTATCTCTATGAAACCATGACTTCTTGTAATTGAAACATATATTATTCCTTTTTAATTCATTCCTCACCTCAATATTTGATCCTCACATAAAAATTTTGGTCCATTGTACATTTTTATGAAATGGCTTCTAAGTTAGAGTTGAAATTTTCATCTAGTTATTAATCTTCACTATGGAAGAATCAAGTGCCAAATCCCAGTTGATGGCCTCATGTAGGTAGGTGGTTCAAAATTCTTGACTAGCCCCTTGAGAGTGGAAAAACATGGTTTGATGCCTATTATTTTTGGAATCCTTTAACATTTTATTTATGACATCTCTTTTCTTAATTTCCTACGATCAATTCATTTTATGTGAATAATTTTCTTTGAGGTGTTCTATCAAATGATTCACTTGCAATGTCAATGTTTCCATAGTAGCATGCATATCACTACACAATTATTTGAGTTCTAATTTTTTTGGGGGTTTTATATCTATACATACCCATATTTAAACCCATACAACTAACTCATCCATCTATATGAATGTTCAGCCAAATTTATTGTCCATGCTTTCCAATATTGCATGCACATCCACTAGCACACTTTGTAAATTTAACATTTTACAAAAAAATCCTCCTTCAATCCTCATACCAGTACAATGTATATACCACAAGCAAGCTCAAAATGTGCAGACCGAAGTATTTAACATACTCTTAATGTAGCTAGTCATGCCTTAAATTCTTCTATATTGAATGATGTCAAGTGAGCATCAAATTGATATCTTCCCAAAGTAGGAAAGTAACAAAGGAATTGTGTAGCAGGAAAAGTTTATGGCACCATAAGGGAGCTGTTGCTTTCTAGAGTTCGGAGTTCAAATTTTACATGACCATCATAATTTGTAAAGTTAAAGTCTAGTTGATAGACATTCTTGGGAACCAGAATATGATGGGTTGGTGGTATCTTCAAACAATTTTTTTAATAGATTTGTAATCAAAATTTTGACTTGATCTTTAATACATCTTATGTACCACTAATGTCTTTGAAAAATATGGTTTCAATTCATGACAAGTGTCACGTAGTGGCGATTACTTACCTTTATAGTATTTTAATTAGAGATTTGTAGAGTTGGAATAAAATAAATTTATGTTTAATTAATGTGAATAAAATTAAATGTAATTTTTTTAATTGTTGTATTTTAGTTTTGACTTTTGTATTTCATGTTTTGGTTATGTAATATAAATATCTTGTTTGATGTTAAATATTTGAAAATAAAATAAATTGGAATAAATGTTTATTGTTTGGTGTAATTTTTTTTAAAAAAATTAAAGTTGAATACATTTAAATATTTATTTAATGAACCCATTCATTGCTCGAGAACGAAGTAGTTTATGAATTATTTGTAGTAGACATAACTATGACTAATAAAGTTTAAGTTGAGTTTGTTCTTTATAATAAATATTTGCTAAACATTAAATAATCAAATGTTATTATTAAAAATAATTCTTAGATTGATTCTAGTTGATTTTGAATTTGATAGTGAAATCTTCATATTATAGTTGAAGTTAAATATACTATTAATATAATAAATTTATTATATTCTAATTTAATATTAATAATTTATAAATTATATTATATAAACTAAGTATATATGTAATATTATAATATTAATATATTTTAAAATATTGTTATAATTATTAATATAGTGATTTATTTTAGAAAGATTTAATGAAATGATTTTATAAAGCAAAAAATGAAAAATCATTGCTTAAAAAAATGTTTAATTTGCTTTATCTGTCAATAACACACATAACTTTTTTAACCAATGATATGCACAAAAAATAATTTTTATAATTTGTAAAGTTAAATATTTTACAAGTTGACTTTACAAAATTGAATTTTATTTTAATTTTTGTTTAAATATAGTTTTTGATTGGTTGAAAACTAAATTATTAATAACTAGTTAACTAAAAAAAGCCAAAGTCATTTCAATAGTACTATGCCTAAGTCAAGTACTAATAATGTGAATGTCTTGTATACAAAAAGTAGTAAGAAGTTTCATATAGCCTTCATGATTTTCTTATAATGTCCACATATTAGTCAATAGTTAAGAGCTATTAGTTTATTGAGTTTCTAAACATATAAATTGTGCATGTGAGTTTAAAATTTGTAACTCATTATATATATATATATTAAGGATTATATGTTTTATCAAATAATTTATAGATTTATAAAATAATTTTTTTTGTATGGAAATTTTGCTATTGTTAAAATGGGATGATTGGAACATGCTAATATTTTTCTAAGATATGATATCCACTAGGTTCTTTTAGGCTTTGATACCAAACGAAATGTCACTTTTTCTCCAAATTTATTTAAGTATTAGCATTGGATTTAGTGGATTAAATATTATAGTGAAAATAATTTACAAGATGTGATATTATTAAAATGGATGTGGATAACCAATGCAAAAGACCATATGTGATAATTTAGTATGAATTTCCAAAATAGACAATTAACGTGATAAATTGAATACACATCCATATTATTCATATACATTAACACCAAGGCATATAAACAATATTCTCAATATATTTTAGGGTCAATGGTTTTAATACTCATCTAAATAATGGCACTTGAAAAATCCACTCTCACCCTAGGAAGATGTCAGTGGTATTAACTCTTTCCATAGAGCAATCTAGGAGAAATAAGCATATTTCACCTCTCTACATGAATGCTAGTTCCAAGTACAATGCTCAATACTCGTGTAATACCCAAGCCCTAGCCAGGATAGTCTTGAGTGCACTTCTGTACCCTAGGTTGGACACACACCTACAATGTGCCCCCTTCTCCATCTTGTCCATAGCTCACAAACCACTTTCTTCTTCCTTGAATGTTCTCCATGCTTGAATGTTGTCCCTTTCCAAGTCTCACATAAATTCTTATATAAGCCTTAAGGGGTGGTTTTCAAACCATCACACCCTTTCACAAGAGTTTCCTTTAACAATTATTTAAATAAATAATTATTCTTCCCCATTTTTAAAAAGTATTTATACATATTCTTTATTAATATCTCTTTTAACCAAATGATCATAATATCCTTTATTTTTCTATCTGATCTCTTTTTAATTTTTAAAGGGTTATTTCATAACTTTCTCTTCTCTTAAAGAAAAAGTCACATAACACAAACACTTCTAATAGGGTCTACAGATTGAAGAAGGCATTATATGGAATCAAACAAGCTCCCAAAGCTTGGTATACAAGATTGGATAGGTACTTGTTGCAATAGGGATTCAATAAAGGTATCACAGATAGAAATCTTTACTTCAAAGTTGAAAAAGATCAAATCTTGATTGTGGTTGTGTATGTTGATGTTATTTTTTTTGGAGAAAATGAAGCTATGTGTAAAAGGTTTGCAAAGCAAATGTAGAATGAGTTTGAAATATCAATGTTTGGAGAGATGAATTTCTTCCTTGGACTAAAAATCAATTAGATAGAAAATGATATCTTCATTTCATAATCAAAATATGTCAAGGAAATGCTGAAGAAGTATGGAATGGAAGACTCTAAACTGGTATGTACCCCATGGTTACTAGTTGCAATTGAGCAAGAATGATGAATCTTCCAAGGTTGATTAGAGAAAGTATAGATTGATGATTGGATGACTACTATACCTAATTGCTACTAGACCATATATCATACATGTAGTTTGTCTTGTGGCTAGATTTCAAGAACATACCAAAGAATCACATGTGGTAGTAATAAAGAGAATATTTAGATATTTGAAGGGAACTTCAATAAATGTTTTGTGGTATCCAAAGGATACTAATTTATCTCTAAGTGCTTATACAGATGAAAATTGGGTAGGTTGTGTTGATGCCAGACAAAATACAAGTGGTGGTGCATTTTTTCTTGGAAGCAAGTTGGTTTCTAGCTAAGCAAGTTTCTAAAGGATTTCATATTCAAGTTCAATGTGTATCAAATTTGATTATATTTTCATATTCCTTATAAAAAACATGAGTTGAAATTTATTCATAAATAACTTCCCTCATTCACCCCCTAAAATTTGTTCCAAATTTTTTGCAGATCAACCCACTATAATTGGTAAGAAATTGAAAAATGAAAAACACGTAATATTTTATAGGGATCGAATACAAAATGCATGTGGTAGAGTGGTAGCTAATATAAGAGAAGAAAATTTGGAACTTAATGGTTGTGGGTTATGGTAGTGCTTGAAACCTTGTTATTTACAATACTAGCACATAAGTATTGACATATTAGAGGCTTGGGGCTTAAAACATATTAGTACCATTTATTTTGGTTGTTAGAATTTAACAATAACATCACTAATTTTAGTAATGTTGACAATATGACATGGTAGTTTTCATGGTATATGATGACTACCAAGTGAAAGAATCCTTATAGATCTAGGAAGACAAATGATCAAGCACATAGAGAAATATGTGAAACAATAATGATTATTGATCACTAAATGAATACAATGAAGGATTGAATATCCTTATGTAGACTCAAATGAACTCAACATCATATCCCTGAATAATGGAGTTCAACTCAACATGTGATAGAGTTCTAAATGAGATAGGAGTGAGATAACAGAATGCATGAATTAGTTAAGTCACTTAACTGATTGAAATGCATAATTAATGCAATAACAATCACAATCAAAACTAGATGATATTTTCATAAGTTTGCATTAAGCACTAGAGTAAATTACTAATGATTAATTTACTCCAACACCCCCTGAATGAAAACTAGGGAGAAGCAAAAACTAATGAAGGAAAAGAATGCAATGATGGATGTAGAATGGGTTCCAACTACAAGGTCTGATGAGGTACCCATGAACAAGTAATGGAATCTTTCATAATTGGAGAAAAGGAGAAAACCACATGGGAAAAACTCCTCTCCAAAAGAGAGAAAAATAAATGACTGTACTATAGAAAGAAGGATAGGAGGACTAAATGTGACCCCCCAAGGACTACTTTTGTCATGCAAGTACAATAGATGTCCCCCTGATAGAAGAGAGAAAATAAAGATATGAATCCCCCCATAAAGAAAAAGCTCTAGTTCCAATGATGAACATCTAAAGAAATAGATCCACTGGTGATTGGAGAAGCCAATCCAAAAGAATGGGTGATTCTGGAATCCAAATCCATATGATGTGTGCCTCTAAAAATTGCTCACGTTTCCACATGTCGAAAAGCAATGATGTTGATCCAAGATCTTGTGAAGACTGATAGAGAACAAGTTGCAAAGACAATAAAGATTGGTGGGCCAACAACGATGATGTGGCTGTCAACAAAGAGGAGATGAATGTCCTCAACAATTTATTCAAACTAAAGAAGAAAGCTGCAATTGTTGAAGAATTGCAAAGATGCCCTCTGGAAGGGATGATATCATTGTTTATCCAATTCTCAATATTGTCTAGCTAGAAAGAAACTCTAGAAGCACTTGAGGATGCGACTTTAGAAGCTCATGTATTCAAGAACTTTAGAACAAAAGAACACTTTTTGTCTTCCTATTGGAGGAATAGTGCATATCTTGACAATTAATTAACAACTTTTAATATTCTAAGTTTGTTTATTTATAAGAAAAATGAAAGAAACCTAGATACAAAGGTTTACATTTTCCTCCATTTTGGTGAAAAAACCAACCTCACCAATTTTTTTTCCAAATTGGTAAATACCCCTTACAAATTTTCCCAAATATCTACACCACCCTTCTATTTTGTAATTTTATTTGCATGTGCTTTCTAGCATAACTAAACATGAAAAAATTAAAATAAAAAAATACATTTGAAGGCCCTAATATACAAAGCCCAAAATAGGGCATATATTGTAGATGGGCAGACTAGGGTAGATATGAAATTGAAAAGGAAAAATGAGGCAGCTAGATCTAAGATAGGGTGGCCAAGAGCAAACCAGAGATGTGAGGAAAAACTGGAGGTGAAAGGAATATGTCACGCCTAAAAATGAGATTTGATGCCTCTCACAAACTAAACGTTCCTTCTAATAGGTGATTTTTCTTCCAATCCTCTCTCTACATGAGCCAAGTGAAGCCATGAGCAGGGTAGAAACCCTCGATCTACATTCAATCTACCTTTACATGAGCCATCCAATTTGTCTTTACACGAGCCCTCTAATCTTCACACCAATGGGAAATGAGAGCTCATAGATTTAAATTCCTTTAACAATTAAAAAACATGCCTCATGGATGCAAATTGACATGTCACATTACCAAATCAGGTCTTTCATACCAAAATATGGGCTTTGGGTGTAATGTAGGGCCTACAAATGTAGGTCAATCAACTCATGAATGTGCCTCCAAGTCAGCCTACCCAATCAAGCAATTCACAACCTCAGCTAGCATGAGTGTGGGTCAATGACCTGAAACATTTGGATGCGTGAGATTGCTGGAGTCACCCATGCGCCATGAGCATTAGATTGAAAGTCAAATAGATCTAAGAAATTCCAAGACCATAGATTTATGACCTCTATGAGTAGAGATTGTGCCCTTCATTGAGTGCAAAGATGGTGTCCTACTTAGATTTGGGGTCAACACAACTTCATCTGTAAATTTTTAAAAGAGAGCAACAGAATCTAACCAAAAAATACAATAAATTTTTTCATCTAATGGCTTGCAAATATCTCCCCTTAAGCTTTGATACCATGAAAGAATCTTGCTAGATCTAGGAAGACAAATGATCAAGCACACAGAGAAATATGTGAAACAGTAATGATTATTGATCACTAAATGAATATAATGAAGGATTGAATATCCTTATGTAGACTCAAATGAACTCAACATGTGATGGAGTTTTGATTGAGATAGGAGTGAGATAACAAAATGCATGAATCAGTTAAGTCACTTAATGTATTAAAATGCATAATTAATGCAATAACACTCGCAATTAGAACTAGATGATCTTTTCCTAAGTTTGCATTAAGCACTAGAGTAAATTAATGATGATTAATTTACTCCAACACCAAGTGGCATGTTCTTATAATATCATCTAATTGGTGAAATTTGGAAACCCTTTCAATTTTGTTTAAGTTGGCTGACTTGTAATTAAGTTTCATTCACCATTTTTCTCTGTAATTTATCTTGTTAATCCAATCAATAATGTAGCCAACATGATTAAACTGGCCAATGCAAATATTTTTCACTATTTTTTATTTACTTTGTTGGAAGTCCATGTAGTTTGTGTTATCATTGATGTCAACAGATGTATGTTGTTGTATTGGTGTCAACCTTGGAGATGCTTTGATTAGTTGCATTATGTTGTCATTAGTAGTCTCATTGGTGTCAACCTCTAGTGTTTCTTTGATAAGCATATGTGTGGTTGAGTTGTTGTGTTGTAGTTGGTTTTATTGTAATGAGGAAGTGTTATAGATTATGAAAATGTGTTTGTGGTGCTTGGTTTCCAAGTTCTTTTGAGAAAATTTGAATAAAAGAAGAAATAGTGTGTTCGAAAGGTGTTTTGTATGGCAGAGTAGTGTTCTAGTGTTTGCTCCACATTTATTCTATATTGAATATCTACTAATGTAGTTTGGATATGTTGATCAAAGGTTTTCAAAGGTGTTATAACCAATTTTTTTTTATTCTAGATCATTGTGTAGAGAAATTTTTGTTCACCAGTATGTGAACTATGAAAACACTGTTGTCTAGGATAAATGGTTTTGCTTCGCATTTCTCCACAGTGTGGTTTTTCGTCTTATGGATTTGAGGGTGTGCTTATATTTCTCATATCCTCTCTAGTATGAGTTTTTTAAAGTTTGGTGCTCTACAAGGTTGGATTCATGTATTATAGTATGTGAAAGGTTAACTATTTATACAAGATGAGTATATTCTTTAGGTGAAAGTTGTTGTGAAGGAATTTGTTGGATATAAGGGTGTTGATGGAATATTCTAGATTGTGTTCAAGTGATGTATGTTTTCTTCAAGTCATCTTTTGATAAAAGGAAGTGTCTACTTTGTATACACCTAAAAATGGTCATCACCTTTAATTAAGTAAATACTAGCTATTTGATTAATATTTCAACTACGTATAAATAAATGCTCAATTTATTTATATTGTTCACCCTTCTCTAATTCTCCAAAATCTAAAACACTTTATTCTAAATTAATTAAATAAACAAGGTTCCCTAAACCTGTTTTATTTAATTAATCTTCACCAAATCCACTTAGGAATTAGAGCAAATTTCTACAAATTTTTGTGTGCCACCTCATCAAGGTCACATGAAAATAAATAACTCTAATTTTTAATTAGAATTATCCTCAACTCAATTCAAAAAAGCACATGGCTTATTTCCTCCCACGCTTCCACCAACTTTGGAGCACATGATTTATTCTTCCCACACTTCCACCAATTTCAAAAAGCACATGACTTATTCTTCCCACACTTGCACCAATTTTGGAAGCACATGGTCTTCTCTTCCCACACTTGAATCGTCCATCCAAATGGCATGTTACCCATTTGCCAAGAGATTCTTCCACACACATGGCATGTTGTCTTTGGTCAAGGGAACAACATCCTGATTCTCTTCATCTTCACCATCCATTTTTCTTATTTGAATCTGGACCATTTATTATTTCCACCTCACTATATGCTTGGAAAAGGCTATAAATACAACCCTTGGGCCTTGTATTTTTCATCCACATTTGAAGTAAAGTTATCATGCAGGTTTATCATTGGAGCTTGGAGCATTCTTGGAGTTTTATAGATAGTTTTTATATCATGTTTTGCATCATGTTTAGATCTTAGATTAATATATTGCTTCATAGTTGCATTTTATCATCCATCTTGCATCATAGTTGCATTTTATATTAGTTCATTTTAAGTTTTCATTTGAGCATATATAGAATCATGCATAAAATCATATAGATCACTACCATGGTATCCACCTCTATTTGTGTATTTATCATCAACATCATCCTTCACCCATCATAACATTCATCATCATTATTTGCACATAGTTTCATTTAGGCATATAGTTGGCTTGAATGTTGAATGATATCTCATTTCCTAAGTAGTCATTTTAACAACCTTTGTGCTCATAGAAATTTGAGGACCAAACGATTTAATAAATCCTTAGGAATAGAGGACAATGATACATTCTTGGAAGATTTATCTTTATTGCAACTTAGAATAGTTTACTTTTCTTTGAATCTTTCAATATAAATCATTTCATTAAGATTTGTGTTTATACTAACTTTGCACATTTCACACACACACATACTTAAATGTTTAATGGTGTTTACATGGGTTCGACCAACCTTGGGTGTTTACACTAATTGCATTTTTTTTTTATGTTTGTGGAAGTGTGGAATGGTGTGTATATGTGGATTTAGTTCCAAGTTAAGATGTGATGTGGTCTACCTTCATTCCTTTCCACCACGAGAATGTCATACTTAATTTGAATTTTCATGTTTGAGGTGCATAGCCAACCTGGGAGATTGTTTTCAAGGTTGAGGATGGTATATATATGCTTTGAATTGATGAAGGATTGGTGTATGGTATGTGAGTGATGCAAAATGTGATGTGAAGTGTGAAAGTGTGAAAGGAAGTGCAACATTTAATGTGTTAGACTACTGGAAGTAGTGAGTAGAAGGTGTCTACATTCTTTATAGAGGCTTTGAATGTTCTAGTGATATAGTGGTGGATCTTTTCTATTTCTTTGAGATAGATTTCTCATTGTAACAATATTCTTTCTTCTTTTCTATAATCTAGTAGTGAGCCATTCTTTTATTTAGGTAGTGATCCATCCATAAGTGAGCCTTATGTATTCAATGTTATAATTACTTTATATTGTGAGCTAATCCTCAATGTGGTTTTTCCCTTCTTGAGTTTTCCACATTAATTTGGTGTTCTACTATGTATGGTGTTGATGTGTCTCAATTTTTGTTATTTTTTTTTATGCTAAATCACTCTAATAGATTAAAGAATAATAAGTTTAATGTGGATCTGAATATTAATGAGGGTTTGATTTTTTAATGAACAATTGGTTCACCCTCCCTCTTAGTTGTCTTGTGCATTCAACATACTTATACTTTTTAAATGTGTATTTTTTTAGCTACGATTAAATTTGAAAGTTGTACAATCATCAGTTAGTGTAATTTGAGAAGTTGACCTTATATAGGTCATAAATTTTGCATATGAAATATGTTTTAATGTGGTTTCTAAGGATTTGAATATTTTTTGAGGTTTATGCAATGATATACACCTTTTTGATTCTTGGAAAATTCTTATATGGTATTATTTTCTCTTGATAAAGTGGAGTTATGTAATACCACCCATGTGTTAACTCTTGCCTTGTCTAAATGTTTATATGATTGGACTAATAGTTGTATTGGGTTGATTATGGTATGATATAATTATAGGATGGTTATGTACCTTGCAAGATTACATGTCCTCATTGGTCAATTTATTTTTCTTCAACTATGATCTCTATTATCATATTTGATGTTTTTCCTTGAGTGTGTGAGATATATATAGGTTTTTAACCAATAGATGTATGTGAAGGAGAATGACACAAATTTACTTGACCTTCTCATTATACCTAGTCCTTATGGTTGAGTTAGGAAACCAATGAATCTTGTGGTATGTTTGATTGTTTAACCCATCCTATTTAATTATAAATAAAATGGTATTTCGTGTGTTTATCTAGTTAACCACTAATTAAAATAATTAGTGATTATAGATACTTATGTTTTGGATGAACTCAAAAAGTAATTATTTTCTTTGCATGTATTTATTTAAGTTGAGTTTGCTTACATTTTATTATTTTTTAAAAATGCTTATTTTTGACTATTTGAAAAATAATTCTAAATGCCTAAGTCTAAAAATTAGTTATCTAACTTCCTTTGAAAAAAGGAATTATCCATTTTAATATTGAAGAAATATTTAGTAAATACTATAAGTTAAATATTGTTTTAGTTAAATGTGTTAGTTAACCTAGGAAATTACCATGTTAGCCATTTAAAGGTAATTAATATATGCATTAATTAATTATAGTGAAATTACTATTCTAATCATTTAAAACATATTCTTACAAATGCATTAGATTTAAATTATTAGTGGAATATCAAAATAAAATAAAAAAAGTCTATTTTCAAAATATGTAGTTTTTAAATATCTTCTTTTCAATTACCATGTTAGTTTGAAATGAAAATTAAATTAAAGTGGGAAACAACTTTTATGAGTGAAAGAGGAAAAAGGAAGGTTTTATGGATTATTCATTATTTTTTCTATATTATTTCTCTTTCCTTCTTGTGTGTGGATGTTTAGATTGAAAAGATCAATATTGGAAGGGATTTTCTTGTGGATTGAAGCTTGTATGGATTGGATTGTTTGAAGATAATATTTATATGCATTTGTGCTTTCTTGGAATTTATTTCTACCTTAATAATTTCTATGGAAAAGCTTTTAAAAAAGGGATTTTTTTAAAAATAAAATTTAATAATTTCTTGATGTAAATAGTTTTTTTTTCTATTCTTTCATATTAGTTGGGATGGACATATGAGTTGTTTGATTATTATTAAATTTTATTTTCAAGTAATTTATCTATCAATAATTTATTAGAATTATAGATTTCAATTCTTTTAGTTGTATATTTAAATATCATATTTATGCTTTTAAAAATAACATCATGAGGTTGACAAATTTCCTTCAAATATTTATGCGAATGCATATTTTTGGTGTTTGGGTGGATTTATAAAAAATGGTATTGTTAAAAAATTATTTTAGTGTTTTTATAATTTTTTTGGAAAATGTAAAATGACCCAAAAGCCCTTCAAATTTTCTCAAAAAAAACTATGCACAATTGTAAAAGTGTGACCCCTCTAAACCTGTTTAATGCAAGAGGATGTAATTTATTTTTAAAATAGTGACTTGTTGCAAGTATGAAGGTATTTTCATTGATGTCAACTGGTTAACTGGTTTTCAATTGGTTGCTTTCATCATTGATGCCATGAATGTTGTTTATTGGTTGTATATGTTGAAGATATTGAGAAAATTGTAATAAAGAAAGGTTGCAGGTATTCAGTGTTTGCTTCAATATTTTCTCTAGGATGTGCTACTATGCTAGTGAGGATCTGAGGTATTGTTCATTGTTGTTGGAAGTTGCTATATCCAGATTTTGGGTTTCTGAATCGTTTTATAGTGTGAGATATGTACACCAGTTGTGAACTTGTTGGATGTTGTGTTGTGGTGCTGATATGTGGTTGTCATTGATGTCAACACTATTATAATTGTTGTTGTATATGTCGAGGATATTGAGAAAATAGTAATAAGAAGTGCTACAAGTTGTTAGTGGTGAAGTGAATTTCTTTCTATCGGTGTGATCAATATGTTGTTGTTCAGAGGTTGTGGACTAAAAGTTTTCTTGCTGAGTATATCTAGTTTATCCATGTCAAGTTTCAAAGATCCGCGTGAAGATTTGATCGAGTTATGAAGATTTGTATTCTAATAGTTTTTATGTTACTTCAATTTGTGTTCCTGAATGAAGATCATATGATTCCAGTAAGTTCAATTGCTGTGGATGCTTCTCTGATGTTTCACAATGCTTTTGGATGTTTCTAGTTCATGCTCTATATGTGTTTCATGTCTACATTGATCGTTGTGCTCATGATATGAGATTTTTTTGCGTGTTCATGTTTTTCATGTTCTTGGCCAACAAGGTGTTGAAGCGTGTTGTGGATCTTTGAGGAGTAAATAATTGAAGTGGTTCATGTTTGAGGATGTTATTTTCATTCTTCACTATGTTGTGGCTGACCTTGGTTGATTCACATGAATAATCTTTATTGATTTGGGCCGACTGTTTATATTCATTTTGTTATTTCTTTGGAGCTAACTTATAGCTATGTAATTTCTTGTTGTAGATATATAAGAGAAATTGTTTTATCATTTGAAGGAATGAGAGTGTGTGTGAGTGTGAAGTATATGAGTCTTGTGTGCAAATAAAGTTCAAATCATTCGAAGGAAGAGTAGAAAGTGCGTAAGAGTGAAGAAAGTGAAGAAGAGTGAAGAAGAGTGGAGAAGAGTGAAGAAGTGTTTATGTGCTTAACCAAAACAATAACCAGGCATTGGCAAATGCTATTTTCTCAATTCAAAGTCTAATGGATTTAATCAAAACCTTTCTATAAGTGATCCAGGTGGATACTTGTCGTCAAAAATTGAAGTTTTCCACATGCTCCCTATTTCATCACCATGTCAAAGATCTTGTCAAGAGCTTTCCGATGCATTTTGAACGGACCAAATCTGAGTCTGTATGTGAAAGTTATGGTCGGTCAAAGTTGAGGGTTGACCATGATGATAGGAATGATGTGGCAAGAATGATGACGTGGAAAAAATGAGGACATGACTATTTAAAATATAATTTAAAAGCTAAATTCTCTTAAATTTAAATTATTAAATCTTTTAAGTTTTAAAATCCCATACTACGAGATTTTTAAGGGGTCTTAGAGATTTTTAAGGATATTAAAAGATTTTTAGAGGATTTTAAAATATTTTAAGGGAGATTTTTAAGGGCTTGAAATATCATAAAAGATATTTTAAAACTAAAATTAACATTAACCTCCAAACTTAAAACAAATTTAATCCCTTATGATTTTTATAGCCCGAAATTATGAGGTCCATGAATATACAAGAGATAGTTTGGTTTTATTATAGTTGTTAAAACTAATATTAAAACTAATCAACCTCTAAATGGCTTTCCTATGAGAAAAGACAAAAATAAATAAACAATATGGAACTTGAATGAAAGAATTTGTTTTTTTAAGAGGGTAATTATTGTTTTATTTGTAAAAAATAAGGTAAATTTGTTGTAAGGGGGTTATTTTATTAAATATGGTGGTTTAACCCCATATGGGAAAATTATGTGTAAAAAGGGGGGGAATTTAGGACTTGGGATAAGCAAGTGGTGATTTTTATGAGAAAATTCTGAATTGTGGAGAGAATTTTGTATGGAGAGTTTGAGTGTCTGAATTTGTGCATTAAAGGAGTGTTACTCTGCTACACTTGAAAGAGGAAGACTTTGAAACTCTTGAAGACTCGACATTGTATTCTATTGATGCCTTGTAATTAGTTTGGAGCATAATCAAGGATCGGTCACTCTTTGGAGAGGGACACGGAGATGTAGCCATATTGGCGAACTCTGTTATCAACTCTGTTTGCAGTTCTCTCTTCTCTCTTGTTCTGAATCACTTTGTTAGTCTGTTAATTTAATTGTGTTGGTGTTTCACTTAAGTAATTTGGATTTAAAAGATTGTAAACATTAAGCATTCAAATGCAATTAGTATAGATCCTAAATCAGATCAGTAAGACAGTGTTTCTTCCTTTGGGTAGTAAGCCTATCTTGTATTTGAGTAGTGAGCTCTAGGCAGTGCGCTTGAATGCATGTGCATTCCCCATTTATATTCTCTTATACTTTTAACGGGGTATAATCTTGTGGACTGACCTCCACCATGGTTTTTCCCCTAATAGGGTTTCCACATAAAAAATATTGGTGTTATGTGTGATCCTGATTTGTTGTTCATTTATGCTTTCATGAGTATTGATCAGATTTGAGAATAAGGTAAATAAGTTGAATACGTTTGAAATTTGGTGACAACTGATTCACCCCCCTCTCGGTTGTTTTCCCTTGAGTTGCCAACAATTGGTATCAGAGCTTGTGGTTCCTTGGAAGAAATTTAAGAACTTGAGGTGATTCAGGATGGCAACTTATAAGAAGGATAGTCCTAGATTTGATGGAACAATTTATTCTTTATGGAAGACTCTAATGGAGTGCTATTTGAGATGTATTGGTGAACCCTACTAGAGCATTACAAAAAATATATGTTATTCCACAAAATGGTCCTACTACTTTTGCTGAGATTAGGGATGTTGAGTATAATATCAAGGCTAAGGAGGTGTTGTTGAGTGCTTTGACTAATACTGAGATGACAAATGTGATGGATCTAAAGACTATTTATGAGATTTGGAAAAAGTTGGAAACCTTGTATGAAGGTGATGCTAATGTGGAGATTGCTAAGCTACAAAGTCTGAAAGGGAAATATGAAAAGTTGAAAATGGGTGATGATGAAAATGTTACTACTTTCATGCAAAAAGTGAATGAACTTGTGTGTGGTATCAGATGTGTTGGTGGATAGATAGATGAATCAAAAATTGTTGCTAAAGTGATTAGATCCTTTCCTAATTCTTACAAAGTCAAGGCTAGTGCTATTGAAGAGCTCCAGATTGTAACTAATGTTACCAGAGATATGTTGATTGGTAAGCTTATTGCTTTTGAGTTGAGTGAATTTGGTGATGCACTTCCTAAGGTTGAATTTGCATTCAAGGCCACTACTTCTGGAAGAGATAGAAATAGATATGATGAGGATGAAATGAGATAAATCAACGAAGAAGAAAGATAGCTTGAGGAACTTGAAGCATTGATTGTGAAAAGAGAAGTCAGAGGACAAGGTAAGTATAAAGGAAATCTACCTATTAAATGTTTCTCTTGCAATAAGATAGGTCATTTTGCATCAAGGTGTCTTGAGAGAGTTTCCAAGCCAATATTTAACAAGCCTAAATTCAAAATTGAAGTGTTACTATGTTGTTGATGAAGGTGTGAAAGATGATGAATCTGACAAAGGAAATGCAATTGAAGATGAATTTGTGTTTATTGCTATCAAGGAGAATAATCCCGTGTCTATTGAATCTGCTAGTTGTACAAATGTGGAAAAAGCCCTAGCTGCTCAAGTTGAAGAGAAAGATGAATGGGTAATTGACAGTGGTTGTTATCATCATATGACAGGAGATAAAAGTAAGTTTTTGAATATGGAAAAGTATGATGGTGGTGTTGTGAGATTTGGTGATAATACTACTAGTGTGATCCGTGGAAGAGGATGCATTTCTCTTGATGGTAAGCATAATACTGATGATGTCTTGTATGTTGAAGGTTTGAAGCATAATCTTTTAAGTGTTGGAAAAATGGTTGATAAGGGATACAATCTTTAGTTCATGAATAGTAAGTGCAAAATATTAGGAAATTCTAGAAATGCGATTGCATTAGGTACAAAAACCAAAGGTAATATTTTCCACCTGAGTGCTGCTAGTAAAAGTTGTTTGATTGCTCAAATTGATGAAAGTTGGTTGTGGCATAGGAGAATGTGTCATGTTAACTTTGATAATATTGTTAAGATAAGTTCCACTAAGGTTGTGAGATCTTCCCAAGCTGATGAAACCTACTAATGCCATATGTAAAGAATGTCAGTTAGGAAAGAAAACAAGAATTTCATTTTAGAGTAAACAACAAAATTCAAATGGATTGTTGGATATTGTGCATACTAATTTATGTGGTCCTACTAGAACTAGATGTTTACAAGGATACAGGTCCTTCATGTTGCTTATTGATGACTATTCAAGGATGACATGGGCTACTTTCTTAAGGGAGAAATCTGAAGCTCTGAAAAAGTTCATGATCTTTAAGGCTATGGTTGAGACAAAGAGAAGTCTAAAGATTAAATTTCTGAGATCAAATAGAGGTGGTGAATTCACTTCTAGTGAGTTTAATTCTTTTTGTGAAGAGCATGGATTAAAGAGACATGTATCTACACCACATACCCCTCAATAAAATGGAGTTGTGGAAAGGAAGAACAAAGCAATTCTAGATGCTACTAGAACCATGATGTTTGAAGGAAATGTACCTCATATCTATTGGAGAGAAGCTATGAGTATTGTTGTGTACACACTTAACTAGGTACAAATCAAAGGTGATACAGGTAATAATCCTTTTGAGCTATGGTTTGGTAAAAAACCTACTGTTAGATATTTCAAGATCTTTGGAAGCAAGTGTAAAATCAAAAGAGATGAAGATATAGGAAAGTTTGATGCTAGGAGTGATGAAGGAATCTTTCTGGGATACACTACTAAGAGTAAGGCCTACCAGTGTTACAATAAGAGATTGAAGAAAATGGTTGAAAGTGCAAATGTTAAGGTTGATGAAGACATAGCTGCACTATCCAAAACCTATGGATATGATTTTGATGATTAGAATGATAGTACAAACATAGGGAAGCAAGGTCAAAACTCAAGTCAAGTGAAAATCATTTTGGTGAATCAAGAAGATCAAGAGGAAGGAGAAAATTGTGGAAGAATAGAAGAGAGATCAGAAGAGCCTGAAATTGAAGAACATTCTAAGAAGACTCCGAGGTATGTAAGATTGAATCATTCAGAGGATCAGATCATAGGTGATAAGAACAAAGGTGTCCAAACCAAGAGAAATATTGTAGAAGAATATTTTTTGATTTCAAAGACTAAGCCTAACAATGTGAAAGAAGCATGTAAAGATGAACATTGGGTTGAAGCAATGAAAGAGGAACTCCACAAATTGAAAAGAATGATACATGGATTCTTGTTCCCAGACCTAAGGATAAGAATGTAATTGGAACTAAATGGGTCTTTAGAAACAAACTGAATGAACAAGGTGAAGTGGTTAGAAACAAAGCAAGACTGGTATGTAAGGGATATTCATAGATGGAAGGTATTGATTTTGAAGAAACCTTTTCCCCTGTTGCTAGAATTGAAGTTGTGAGATTGTTTCTTGCTTATGTTGCTTATAAAGACTACAAAGTTTATCAAATGGATGTCAAGTCTTCTTTTCTAAATGGCGAATTGGAAGAAGAAGTGTATGTTGAACAACCTGATGGATTCCAGTTGATTGATTAGGGAGATATCAATTTTCGATTGAAGAAATCATTGTATGGACCCAAACAAGCCCCTAGAGCATGGTATGCCAGATTGGATAAATACTTGGTGAAGCTTGGATTTAACAAAGGTACTGCTGATAGTAATCTATATTTCAAAAATGATGATAAAGATTTGATTTTGGAAGTTTTCATTGATGATATCATATTTGGAGGAGATGATAGCTTTTGTATGAATTTTTCTACAAAGATGTAGAATGATTTTGAGATTTCAATGATTGGAGAGATGAAATTTTTCTTGGGATTGCAAATCACTCAGTTAGATAAAGGGATCTTTATATCTTAGTCCAAGCATGTGAAGGCATTGTTGAAGAAAATTGGTATGGAAGATTCAAAGCTAGTTGGTACACCCATGGTGACCGGATGCAAGTTGACAACAAAAGATGATTCTCTGAAAGAAAATCATACTAGATACAAATCAATGATTGGTGGATTGTTGTATTTAACTCAAACTAGGCCTGATATCATGAATGTTGTATGTATTGTTGCTAGATTTCAAGGTGATCCTAAAGAATCTCATACGATTGTTGTAAAGAGGATTTTCAGATACCTGAAGGGGATAGTTGATTTTGGCTTATAGTACTAGTGCAAGAGTTGTGAATGACAAGAAAAGTACTAGTGGTGGAGCATTCTTCTTGGGAAATAAGCTGATTTCATGGTTAAGCAAAAAGCATAATGCTATTTCTTTATCTACTATAGAGACATAATACATTGCTTCTAGTAATAATTTTACTCAAGTACTATGGATGAAATAGATGTTGAAGGATATCAGAGTTGTGTATGATGAGCCTATTGCTATATTCTGTGATAACTCAAGTGATAATAACATTTCTAAGAATCTGGTACTGCATTCCAAGACCAAGCATATATCTATCAAGTTTCACTTATTGAGAGAGAAAGTAAGTGAAAGGGAAGTTAGATTGGAGTATGTGCCTACTAAAGAGTAGATTGTAGGCATATTTACCAAGCTGTTGCCTAAGGATACTTTTGAGTATCTTAGAGGGAAGTTAGGGGTGATTACCCCTCCTAATAAGAACTAAGGATGCATTGATTTGGATCAATTCATGCATTTCATGATCATATTTTGATTTAGATTGATGTTGTGGTGCTTGCTACTTAGGGGGAGTAGTTAGATGTTCAAAAGTTTAGGTGTTCAAATATGTGGTTCAGATCTTGTATAAAAGAAATCTTTGCCATTGATGTCAAAGGGGGAGAAAAGCACACCGGTCACGTTAAAAATTTTACCAGGCGCACTGCAGTTTATAGGGGGTCGTGCTACCCGATTCTTGCAGTCTAAAAAAAAAGGGGGGAGAAAAGCAATGTGAAAAATCTTTGTGGGGAGAAGAGTTGAGGAAAGAAGAGTCAAAACCTAAGGGGGAGTAAGCATAGATGTGTTGATGGTATTTTTCACATCATGTGTTGTCATCAATGCCAAAGGGGAGATTTTTGGATGTTGTGTTGTGTTGCCAATATGTGGTTGTCATTGATGTCGACACTATTAGTATTATTGTTGTATATGTCGAGGATATTGAGAAAATTGTAATAAGAAGTGCTATAGGTTGTTAGTGGTGAAGTGAAGTTCTTTCTTTTAGTGTGATCAATATGTTGTTGTTCAGAGGTTGTGGACTAAAGGGTTTCTTGCTGAGTATATATAGTTTATCCACGTCAAGTTTTAGAGATCTGCGTGAAGATTTGATTGAGTTATGAAGATTTGTATTCTGACAGTTTTTCTGTTACTTTAGTTTGTGTTTCTAAATGAAGATCATGTGATTCTAGTAAGTTCAGTTGCTATGGATAATTCTTTGATGTTTCATGATGCTTTTGGATGTTTCTAGTTTTTTCTCTATTTGTGTTGCATGTCTGCGTTGATCGTTGTGCTTGTAATCCAAGATTTTCTCTTGCGTGTTCATGTTTTTCATGTTCTTCGACAATAAGGTGTTGAAGCATGTTGTGGATCCTTGAGGAGTAATTAATTGAAGTGGTTTGTGTTTGAGGATGTTATTTTCGGTCTTCACTATGTTGTGGTCAACCTTGGTTGATTCACATGAATAATCTTTATTGATTTGGGCTGACTGCTTATATTGATTTTATTATTTCTTTGGAGCTGACTTATAGCGATGTAATTTCTTGTTGCGGATATATAAGGGAAATTGTTTTATCATTTGAAGGTATGAGAGTGTGTGTGAGTGTGAAGTATATGAGTCCTATCTATGAATAAAGTTTAGATCATTTGAAGGTAGAGTAGAAAGTGTAGAAGAGTGAAGAAAGTGAAGAAGAGTGAAGAGTGGACAAGTGTTTATGTGCTTAACTGTAACTGTAACTAGGCATTAGCATATGCTATTTTCTTAGTTCAAAGTTTAATGGATTTAATCAAAAAATTTATGTAAGACAGTGTGTCTTCCTTTGGGCAGTAAGCTTATTTTGTATTTGAGTAGTGAGCTCTAGGCAATGTGCCTGAATGCATGTGTATTCCCCATTTATATTCTCTTATACTTTTAATAGGGTATAATCTTGTGGATTGACCTCCACCATGGTTTTTCCTCTAACAGGGTTTCCATGTAAAAAATCTTGGTGTTATGTGTGATTCTGATGTTTTGTTCATTTATGCTTTCATGATTAATGATCAGATCTAAGAATAAGGTAAATAAGTTGAATAAGTTTGAAATTTGGTGAGAACTAATTCACCCCCCTCTTAGTTGTTTTCCCTTGAGTTATGGGAGAAATGTAGTTGCTCTAGATTTCTTCTTGTTCTGGTTTTATGACTTAGGGTTCTCAGGATAAGTTGATGAGGTCATGCTCAAGCGGAATTTGTTGATTGGAAAGATTGGATTGTGTTCTTAATTGATTTATGTGTTTTACATTGGTATTGGCTGACCTTGTGTTAAACACTACTTATGAAGTTCATGAAGTATGGTGAAGTGTGTTGGGACTTATTTAGGTCCTCATTAAGTATGTGCTTGGGTTTCCCTCATTCTAATTCCATCGTAGAATGCTTTGGCATTGACCTAATTTGAATTTGTAATAGAAATGGTGTGTGGCTGACCTTGGTTGAATTTCAAGGTTGAAGATGATATAAATAAGAGTTGAGATGTTTATGGAAGATACAAGTGCAAGATAGATGCAAAATTGTGTGTGTGTGATGCGAGTTTGAGTAGATCAGTGTGAAATTCAAGTGGTGAGTTTCCAAATGTAGTGAGTTGAAGGTGTACTCTATCATTCAAGCATGTCTACAAGTGTGTGAGAAAACTATGGTGGAAATATCTGTTGTATTGAGATTGTTTTCTCTTTGTAACAAATCTCTTCTATCTTCTTTGTAATTTTGTGGCAGTGAGTCCTCTAGGTGGTTAACCCTTATTGGATAGTGAGTCTTGTTCCAGAGAGTAAGTCTTGTTTTGGCAGTGATCCTTTCTGGCAATGAACCTTTGTATTCAGTTTTGATATTCTCTATATTGTGATTTAATACTTACCATGGATTTTTGCTCATTGGGTTTTCCACATAAATCTGGTGTTATTGTGTGTATGGTTTTTTCTTCTGCACTTAATGATTAAACATATTAGTAGAGTAAAGGATTTGTGAATGATAATTGATCTAATCTCTGGTGAAAGTTTTAATCGCTACAACTGATTCACCCCCCCTCTTAGTTGTCTTTTTCAAAAATTGGTATCAGTGCTTGGTTCCTTGGAGAAGAGGTTAACTACATAAGGAAGGCTCAGAATGGTGAGAAAAATAACTATTGAGTGTCCTAGGTTCGATGGGATTGAGTATGCCTTCTAGAAGACAAAGAAGGAAGGATATCTAAAATATTGTGGATATGATCTATTGAGAAAGCTTATAAGACTACATACAATGCTCCTACTAATGGTTCAAGTACAACTAATGAGATTAAGGTGCATGAAGCAAATAATAGGGAAAAGTTCATTCTAAAGAATAGTCTTTCACATTCTAAATTAATTATAGTTGTAATTCTAAAGAGTATTAAAGAGGTCTGAGATGCATTAGAAAATATTCATGAAGGAGATGAAAAGGTCATAGAAGAAAAGTTATAGAATTTGGAGGCACAATTCGAGATCCTACATATGTCTAAAGATGAGAACATTAAATCCTATGTACAAAGAGTGGATGAGTTGGTAGGTGGAATGTGAGAACTTAGTGGTAAAGTGGATGAATCCAAGATTGTGAAGAAGATTCTCAGAACTCTCCCTAATGCATATAGTGAAAAGGTATCTGCTATTGAGGAATTTGTATATTACAAAACTTATACTAAAGATCCATTATTAGGTACTTTAACATCATTTGAAATGAGAAATCCTAGCTTGAAAAATGGATCAAAGTTAGAAACCACTTTTAGAATTGCAAATGTTGAAGATCCAAATGAAGAAAACTTCGATGAAGTAGAAGCTAACTTTGTTAGAAGGATATAAAACGGCTTTGATACATATGAAGGTAAGTTACCATTTAAGTGCTTTAGTTGTGGAGGAATAGGTCATTATGCTTTGAGATGTTTGAAAAGAGAAAAGAATAATAAATATAGAGTAGGAAAAGAAAAAAGAGGGAAGATGATTAAGAGATCATATTACGTAAATGAAGATGTTCGTATTTCTAATGAAGAGTCTAATTATGGAGATTTTGATGATAACGAATGCTTGTTCTTGGTTATAAAATATTAATCTACTATTGATAATATTGAGAAATAGGTAAAGGAAAGTGCTTTGGAGAAAGTTGAAGATACTGTAATCTCTGCTCTCTATGCTAAATAAGAAAAGAACTATTGGGTTGTTGATAGTCATTCACATCACATGGCTGGAGACAAGAGTAAGTTTGTTAAACTTGAAAAATATGATGGAGGCTTAGTTAAGTTTGGAGATGATATTGGTGCTAATATTTGTGGTATAGGTCTAGTTAGTTTTGATGGAAATCATAATATTGATGATGTCTACTATGTTAAGGGTTTAAGGCATAATCTCTTGAGTGTTGGAAAAATGTGTAGTAAAGGATATAATCTTGTATTCAAGGATGAGAGATGTAAAATCAAGAAAGGATCTAGGACAGTGATTGTTGCTGGTAAGAATTTTGAGGGAAACATTTATCAACTTAAGGGTATTGATAGACATTGCTTTATGTCTCAGATTAATGATAGTTGGTTATGGAAATGAAGGATGTGTCATATGAAATTTGATAGTATGGTGAGAATTAGTGTTGTGCAAGCTTTAAGAGATTTACTGAGAATTACAAAACCTGTTAATGCTATTTGCAAGGATTGTCAGTTTGGAAAGCAAGCTAGAAACAACTTTAGCTCAAAGGAACAATCTACTACTAGACTATTAGATTTGATTCATATAGATATTTGTGGTCCTACAAGAGTGAGAAGTCTACAAGGTGACATCTATTTTATGCTTCTGATTGATGATTACTCCAGATATTCATGGGTTACTTTTCTTAGAGAGAAATCTAATGCATTAAATAGATTCAAGGAATTTAAGGCTTTGGTTGAGAATGAAGCAAATCTGAGAATAAAATATTTGAAGTATGACAAAGGTGGTGAATTCACCTCCAATGAGTTTAACATGTTTTGTGAAGTTCATGGAATAAAGAGGCAACTGTCTGCTCCTAGAACTCCTTGGAAAAATGGAGTTGTTGAAAGAAAAACAAAATGATTTAAGAAGCTACTAGATCAATGATTACAGAGGCAGGTCTACCAAAAATTTACTAGAGAGAAGCTATTCATACTATTGTTTATTTGTTCAGGTGAGTTCAACAAAAAGATAATAGTCCTAAGACCCCCTATGAGCTATGGCATGGAAGAATCCCTACTGTCAAGTATTTCAAGGAATTTTATAAGCAAATGTTACATCAGAAGGGATGAAGAAAATTTAGGGAAGTTTGATGCTAGATGTGATGGGGGTATCTTCCTTAGATACTCTACTAGAAGTAAAACTTACAAATTTTTCAATAAAAGGCTAAGAAAGATTGTAGAAAGCACAAATGTCAAGGTGGATGAAGCATTGAAGAAATCAATTGAAGTTGATGGATATGTATAGGATGAACCTAATTATAGAGAAGTTGAAGAAGTTGAAGAAAAGGAAAAAAATAATGAAGAAGAAGTTTTGGTGATGTCCCAAAAGACACCTAAATATGTGCAAAAGAATCATTTAGAAGATCAAATCATTGGAGACAAAAGAAAAGGAGTATTGACAAGAAGCAGGGCTATTGCTGCTACTGAAATAAATCTGTGTTTACTTTCTGAAGTTGAACATAAGATAGTAAGTGAAGCATGTAAAGATAAGCATTGGATGAAAGCAATGAAAGAAAAAAATTATGCAGATCGAGAAGAATCAAACCTGGTAATTGGTCCCTAGACCGACATATAAAAACATAATTGGATCAAAATTGAAGATCCTAAAGAAAATGGTCAATGAAGCTAGCCATGACTAGCGTCTACAACTAAATATTTCTCTCTGGACCTATCAAACTAGTACTCACATGCCTACAAGTGCAACCCTTTTCCCTTGGTCTACGGATCAGAAGCCATTCTATGTATTGAAGTTGATCTCCATCATCGTGAGTGTCACTACATAATCTAATCACTGATGAAGAATATAGAATATCTTGGTTTAATAAGCTATAATTCCTGGATGAGCATCATCTTGACGCCCTTAATATCTTGCAAGTATATAAAAACTGACTAAAATGAAGCTATAACAAGAAGATAAAATGTCGGTCTTTCCAGGTAGGGGATCTTATCCTAAATAAAAATTAGAAGAATCTTCTAGATTAGGACAGTAAAAGAAAGTTTGAGCCTAATTGGTTGGGTCCATTTTTCATCACATCAATCTATGGATCGGGAGCATATCAATTATCAACACTTGAAGGGTATAAATTTGAAAATACAAAAAAAAAAAGATCAAAATCCAAAAAAGAAAAGAAAAAGGATTGAAAACAATAAAGAAAAAAATTATCCTCTAGTGAAAACCGCTTCGATGGTGCTTTGGGAAAGTACCTTGGTGGAAACCTAGAAAACAGGTGCCTCTTTTAACTAAAGCACCTCCATCTATTCTTTAGATCTTTATCCTATCATTCTTGGCATCGCATCCATTCATCACATCATCCATTTGCATCCATATCATAGCTTGATCTTGTGAAGTATTGTATCCCCTTAGTACTACTTGGAGTATTCCTCAAGTCAGTTTGTCCTGCCTATATCGAGGTAGTCTATTGCATCATGCTAGGGGAAATTCGTTCAGGATCATATTGGGTTCTTGTATATCTTAAGGTTATTGGAAATCTCTCGAAAATCCTAAAAACATTTGTAAAACATTTGTTAGAAAATCTAAAAACACTTGTAAAATCAAAAAATTATCCTATATAGCTAAAATTGAAAAAAATTCAAAAATTGTAAAGTCAAAATCCTAAACATCCAAAACACATCAAAATCCCTAAAAAGGATGAAAATAAAAAATCCAAAAATAGTACCTTGTTGAACTATGGGTATTTGAGCTTGAACGTAGGCAAGGCCATCATTGATGTGCCCCCAAGACACTCAAGGCCAATCCTTTAGGAGTTCTTCATAATAAAATGACATTTTCTCAATTAATTAATCTCTCATGTTCAATAAGTCGAGTCAGTCGAACTATGTGCTCTATGCATGTATAATGTAGGAAAGACTAATCTTTGATCAGCCCCTAAGGCTCCTAGGATAGTCTTTTAGGTTAGGTTCTTGGTCGAAATTTAGAAAACTCCTAAAAATTCAAATAACGAAAAACCCCTAAACATTCAAATATCATTAAACAAAAAAATATTGGAAAAACCTTAGAGGAAAACCCTGAACAACCTCAAATAATAAAAAAAATAAACATTCATATAAACAACTCAAAAAGGTCAAAAACAACCTCAATTTTTTTCTTCTTCAGAGAATCCATTGATATCTAAATTCCCTGATGAATTAGTGTTCCTTGTCAATCTCAAAGATCAGTGGAAAATGTACTTTGATGGGTCGTTCACCCAACATGGATTATGGGAAGGTATTCTTTTCGTCACCCCTCAAGGTGATTGCATTCCAAAGTCATACAGGCTATCATTTCCTTGTACTAATAACATTGTTGAGTATGAAGCCCTAATCATAGGTCTAAGGATAGTGGTTTAGTGGCAGATACAAGAGTTGAAAGTCTATGGAGACTCACAACTGGTTATCAAACAAGTCAATGATGACTATCAAACTAAGGATGACAAGTTTACTCCTTATAAGAAGATGGTAGAAAGTCTCAAAGACCTTTTTATTGATATAAATTTCAAGTAGATTCCTTGCATGAACAACTGAGCAATAGACACCATGATGCCAATCAGATCATTGTTAGACAATGCCAAATAACTTCCTACAATGGAGATTATTGGTAGAACAACCTCATACTGAATTTC
Organism: Sequoia sempervirens; assembly: GCA_007258455.2. Classification (NCBI taxonomy): domain Eukaryota; kingdom Viridiplantae; phylum Streptophyta; class Pinopsida; order Cupressales; family Cupressaceae; genus Sequoia; species Sequoia sempervirens. The sequence continues at coordinate 854,393,903 of VDFB02281492.1, read as the reverse complement.
AAAATCCTCGAATCTGAATTTGTGTGTCATTGTTGGTCATGGATCCTTGTGGTACCATGACATCTTTACCTACCTTAGTAGAGGAACCCTCCCATTCGATATCACCTCGAACCTTAAAAATACCTAAATGTTTATAAGGCATCTCGATTCATGATCCTAGGTGATACCCTTTACCATCAAAGTATCGAAGGGACATTACTATGATGTCTTAACCAAGAGGAAGCCTTGACCAGTTTAACAAAAGTACACAATGGCATATGTGGTTCCCATTCTAGTGGCATGAATTTAGATAAGAAACTATTGAGGACGGGGTACTACTAGTAGACCATGGAAAGAGAATCCCATCAGTATGTGTAGAAATGTGTTGAGTGTCAATAGCATAGATATTTGATTCATGCTCCAGCTCAAAAATTGCAACCAATAATCACACCTTGGCCTTTCTCATAGTGGGGGCTTGACCTCATAAGAAAGATTACCCCAACCCCATCTAATGGCCACAAGTTTATCACAACATCAACTGATTACTTTACCAAGTGGGTCGAATCCATTCTTATGACCTACATAATGGGAAAGAAAAGTACCAAATTCATCTTGAATTACCTCATATATCACTATGGTGTTCCACAAACCCTTATCTTAGACAATGTAACACCCTTCAAGAATCAGGATGTAAAAGAGCTATGTCAAAGGTTCAACATCCAACATTGATTCTCTACCCTGTATTACCCCTAGGGTAATGGTCAAGCTGAGGCTACAAATAAAACCATTTTGAAGATCCTAAAGAAAATGGTCAATGAAGCTGGTCATGACTAGCATCTACAACTAAATCCCACTCTCTAGGCCTATCAAACTAGTATCCACATGCTTATAGGTGCGACCCCTTTCTCCTTGGTCAATGGATTAGAAGCCATTCTTCCTATTGAGGTCGAGCTCCCATCACTATGATTGTCACTATAGAATTTTATCACTGATGAATAATATAGAATATCTCGATTGAATGAGCTAGAATTCCTAGATGAGTGTCGTCTTGATGCCCTCAACCACTTGCAAGTATATCAAAACTGACTGAAATGAAGCTATAACAAGATCAAATGTTAGTCTTTCCAAGTAGGGGATCTTGTCCTAAAGCAAAATCAGAAGAATCTTCCATATTAGGATAGTAAAGGAAAGTTTGAGCCTAACTGGTTGGGTCCCTTTTTCATCACAACAAGCTATGGATCAGGAGCCTATAAAATATTAACCCCTGAAGGTGAACCCTTGTAGGAACCAACCAACAACTTGCATCTTAAAGATTTGTATGCCTAATCTTGAAGGGTATAAATATGAAAATACAAAAAAACCAAAAAATGATCAAAATCCAAAACATATAAGAAAATGGATTGAGAACAATAAAGAAAAAAAGCATCCTCTAGTGAAAACCACTTTAGCGGTGCTTTGGGAAAGTACCTTGGTGAAAACCTGGTAAACAGGCACCTCATGTAAATAAAACACCTCCATCTATTCTTTGGCTCTTTATCCTATCATTCTTTGCATCACATCCATTCATCACATCATCCATCCACATCCATATCATAGCTTGATGTTGTGAAGTGTTGTATCCCCTTAGTACTACTTGACATATTCCTCAGGTTAGTTTGTTCTACCTATATCAAGGTTGTCCATTGTGTCATGCCGAGGGCAATTCATTCTAGATCATATTAGGTTCTTGTATATCTTAAGGTTATTGGAAATCTCTCAAAAATCCCAAAAACATTCATTCATCAAGAAATCCAAAAACATGTGCAAAATCAAAAAATTCCAAAAACATCAAAATATTGTATAGCTAAAATCCAAAAACATTCAAAAATTGTAAAGTCAAAATAAAAAACATCCAAAACACATTAAAATCCCTAAAAAGTTCAAAAATTGAAAATCCAAAAATAGCACCTTGTCAAACTACGGATCTCTAAGCTTGAACGTAGGAAAGACCATCATTGATGTGCCCCCGAGACACCCTAGGTCAGTTCTTTAGGAGTCTATCATAATAAAATAAGATTTCCTCAATTGTTAATCTCTCATCTTCAATAGGTTGAGTCAGTTGAACTATGTGGTCTCTACGTGTATAACGTAGGCAAGGCTAATATTTGATCAGCCCCTAAGGCCCCTAGGATAGTCTTCTAGGTTAGGTTCTTGGTCGAAATTCAAAAAACCCCTAAACATTCAAATATTAGAAAACACAAAAACATTGGAAAACCTTAGAGAAAAACCCTAAACAACCTCAAATAATCAAAAAACATAAACATTCATATAAACAACTCAAAAATATCAAAAACAACCTCAAAAGCATTTTCAAAATACCAAAAACATTGAAATATTCAAGAAAATCCACAACCATCCATCTCATTTCGCTTTCACCCGCAATAAACCTTCATCCATAAGAAAATAAATCATCACCTTCGACCTTTGGTAAAACAAGTAGAAAACAAGTATCACAAGTCGTAAAGTGAAAACCTAAGTGTCAAAATCTAATGTCTAAATCATAGGTAAACAAATCAGTGAAGTTTGTATTAACAACTTATCAAACACCTCATCCTAATCAAAACATCTGATCAACATGTCCTAGGATGAATCCTTCCTACGATGGGCATCAACATCAGAAATCACCTTAGCTAAGTTAAACTGGCAAGAAATACAAATAACACTAACTATTTTTCTTTGATCTTTTCTTATGATTTATCTTATTGTCCCATTTTGAAGACCTCTCGATAATGTCTATCAAAATGATTTAGAGAGAAAGGAATGGGGCATCAATCATTATCTTTCATTTTCTATGCTTGTGGGTATTCTTGTAAAATAATCTTGGCGCATACTTGCTTAGTTGTGTAGGGAAGTCGTTTGGGGTAGATTTTTGACTATTATGTATGCTTTGGTCCAAGATATTCTAAACTTCTAAACTACATTCCAATGAGGTTTCTATATGTCAAGGTCTGAACAAGAACTATCCTATTTGTTTGTAGAGTCAAATTCCATTACACTAGATACAACGCCATCCTGGTTATCAATAGCTTGATGCATCGTGTCTATGTGTTATATCAAAAATAAGGAATGACAAAAAAAGCCAATCCTAGGATATGAGCAAATCATCCACCTCATTAACATATCTAATAAAGTCTCAATGGATCAAGGACTTGTTGGAATTTTTGAATCAATCTTCTGAATCAATGGTCAAAATTCATTTGTTTTCATTCTTCTACTTCTATCCATCTTATCTTCTTATTCTTCTATCTTTACTAACATTTCTATCCAACCATCAAATCTATGTGATCTACATTGAAATATACATGAGGTTACCCATAGTCGATGACTGTCTATACATCATGAAATTTGTCTACATCAACATCTGAGCTTTCTAGGAACTATTTTTATCCTCTTTACCAACAATCCCTCTTCCGGTTGGGCATAGTGGGGCATCTATATCATCTTCATCTCAACAATTTGAAAATTTGTAGCTCTTTGATTCAAAAGCAACCTAAAATCTCAAGAATCTCAAGGATAAGTCTGATTTTCACCTATCATGAGCTTGATCGAAACACTTTATTCCCCGATCAATCTCTTGAGGGGGGAACCAACCATATTTCAATCATATCGATATCAAATCATCTAATGGACTTTGTTCCTAGCCTTGCTAGAAAATCTTGGTCAAATTATCAAATCAATCATCATTGGGATATATCTTTCCCTACCAATCCTTGCGTTATTCAACACAATCCTTGCATTGTTGTGAATCCTCAACAATGTTATCAATAAATCAATTAGATCAATCAACTTTACCTTGGCTATCAATATCTCAAAGAGATCATTGATATCCATTTCTGCATCATCATCAACATCAAAACCAACATCAAAACTAACATCAATCTTTGAACCAATGCAATGAGTACATTGCTTCAAAAAGGAGAAAAATGTAGACACTTAAAAATGTCTCAATGGATCACATTGGCTAACTAACATCATTTCATCCTAAAACCCATCATCTTTTTGTTTAATTGATTAAATTAGCTTAGTTGTTTAATTGATTGACTCATTTTCATCTATTAATCTAATTGACCTAGTTAGGTTAATTCATCCCCTTTCATGCTAACATTTCATCCTATTAAATTGAATAAATCAAATTATTTAATTTACTCCCTAAATTCCTCTTATTTAATTAAATAACCCTAAGTTATTTAATTAAATATCATATCACTTTCCTGTTCCATTAAATAAATTAATTATTTAATGAATATCCTAATTCCTCTAATTTGCATAATTGGAACTTTATTTAATTATCAAATTACTAATAAATATAATTCCCCCCACTTGCGAGGGAATAATCCAAGGGAATATTCCTCCTTTGCATATTCCTCCAAAAGGAATATTCATATCCCCTTTTGCACATTAAAACTTTGTTTTTTTTTGCTAAATATCTATTTCCCTCACTGATGAGAATATTCCAAAGAATATTCTTTTTCTTCACTCATTTGGAAAAAATTAATATTCTTCCTTATAATAAACTCACAAGACTTCATGTGCAAGTTAACTTACAAGAATTCATGTGTAAGTTAACTTACTAGCAATCACACCTTGGGGTGCAATGGGTACGTTGAAGACAATATAGTGAACTTTCTATTAAATTTGTTTATTAATAATTAGAAAAACCCATTAAGAGCCATAAAGTAAATATATCTTTTTTTACTTAATTCCTTAAGAAGTTGAAGTCTTGTGAGTTGAGTACACCAAGTAAAACGTAAACCCCCTTAATAAAGAAACATTAATTGAAAAAAGAATTTGAGTGACAAAAATGCTTTTTATAATAGATAGGCAAGAAACAACTTAATAATATGTTGTAATTCTATTTAAAACAATGATTCAATCCTGTTTCTTAAATATATGAGTTGCATGAGAGGCCTTGATTTGCATCAAACTAAAATCCAAACACTTAATAGTAATGAACCATAAGCAAGGAAGCAAGGAATGATTTCACAAGGGTCAATAGATTTCAACTAATGAACATAAACCCACAAGTTCAATATATTCCTCTAAGGGATAGAGCATCTGCTTCTCTTAATAATTGCAAGTCATACTGGCAACTAGCTTTGACAAGGCTATCTCTAGTTGTGATCACAGTCTTGTATCCTTCTGCTTTAAACAACAGTTTTTCAAGGTGATGCTTTCTCCAGACATCATCCATTACAACCAAAGTTTTTTGAGATTTCATTTGGCTAAGCCTTTGCTGGAACTGCATATGAGCATCTTCAACAACTGGAAAATCAAATCTGTGACCACAAACTATCTTATTCCACATTCTCTCAATAGTTACCTTAAGATTTGGGGACTGCAAAACTATTTTGAAAACAATGGTGTCCTTAAAGTGATCTGTAACAAGACAAAATAAAATGAAATCAGTTACTAAAGTAATTTTTGGTTAACTATTTGTGAAATAAGACGAACCAAAACAATCTCCTTTCAGTTGTTGGAAGCTTACTAATATAAAGGAAATTTAATGTTCCAACTCACACTATTTTGTTGCTATTTGGTCATTGAGAGTGAAAAAATGAAGTTATGGTTATACATTACATGACATTAGACAAGCTTCACATAGAGTTGTGGACAAACCAAAGTCAACTACAATGTTACAAAATGGTTTGTAGAGAACCAATTCGATTTTCATCAGCTCAATATTGTCCTCATTCTTTGTGTTTTCAAATCTTGGTTTACTATCGTGCAAGAACAAATCTCATGGTTTTCACTAGAATGCAAGTGATTACTCTATTCCTCCCTTAAGATTTTAACTTATCATAAGAAGCATAGGCACTACAAAATTTTATCATGATCAGAACATGGCTTATTTGGACTATAGACTGTAAAGAAAAGCATTAATATCCAATAACTATTATTTTTCTTTTTATTATCTACATCTAAAATTCTATAGATCTTCTAGTCATAATGGAAAAGGATTCTTATCACTAAATAATCTAAGATAAAATAATAATGATAATTATGAATACCATATGGAATAAGCCCTCATAGAGTATGTCATGTAGTAATAATCATTGGAGGGATGCTTCAACAACCATCAGATCTCTTAAGTTCACTTCAAAATATATCAATTTTGATATGTGTAAATTATAAGTGTGTTAAGTACAATGAGATATTAAAAAATAATGAAAGGATCATGTGAGTGTAAACATTTAAGAATGTGAGAATAAATGAATAAAGTTCATAAGATGACCCCAATGGTGGAAACACTATAGTAAGCATGCCATGAATAGAAAAGGTTTTCCATCAATAGTGGTCAACCCAAAAAGAACGTGTGTTACACTTAGAAAAAATAATGAATAGTACTAACTAATTGGATTTGAATTCATCTCACGTAAATTATTCTTTTGCAAATGAATTTGTATGATTTCCCTAGAGGACCAAATCACCAATTTCAAAATTGTGTTGAATAGTGCCTTTTACATCTCATTCAATCATGTTTGGTACACACTCAAATTATCCAAGGCATGAACACAACACTTAGTGTACGTTTCAAGATCTTGTAATCTTTGATCTTTGAATGTATTATCATCAATTATTCATCTAAGGAATATTGAATAAAGATGAAATTTCTAACCCAAATGGTATAACACCTCAATATTATAAATGAGTAAGACATATATCCTATAGAAATGAGAATGGTAGTGCAATATGTCTAGAAAGTAGGAATAATTTATGTATGTCAATTAATTGAATGTTTACTAATAATTTTCCACAAGATCTGTTCATGTTTTATTGGCATCCTTGGCTTAGCCATTACATTATGGATAATATGAAGAAGGAAACTGTTGTTGAATTGGAATTTGTCCAAAAGTTTACTTTATTTCATTTAGTTTTCTAGATAGTATAATGTCAAAACTATAAAATTAGAAATTTGGTATGTGGCAATGTGCCATTGGACAATGTTAATCCAAACTTTGTCCTTGTTACCACTTTTATAAGACAATCATGTACACAAATCCCTATCAAAATGGCATGGTCTAACCTTTGGAAAGTGACACAATAGATATTAGTGATGTAGAGAGAGCTAGTTGAACATTCACTTCTATGTCTTGGATTAAATCTATAAAAAAATTAAGAATATCACAACCATCCTCATTTCAAAGTTACTCCAATATTAAAACATATATTTATGACACTATCAATCAAGCAATGCATACAATGGCTCTAAAAAGAGAAATGTGGAGTACCCAATCAAAAAGTTACTCCAATATTAAAACACATATTTATGACACTATCAATCAAATAATGCATACAATGGTTCTAAAAAGAGAAATGTGGAGTACTCAATCAAAAAGGCTATAAATATCTATAATAATTAGCTATATTTGATAACAACTTTAGATTATCAATATGTAATTTAACTACTATTTGGTCTTCTTGTCTTTTAACTTAATAATAGTCATACAAAATACTAGAGCAGAAAAACTGGAGAGATTCTTAGTAACCTATTAAAGATCACAGATCTCTTACAACTTTAAATGAAAGAGAGTTTATTCAGTAAAGAACAGGAAACACATTTCCTAAATTAGGCTGTGTGGCTGTTATTGCTAAATAAACAAGAAGACCTTGAAAATAGAAACCTAAATGCATGCATATCCCTTAGCGAAAGAATCCAAATGAACATGAAAGGATGAAAACTATGCTACGATTTATACGGATGAAGCTTTAAATGAATGGCAGATGATTCAGGGCACAAATAGATTTAACCAAATGCAATATAAATTTACTCAACAGAGTTTGAAAAATAAATAAAATTTCTCGTAATGACCTCGTTATTGTATTCATGGCAATTATTTATCATGCCTCTCTAATATAATTTGTACTTACGCATTTTAGCATTTTCAAAATAATTTATTTCATTGCTGGTAGAAAATATATTTTACACTTAAAATAATTATTTACAAAGCACTGGAATCTACTTTCATAATGGGATTTCCAAAGGTCTTATGTGTCCATTATCTACTAACCTTCAACAAGGCCTTCAATTGATCCCAGAGCAGTTGCCACAGAGATGAGGAGACAAATGAAACTTAAGGCTTGCAAAAGAAACCAGGTAATTGTCCATTGTTGGATTTTATTCTTCACCATATACATTCCCACTGGGAAGTACACTACTAGTGGCCAAAAGTTAACAAAACTCAGAAGTCCAAGAACATCATTGAAAGATGGAAGCAAAATGGCAATACCGGTAGTTGAGACCACAAATGTAGTTCTCCAAAATAGCCTGAATAGGTTAACATAATACAACCCAAGCAGGGGAATTGGCACACCATATTCATTACTGACAATTCTATTATTTGGCCACTTGTTCAGAAACCAATGTTCAATGAAAGCAAACAAGGGTTGATAGTATACCTGCAAAAGATATTATGAATATAGGTTTTTATGTACGAAGGGTCCAACTTCAAGCCTTAGATTACAAATTTTAGCAATTAGTGGTCGAAGGAAAAAAGAAAGGCTTGGAAAAGTCTAACCAGGTATGCTCCCACCATATGAACTGCAATGCATGCATTAAAAAAGTCAATCAGCTAGTAAGACTCATAAAAACCAAAACCTATCAAGATTTCCAGGTGCATTCTCTCCAAATGCTGCATACCCGAAGTAACCACAAAGCAAATAGAAGAAATTCATTGTTGCTACAGAAAACATGGAAGATTTCTTCGTAGTTTTGTTTTCTGGAGGTTCTGGTTTGAAAGTGTTCTGCATGATAATATGAAAAATCCGGAATCACTCGTGCAGTTAGATTATAGCTTAGAGGACCAACCAAGCTTTCTGTGATGTGGATGTTGTTGTACTCGAGCTAATTCGAGTTATACTTCCATAAAAATTCCCATTTTCTACATTTTCCAAGATTTGTGAGTCTCATGAGAAGTGGACAAGGTTAAGGATTGTAGTTCCCCAAGTTCTGATAAAAATGTGAGGTCATTAGGTTGTAGAAATGGGCAGTCAAAATATATATTTGAGAATATTAACAAGTCAGATGGAACAACAGAGTATCCATGCCACTAAAAATGTTAAGAAAAAAAAAAGAATGAAGTAGAAATGGTTTAATAGAGAAATAGGGGGTTCTAAGGTCTTGGAGGTAAGATGTGTTGTTGGGGTTTTTGTATATGTGCAAGAACTAGTAAATTGTAATTACATCACACAAAGCAATTATTACAAAGCATATTTAACTTCTAATAAGTATACAGATTAATGATATTAAGTTTCCACAATTCATATTGTTTATTGCTGCAACAATTTTTGAATTTGATTGAATAAGATTTTTTTACATTAACATTTCAGATCACACCAGTGATCCATCATCAGAATGATATCATGATCAAAGAGAAAAAAAAAAAAATACTGGTCCCTAGTCTTAATTGCCTCCATTGTCAAAAGAAATTTTTTGCCAAAAATCCTGATGAGAGATTAATTGGACATAAGCCCATCATGAGGAGAGGCTCCGACTGACAGTCAAAGATACAAAACTATCATCGACAGGTATCAGAATGGTTGGTTTCTCATTTTTTAAAGATTATTGGGTCATTTGTAGAAGGCTAGGAAAAGCTAATAAATGTTGGGTTTTTTCTACTCAATTTTGGGTAGCCTGTATCCAAATTCCATTGAAAAATAGACTATAAATTGACCCTAAGGCCTGAATTACCACCACCAATTGAGGGCTTCATTTGCATGTAATGTAGCCAAACCTTGAGTTGATTAGTTAGTATGCATGCTAATTTCTATCACAAAAATTGTGAGATACCCAAATGAATTCAAAGTTTCATGTCTATAGGACACCCGTGTGCAGACTCCAGAGTATGGGCACCTAATAACTGTATATTTTTCAACCATAAAATAGTCTTGAGAACCCTTAAAATAGTGGCATTTGACTAGGAGCTTACCTCATGCTAATTGAGGTAGTGATTGTGTAGGAAATCCCTGTTCCATATAGGGACACATATTGTACTAGTCCACAAAGCCATGCATTCTTGTCAACTAACAAAAGAGACATAAACTTAAGAATTTTAGTATGATAACTAGCTAATTCTAACAATCAAGGCACAACCAAAAAATATTGAATGGGGGGAAATGGAAAGATCAAAAACCCAGATTCACTTTCACAGCATCCCTGTATGTATAGTTCCTATGGGGTCCAAAGACAGGGTTAGGAAACTTGTAACAAACTACTAGCAAAGAAGAGTAATAATAAGTTATGAGAGCAAAAACAAGCATGACAACAGGCCCTGCAATCCATCCCAACTGTGCAACACTCTAGGCCAAGGATAAAAATTTTGCTCCTATCACTGCTGTGATTATATGTGCAGTTGCAACCCATAAAATGCTTGTTCATTCCATTCAAAAGGGAAAAAGATAAAGATCTTACATATCAAGCCACAAGAATTTATAGTGAGTTCCTATACATAGTAGGACTAAAATACAATGACTTGCAATTATTGTACGAGGGTTATGGATTTCATTTAAAAAATGGTCTATGTGAATTTCGTTATTCCAAATCCAGAGGCTCGTCAGAGAGATTGCATAGGATTTGAAAACAGATCTATGCTTCCAGAGCTCAGCCATGTTGGTGTTGCAAGAGGCAGTGGAGGCATACCTAGTGGGGCTCTTTGAGGACACAAACTTGTGTACCATCCATGCCAAGAGAGTTACCATCATGCCTAAGGATATAAAGCAAAACTCATCGACTTTCAAATCAAGATTATAAATATACTTCAGATTTGAGTTCTATAGATTTTCTGGAATAAGCATCATCAGGGTTTCTGTATTGCCAATCATGAAGTGGGGAGGATAATCTTTGAAACCCTATTTTTGCAGAGCTCTATAAATTATCCATGGCCTCCATAAGTATTGTATCACAAAACATACAAAGAATGGGTAGATTCTAGCCAAAATTATGTATAAGAAAGAATTTATAGCCAAAACATACAAAGATTTGGAGGGCTTTGAGCCTCCATTTGTAGCTTCTACCATTTCTACATAGCTTCAAACCCTGATGCTCCCAAATTTAAAAGAAAGTATTTAGAAAACCATATAAACCTAGGGTTTGCAGAATTTAATATGGATCAAATAGAATAAAAACAAAGAACACATAGAATACTATTTAATTGAAGAAATTACCGATTCACGGTGAGTTAATTCCAGTCATGTAAGGGTTTTCTTTAAGGGTTTGTAGTTTTTCTTCTTTTTCAAGGGCTCGGTAACATGAGGGAGTATTACAATTTACCTGTATTACCCATATTCATGTTGTACATTGCACTCTATTTTTCTCTCATGAGGAGGGGCGTGAGGGCTCATAGGGAGAAGGGAGGCCTCACTTGGGTCATCATCGAGGGTGTGTGTGATAAAATTCCAGCCCTGCTATTGTGAAAATTTCAAATGCATAATCTATTTACGGAAAGAAAAGGAAGGAGATTAGATTGCAATCCTTCCATGCAACCATGCTTTTCACAAGGCATGCCTCGACTAGTGGCTAACATTGCCTTTTCCCTCTGTGCAAACTTTCTCTCCATCAAATCACTAAATGAGAAAACCACAGCTCTTTGTAGACCGATAGAAGTGGATTGTTTCTGTTGGTGAATGTAACAGTTGGTTGTTATAAATGCAGGGACAGGTTTTGGTGAGTAAAATTGGCTATGATAGTACAATAGTGGAACTTGTTATGAAAAAATTGCGGTGACATACTGATTTTTGCAGATGGTTAGGATGAACACAAACTTCTTGCATCACATCGCAATAAATTGAAACCATTAAGGAGCAAACAGAGATGGGCACATCTCAAATCCAAAAAATGATGAACAACTAAAATTCCTTCCATGGTATTCCATTGCAATTTGCTCCATTTAGCGTCAAAAGAGGTTGGAAAATCTTAGTGTGGGGACACCTTCGGCATAACAAAAATTCTTGTGCAAGTTTTGAAAGTGTGTTTGTTTGGATGAATGTAAGTCTTGATTAAATATCATCTTCCATCCCCAACCCTTCATGGGAAAACATGATCTATGCCTCCATCTTCTTTCCTTTTTGACCATTGATTAGCTTTTTCAATCTTAGCCCTTCATTTTTCATTTTCTTTCCTATAAATAGATCACTATTTGGAGACAAAAGGATCCATCTTTTAACATCAAAGTTATGCTTTTAAAATCACTCACACAAACACTCATATTTAGCACACATTTAACATCTTTTATATAGTTCATTTAATTGCATTAATTAGCTTTAAACTTCCATTAATGGCTTCCATGATCACATAATGCATCCATTTAGCTTGTTTATTAATTAGGGTTTGAATCTTTTAGTTTAGAATTCATCTAGATTAGCTTAGAATTTGCATATCTTCATCATTTTAGCATAAATTCATGTTAAATTAGCTTGCATCATGCTCATTTAGATTAAAATCATGCTTTCATACACATCTCACAATGGTTTCACCAGTTTTCTTCAATAAAACAGGGTGTAACAAAGATCATTTATCCATGGAATTGGGAAAGGGTCATCATTCCACATCAATGCAACACCACTCCCACAATGGGATAGGTTTCAGATGGATTAGAGTACACATTTTGAAGCTTTTGTAGTTTAATATGCTTAGTTTTGATAAATGTTTAGTTTAATTTGAATTTGATTTATCTTGTTGAGATTGGCATTAGTGGATTCGTTATGCTTTGATTCTTCATGGATCAAGCATAATCGACCAGTGCTAATTTGTCGGTCATGGTATGGAGTAAAGGTTTCTACATGTGTATCTAAGAAAAAGACTTGTCAAACTATTCATCTTTGTGGAAATAAGCATTTTTTGACTATGTAACATTTTTGGTTTTCAGCCCTTGCTTCCTTTCCGCTTCGGGATGGATCTGCAGCCAAAGGATGAAGGATGCTCTAGCATAAAGACGTGTAATGCCATGTGGTGGCTGCATCAATTTATATACATTGTTTTCCTTTTGGGCTTGAATTGGGACACATTTTAGCTTGATGGGTATTTTCTTCAAAACCATTCTCATAAAATTTGAAATTGCTCGCTCACTTGCCATGTCATCCATTTCTTTGGGTTGTCTCTATCTTCAACGGAGAGATTATTTTGGGCAAAGTTTTTTGAAGAGTGCACAAAGATCTTACTTTCAAGGTGGAACCTTCAAGTTGGATTCATCATTCTTCATAACTGATCGATTAAAATTTTTCCAGGTTGTGCTAAGATCTGATTTTCTTTTGACAATATATCTTTGCAAAGCTTCTATAAAATCTAGTCATTAATGAGGCGGCCCAAGACTTTATGAGAAAAGATCTTTGCAATCTAATTAGATTCTAAATTAGATTATGGTCAATCAGGTGTAGACATCTAGCATTGGTTCATATCTACTAGTTGGCGGGTGCTCTCCTTCTTGACTTTTGAAGGGGCTTGCAGCAAAGATAAAAAACTTGGATAATCTTCAAAAAGAACCATCCTCTGAATCTTTTGAAAGAGGATAGTTTTTAGGAGTTTTTAATTTCTTAGGGATAAGAGGATTTCACATAGTATTATTCATGCTCTCTAGCATTTTATAATTTTTGAGACTATTAATCAAATTGTCATCTGACCTTTGTTTTCAGTTAATATATCATAAGAATTTGATTTGTAAAAAGGAAATCTGTGAAATTGTGTAATTTTGTGGCCTTTATCATGAATTTATTTTCTTCTTATCATTTATGTTGAGAAGCACTGTGTTAAAGCTTTACGTGGATAGTCTGAATGATTGTTTCACATGTTATTGGATTTTATGATTGATGCTATCTTTTAGAAATTGAATCATGTTCAAAATACTCTTTTATTTTCTATAAAAGATAAGTTGTTGCTCATATTATGTTGTAAGAGAGGGAGGGTTCTATAAAGATCCAAATATCCTTGTTGGTTTTTAGGGTTTATTATTACTATTAGACCTTAATGGATGCTTCCCATGGGGAGATTTGAAAGACTACACTATTCTTTCTCTAGCCTTTGTTGCTCATTCTCTTCCTAACAATGAAGGGTCTATGGCATTCTGTGTCCATTTCATCAGTTATAAGGAATTGATAAGCTTTTGAAATATTCTGAAAGCATCGCCATTGTTTATGTTTTTCTTTGCATTTCACTTCCCCTTTTCCCACACACAAAGAAGAGCCGACTTTATTTAAAAATCTTGGAGGTCATTCAGTGAGGCACAATTTGGTCCTCCACTCGCTAAATTTTCCATAAGGCTGTTCAAAGAGGTGCAAGCTTTTGTGATCAATAATTACTTAACATTGTTAGCAAAAAATCCTCAACTAAGGAAAGAGCATAAATCTAAATTTTCCAAGATAGTCATTCATACCTTTTAATAATTATATAATACAATTCATAAAAAAATTACTTTGATTATTCAACATGAGAAGCAATTATTTTTCTAAAGATCAATAGGAATAATTTTTTTGTGATAATAGGCTTCTCTTAGGGATTCAATGCAAAAGGGCTCGCATTAATATGAACCCAACTACCCTTAGAAACATACATTATAATAGGAAAAATTCATGATTAGTTTGTGTCACCAATATTTCAAACTCAATTTTTTGTTCTTGAGTTATAAACAATTTTTTGTTCGAGTTATAATCTTTCTCCACTACAAATCTCTTACATAAGAATTTTCCACATAGAAAATCAATTGGAAATGTAGAATGTGTGCCAAGGTGGAGAGGAAACCAAAGTTACCACACCGTAATTTTAACATCAATTTTTAGGAACCTTCATCAACCATTGAGAAATTCAAAAGTTATCATTATTTAAAAACCAATTGCCAAACAATTTTAAACCCTCACCATTGCTTTATTTTTTCTATTGGATTTGTGCACAAGCTTGTTATATTGTTGTGCAAGTTTGGCATAGGTCAATACCACCATGTACAGATTGTATGGATCCATACTCCTATATGGATTCCATATATAGTTATATATAATTTAAAGCCCTTAAAATTTGTACCAAAAAAATTTCCCCAAAAATCAACTTCTTATATTTTCACAAAATGATAGTCAATCTTTAGGTTTTTGGCTACTCTATACGGAATGACGAGGTTCATTTTTCTCTAAGATGCATAAATTCTTTACTCAATGTTAGATCTATCAAAAATTGAATAGGAGCTTGCAAATTTGGTGTTTTAATACCATGTTGCAGTTGATGGTGAACCCCACAACTCCTAGAAATTAATTGCAAGAAATTATCCTATCACAAATATAGAGAAAAGAAATATGAATTTGATATGAAATCTGAGAAAGTGTATTGTGAATTAACCTCAATAATATATTACAATGAATGATGAATCCTTATCAAAATAAGAAAGAAACCCTAGATCAAACCCTATGTGAGGGTTATATTAGACTATGACAAATGTCCTCATCCTATGTAATGAGATAATATGGCCTATAATTGGCTCAATCAAATAAAATAAAATAAAAACTCCTAATTTTATCTTAAGTGAAGAAAATAAAAGGGGGCTAATAATTAATTGATGATTACCTATTTCCTCCAACAAATAATATAAAATCACTACTTTCACCTCCAAGACAATTGTTGAATAAATTAAGACTTAAAAATTAATATAAATCACCATACTCCAAGGGCACATTTCCTCTCAAATTTTGTTACCTCAAATAGTAATGCAAGAGAATCTAATGTATGGAGCTAATTAAAATTAAATATTTCATTGGAAATTAATTCTAAAAGCTCACATAATACTAGAACAAATAAACCCTTTCATAGAGAAAAAAAATTTCTTGCATATGAATGAAGCTCTAGGTTGCAACTTGCAACTTGCAACCAATTGTCTCAATTTTTCTATTTAACTTGCAATGAATTTACAATCAATCCACAAAGGATTATGGGCTGTAGAAATCCCTTACAAAACTCCAAGAAAATGCAATAAAAATGATTTGCAACTAGCAAATCAAAGCTCTAGAACAAGCTTCTCTCCAACACCTGCAACAATAAACCACTCTCAACAATCACACCCTTCAATTTGTAACCATTGATTATGTTTGTGCCTTTGTGAAACAACTCCAATCTGCAAAAAAACCTTCCAAAAACCATTCCTAGAGGTATGCATGCCCTTCTCTTCTCTTTTCCTATATTTTGGCAAGCTTCAAAAACCAATTCCCATATCTTGTAACTATCCATTAAATTAATTTGCATTAATCAAATTTAATAAAAATATGCTTTAAAAACTAAAAAACATAATGTGAATGGTTGACAGTGCTTTAATGGCTTTCTAGATTTTTCCATGAAAGCAAAAATCAACTTTTCCCAACATGGGCATCCGCCTCCTAATTCTCTATTTTTTAGGAGTTGAGAAATTTCAAATTTGGAGTTACAATTCAAACTAATTGTCTCCAAGAAACCACACTTTCTTTTTCTTTTTTCAGGATTTTTCATTTAAAACATATTCTCCGCTATGCCACCTTATCCTGTTTTGACCCAAATTTACTCCAAATTTTAATTTTCAAATTCCAATATTTCATGAATTTCAAATTCACAAAAAAATATGAATTTCACAAGTTAAAACATGAAATTCAATTCACAGTTCAAAATTGCAACAAAATTTGAACCTCTTTTATTGACATAGGATTGCCACTATGCCATGGATGCTCTTGCATCAAACACCCATGGTAGAAGAAAAGTGATCTCATCACTTTACAAGAGAATATCCAAGATGAGTAATCTTAGCCTTAGACAACCATGAAGAATCGTCCACAGTCCTCCCAAACCATTTCACCAAATACTCCTTGTATTGCATCCTTGTACTTCTTTTCACCCCGCTGTCAAGAATTGCTTCAACCTTTTCATTTTTTGAAATATGTGTGAGTGTTGGTGGATGCTGAATTGTTGCAATGTCATCATTTTCACCTTCATGAAACATGGTCAAATCTGAAATATTAAAAAATGGAGAAATATTAAGCTCATTGGGTAATTCTACCTCACATGCATTACCAGAATCATGCCTTTTTACAATCTTGCACAGACCAATCTTCTTCATTTTGAGCTTGTTGTATGCACCCACTAGAAATATTTATTTTCGCAAATGCACCATCACTTCATCTCCAACCTGAAATTCCTTATGTCTCCTCTTCAAATAAGCATTAGTTTTGTAAGAAAAATTCATTTTATTGATATGTTTTATCAATCATCATGAAGACCTTTCATATGCTCTACAAAATCTTCAACATCTACACTCTTTTCACATCTTTATCAATCTTATTAAAGTATGAAACAACTCTTGGGCTGCTGTCATAAATAACTTGAAATGGTGATTTACATGTGCTTCTATTGATTGAGTTGTAGGGAAACTCAACTTGTGGTAGAATTAAATCCCATCCTTTCGATTTGTCTCCAACCAAGCATCTCAACAAATTTCCCAAGCTTCTATTCACCACCTTCATTTGACCATCTGTTTGAGGATGGTTTGCTGAGAAAAACTTTAATTTAGTGTTGAGCTTCTTCCATGAAGTTCTCCAGAAGTAGCCAACAAACTTAGTATGCCTGTCAAAAAATATACTCTTTGGAAGTCCATGAAGTCTTACAACTTCTTTGAAAAACAAATCTGCAACATTCACCACATCATTAGTCTTATGACAAGGTATAAAATTTGCCATTTTAGAGAACCTATCTACCACAACAAAGATAGAATCATGTCCTCTTTGTGTCCTTGGTAAACCAAGAACAAAATCCATACTTATGTCCTTCCATGGCTTCTTTGGTACTGGTAGTGGCTAATACAAACCAGTGTTTTGACTCACCCCCTTTTCCACTTGACATACCCTACAACCTTGCACATATTTTCTTACATATTTCTGCAATTGTGGCCAATAATACTTCTCTCTAACCAATGCAATAGTCTTATCAAAACCAAAATGCCCTGCAACTCCACCACTATGTTTCCCCTTAATTAAATTCAGCCTCATAGAACTTCTAGGAATGCATAATTGGTTACCTTTAAACAACATACCATCTTGGATTGGGTAATCCAACCATTTGGTTCTATTTATTGCAATAGGCTCTTTGCAATCCTTCCATGCCTCTCCAAAATTTAAGTCTCCTTCATACATATTCTTGAGTTCATCAAAACCCACAACTTCAACCTGCATTTCAGTCAACAAACCTTGTCTTCTACTCAAAGCATCAACAACTTTGTTAGACTTCCCACTCCTATGATTCATAACAAATGTGTAAGTTTGTAAAAAATCAACCCATTTCATGTGTTTTTGACTCAATTTCCCTTGACTACTCAAGTATTGAAGTGCTTCATGATCAGTATATAAAACAAATTCTTTTGGCATAAGATAATGTCTCCATTTCTCAAGTGCTTGAATGATTGCATAAAACTCTTGATCATAAACTGAATACTTTTTCTTAGCATCATTTAGCTTCTCACTAAAATATGCAATAGGCTTACCTTCTTGGCTTAAAATATCCCCAATAGCATTCCCACTTGCATCACAATCCACTTGAAACACCTTGCTGAAATCTGGAAGTACTAGAACAAGTTACATTTTCACTTTACTCTTCAACAAATCAAAGCTCTTCACTGCCCTTGTAGTCCACTTGAATTCCTTCTTATCACCCCTCATAGTTTTAGTTAGTGATGCACATATGCTACTAAAACCTTTGATGAACTTTCAATAACAACTTGCAAACCCATGAAATGAGGTCACCTCTGTTACACTCCTTGGTGTTGGCCATTGTAGAATAGCTCTTACCTTTTTTGGGTCCATCTTGATGCCTTTCCCTAAAACAACAAAGCCTAAATACACCAATTTCCTCTTCACAGAGCTTCAATTTTTGAGGTTAATCAATAACTTTTCATTCCTAAGCTTTTAAAAAACAAGTCTAATATGAATCAAATTCCCCTTAAGAGTCTTGCTAAAAATTAAAATGTCATCTAAATATACAATCACAAATCTGCCCAAGAACTCTCTCAACACTTCACTCATTAACCTCATAAACATACTAGGTGCATTGGTTGCCCAAATGGTATGAATAAACACTCATACAAACCTTCCTTTGTCTTGAATGCTATCTTCCATTCATTTCCTTCACGTATCCTTATCTGGTGATACCCACTCTTCAAATCAATCTTTCTAAAATATGTTGCTCCACTCAAGCAGTCCATGATATCATCCATTCTTGGTAATGGAAATTTGTATTTTATTGTAATCTTATTGATAGCCTTGGAGTCCATGAACATTATCCATTCTCCTCCTTTCTTCGGTGATAAAACAACAAACACTGCAAATGGGTTTAAACTATCTCTTATCAAACCCTTCTTCAACAAATCAATAACTTGTCTATTTACCTCTTCATTCTCTATAGGTCACATTTTGTAGGCTGCCTTGTTTAGAAAACTTTTCCCTGAAATCAAATCAATTTGATGATTGATTTTTCTTACTGGTGGGAGTCCTTTAGGTACATTATTTGAAACAATCATCTTGAACTCTTGTAGCAAATCAACAACTTCTAAAAGGACTTCATCTACAACTTCACTGGTAGTTTTAGGAATAATAGCAAAGAAAAACTTCTCATGCTTCATACCTTCAAGAAATATCCTTGCATCAACTAAACAAACTCTAGCATTACCACAAACTTGAACATTTTCCTCCTTTAAAGGTTTTAGCTTATGCTTCATTCCATCTTTCACAATTATGTAGGTGTTGGAACACCCATCAATCATCATGTATGGATTTTCTATCATATTGCCATGGTCTTCCAAGAAAAATGTGACAACCATCCATGGGGATGATATCACATAAAATTTCATCATAATAATTACCAATTTTAAACTTCACATTGCATTATTCACTTACCAAAAATTTCTAATCATCTTGCACCCAAACAATCTAGTATGGATTTGGGTGTTTTCTCCTCTCAAGCTTCAACTTTTTCACCATCTCATCAGACACAAGATTGTCTATGCTGCCACTATCAATTATGATGTTGCACACCTTTCCTTCACACTTGCACCTTGCTTTGAACAACTTCTTTCTTTGCATAGGCTCACTGTCTTAATTTAAGAGTGCTCTCCATGTCATCAAAACCTCTCCATCTTCTGCATCTTTAGATTGTAAAAAAGGTTCCTCTTCCTCATTAACATTTGTTACTCTCCTTTAGTATTCTTGTCTCCTTTTTGGCTTCTCTTCTTGTGGGAAATCATAGGCTCGGTGCCCTTCTTCTCCACATTTGTAACACGTTTCTCTAAATGGGCCTCCACCATATCCACATCCTTTACCTCTACCTATGAAATTTTGGTCTCTTGAGCTTTGTCCATCCTCATATTTTGTTGATTTTCTTAGTTTTTGTATGTTCTTCCCCTGCTTTCCTCCACGCCCACTTTCTTTATGCTTGCTTTCAAATCTCTTGTTCAACCTTTCCTCTATCTTCAATGTCATTTGATAAGCATCTTCCATTGTCACAACTCTAACCAATGCCATTTCTTCTTGAATGCTTGATCGCAGCCCGTTCATGTACCTTGCAATATTTTCCTTGGTTACTTCTAAATGTCTAGTCCTTATGAGGATTTTATGGAATTCTTCTGTATATTCTTTAACATTTTTGCTTCCTTTCTTCAAACTTTGCATCCTTTTGAGAAAATATAATTCATAATCTGTTGGGATAAACTGTCTTTTTAATTTATCCACTATTTTATCCAATTTGGTAATCTTCTCTTTTCCTCTTCTTCCCCTTTCTAACTGGACTTCTCTCCACCATATTGAAGCATGCCCTTTCAGCCTTATCTTAAAAAAAATTACTTTATCAGGATCCTCTACCTCTTCGAATTCAAAATACTCTTCCATTTCGTTAATCCAATCTATCAATTCTTTTAGGTTCAAACTACCATTGAATGTAGGCACCTCCATTTTCAATCTCTTTCCTTTTTTTTTAAAGCTTTTAGTAGTGGGTCATTTGCAACTGTGGCAATTTCTTCTCTTTGCTCACTATCTAAACTAGCATTTGGGCCAACCCACAAAAGTAGTTTACAATTCTAGTGAGGAAGGAAAAGTTGAAAAAAATGACCCCATTCAAAAAAATTGGTTTTTGGGGGTTCAATTGAACTTTTAGTTCGAGCAAACACAAAGGGGGTTCACTAGAACCTTGGTTTGAGCAAACCCATTAAATGTAGGGCCCCACCATTTCAAGGAAAAAAACAAAAAGAAAACCTTTGTGGAAAGGGGGTTCGCTTGAACCAGGGTTCAAGAAAATCTTGGTTCGAGGGAACCCCCTGGGGTTTGCTCAAACCCCCCTTTTCCCACCTTCTCACCCTTCGGTACCAAAAAACTCTAGAATTTTTCCCTTCAAAGCTCGAGTTGAGGATGAAAATGGAGGAGACTTCGCAGACCCAACTGGATGATGATAGTCCTCGAAATGAGCTATCCAACAAATTTAATTTTAAAATGTTTTGGTTTTATTGTGTATTTTTTTTTTAGTTTTATTATACATAGGTTTTTCACTGAAAATCAAGCTCTTTGTTCTACACATATGGAAAAATAACAAATTATAAAAAAAATTGAAAAAAATGAGTGCATTAGATATTGAAGTCCTTGATCCAACAAAAAAAATTTGAATTTCAATACATACCAAAAAGTTACGTTGTCTACAATCTACCTATGTCTGAGTTGAAATTGGCTTGACTTCGAAACTTGATTAAGGAAAAAATATTCAATAAAACAATATGAAACCAATTGGAAGCACTAGATATCGTAGTTATGAATCTAAATTAAAAAAAAATAGAATTTTATCCTTCATGGTTCAAAAAAGTTATGTTGTATACAATGAGCGTCACTCCTTAAAAAAGGTGTTTACTAAAAAAAACTAGTTTTCAAAGGAGATGGAAAAAGAAGTGCAATCTTATTCCAAAATTTTGAAAAAAATATATTTAGAATCTATAGACAAAATGTCACAAATCACTAGTTTACATCATCTTCAAATTCCTCACGGTTTAGCCGCTATAGGTGCTCGAAAATGAAGATTTAGTTAGAAAAACTTATTTTAGTCTCTAGTTTGGTCAAAGATTGTAAACCAGTATTGTGGGATCACCCATTCTCTGTACCTTCATCTTTATCTTCATCTTCACTTCTTGGGTCTCTCAATCTTGCAAATCCTCTCCTTATCTCATTTTTCAAAGTTTCAACCTACCTTCTTAAGGCTCTAAATTCATCATTTCTAACAAGATTATCTACTCTTCCTCACCCTCTTCCCCTACCTTGTGGGGCTTCTCTGGAAAACATTTCTACAACACCACACTCACAAGTCCTGGTGTAAATTGCCTCTCTTCGGCGATCTGTTTACACACATAGGATCAACTTGCTTTGATACCACTAATGTATGGAGCTAATTAAAATTAAATATTTCACTAGAAATTCTAAAAGATCACATAATACTAGAACAAATAAACCCTTTCACAGAGAAAATAATTTTCTTACACAGGAATGAAGCTATGGGTTGCAACTTGCAACCAACTGTATCAATTTTTTATTAAACTTGCAATGAATTTATGTACAATCAATCTAGAAAAGGATTATGGGTTGTAGAAATCCCTTACAAAACTCTAGGAAAATGCAATAAAAATTATTTGCAACCAACAAATCAAAGCTCTGGAACAAGCTTCTCTCTAGCACAGGTGCAACAATAAACCACTCTCAATAATCACACCCTTTAATCTGCAACCATTGATGATGCTTGTATCTCTATAAAACAAATCCAATTTGCAACAACACCTTCCAAAAACCCTTCTTGGAGGTATGCACACCCTTCTCTTCTCTTTTTCTATATTATGGCAAGCATCTTTCAAAAACTGAGATTATTTTTTATTAAACAACTCCAAACCACTTTGAAATGAAATGTGAGTGCATTTTATTTAAATTTGTTGTCATTTCAAACTCCACTTCAAAAATCCATGCCCATCTCTTGTAACTCTCCATTAAATTAATTTTCATTAATCAAATTTAATAAAAATATGCTTTAAAAAATAAAAAACATGTTGTGAATGGTCGAAAGTGCTTTAATGGCTTTCTAGATTTTTCCATGAAAGCAAAAAACAACTTTTCCCAACTTGGGCATCCACCTCCTGATTCTCTATTTTTTAGGATACGAGGAATTTAAAATTTGGAGTTACAAGTCAAATTAATTGTCTCCAAGAAACCCACACTTTCTTTTGCTTTTTAGGATTTTTCATTTAAAACATATTCTCCGCTATGCCACCTTATCTTGTTTTGACCCAAGTTTACTCAAATTTACTCCAATTTGTAATTTTCAAATTCCAATGTCATGACATTCAAATTCACAACAAAATATTAATTTGACAAGATAAAACATTTCACAACAAAATTGCAACAAAATTTGAACCTCTTTTGTTGACACGGGATTGCCACTATGCCATGGATGCTCTTGCATCAGATATCAAGGTTTGATTAATTTTGACATCCAAATTTTTTTATTTAATGTTTTATTTTATTTTACAAGTATTTAGGAGTTATCTTATTATAATATTTTTTTGAAGTAGAAGAAATTTTTTTATTGCAAAGGAAATTTTATTCCCAATCTTTGTTGTAGTGCATATTGATTTCCAAACTAAGATCTCACATTGCAACATTTTTTTAAGATTTACAATACCATTTGATCACATTTCTAAACTTTTCGGTCCTAATAATATTTTTGGCTAGAAACATAATAAGTTTTAATAAATATATGTCACTACATGTTGGAACTGTAAAAATCTGGTGATTTTACATATTGTCTACATTTATAATTTTCCAAGTGAGTCTCACCTTGAATACATTTCCCTCTCTTCATGCATTTTTTCTCCATATTTTCCCATGTTGCTCCATGTGTTTCATCGAATCTTGCATAATTCATATCTGGGTTTGTGTTGGCGTGACAATATCGGGGTCTCCCCGATCTGTTTTCCACTTGCAAATGTTTGTGTTGCCTATTGGCAAGACATTTCTCCTGTCATGGCGGTTTGATTTTCATTCATAGGCAGCTTGCAGCAGGACTTTCTCTCGGTCTCGGCGACAAAGGATGATACTCATATCGGCAAAGGTTTTTGTTCTCGGTGAAATGTCATAATGATATCTTCTTGTCTTGCCAACCCGCGTTTAAAGGATTATATTGGCAGGAGTTAAAAGCTTCGGTAAAAGTCTTAGCGAACTCAATAGGTCTCACCGAAAGTGTGCAAAAGGATTATATTGGCAGGAGTTGGTGATATTCGGGATGATGTCCTAACGATTTTAATAGGTCTTGCCGACTATGTGTTTCTTTCAAAAGGTATATCGGCGTAAGTATTTTCACCAGGGTGAGGTCTCCCCAAATAGGTCGGGTCTCACTGACTTGTGCATATGAAGATTCATTGACGAAGCTTGGAGTTATCAGTATGAGGTCTCGGCGAGTGACCTCTGGTCTCGCCAATGGAACATAAAGGGACTTTGTTGGTGAGAGTTTTCTCTTGTCTCAGCGACTCAGGAGATAGAGGAACTTTCGGTATGACATAAATAGTCTACAAGAGGTCCCCCCGAAGGTTGGAAGTTATAGCGACATGTATGAGATGTATGAACTCGTTGGCGAGAAAAACTTTAAGTCACAACGACCAAAGTGTTTCGTGTGGACTTTTGGTGAAACAATGGGTATTCTCTATAGCATCTCCCTGATGGCTGAATGTCACGGCGATACTGAATCAAACAAGGAGCTCATCGATGAGAGGGATTCTTGTGTCTTAGCGACTGAAACAAATGTAACAGTAGGGTGTTTTCGGTGAGACATAGTGAGGGCTGTTTGATATCTCTACGATGTAGATGGTCACGGCAGAATAGGGGAACACGGGCAGGCAGTGATAAGCGATATTTTGCCTTCGGCATACCTTCAAGATTGTCTTGGAAAATGGTTGGTGAATAAAATAGAGATTCAAATGCTATGGGCCGACATATGTGAATTTCTAAATACTATTGATGGCCGACATGATTTGGGCCCAATTTCCACGGTGTGCCGATGTGAATTCGAAACGATATGATTCCTAATGCTGGTGTATAAATATACACTCCCGATTGTAATTGAATCATCAGTTTTTAGATTAGATTAGGAATGGATATAGTAGAATAAAGTTCTCATTCCATAGACTATGTTGTATGTTTTCAAATGGAGATTTCAATGAAATTCAGCTAGTGTGGTAGTTTATTTTTGGTATCAATTGTATGTTGAGTTTATTGAAAAGCATTGCTAAGTTGTCTCCAAGTTGATTCTTTCTGGTTGTTTAAATTGAAGTAACAAGCTTATTTTTAGTTTATCAGTGCACATTTGTTGTATCTGTGTGATTAATTGACTGGTTCTCTCAAGTAGAGATTAAATCCTTTTTGTTGATCACAGTAATCAGGAAGATTCATCTGGATTATTAAAGTAGAGCTTAGTAGTCATAATCTTGCATGTTTATACAAGTTATAAACAGATCATATGCCATCAATTTGATTTTCTGTCAGAATAAGTTGCCCACTTTTGTTTCATCTGACTTTGCATACCCAACAAGGCACTGGTCTCTGTATTTCATCATTTCGAATTCATTCAGTTTCTTTATATCTGTTAATTAAGCATTTTAGGATTTAGATTAGAAGATTGCTATCAAGTTTGATTTCATTTGTTCACTTCCATCTTCCATTGTGGACAAAGCATTTCAAGAAAGATGATCATAAGTCAAGTCTGCTTCATTCAAAAAGGTACACTCGCCTAGGTTTAGCAGCACTTGAAGAGTAGAAGGTTGAATGCTTTTGACCTTGTCTATTACCCTAAAGCGTATCAAGAGATTGGTAGCCTCTTGAGGCATTCAGCTTGCATTTTTGAGAGATAACAAATTGGCGACTCTGCTGGGGATTACATCAAAAAATTTGGTTGAAGACCATCATATAGAGTCAGTGAAGAAAGATTGGTAATTTGAGAAGTTTCAGAAAAGGTGATTCCGTTGGGAAAATATTAGAAATATTGATTTTCCTACTTTTGGAAAAGTAGGTGGCGACTCTAAAAGAAAGATTGCATTTGTTCAAACATGAATGGAAGAGGATCTCAGTTCTGGGGAGGTCATGCTAGAGCTCCTCATGGTCAGCAATATATGCCATATCATCATACACAACATTGTGGTTTAATGTACCAACATCAGTACCCACCTAGCGCCCCCCCTCATCAATACACAACAATGATCAGACAATTCGATTTGGCAGGGATTTAGTTATCCCCTTATCCAATGGATGGCAGTTGGAGAGGTATTTTTCCAAGGTTTACCAGGAGTGATGCAATCACTGCTGAAGATCATCTAAGAAGTTTCAATGCTTTCATCCAAGATTTGGATGTGCCATATGAAGATTTACGCATGAGGCTATTCATGATATCACTTATTGAGGACACTAGGGATTGGTTCAATAGCCTACCAACTGTCTCTATTGATTCTCTCCAAGGATTTCAAGATCAATTCCTCGAGCAATTTGGGAATCTAAGTGCACCAAATGTTGCTCTTCGTGAATTAATACACATTCAAAAAGATCAAAATGATACAATTTATGATTTTAATCGGAGATTCAATAAGTTGCAGAATAGAATACCTCTTGGATCAAAGCTGCTAGATTCTGTAGCACTGAGTGTTTATTTAAATGCATTTGATCCTAAAACAAGGTATGAGCTGAGAAATCAGTTCCCAAGAGATTTGGCTGAGGCTCAGAAGATGGCGCAGACAATTGAAAACAATAAGAGGGATGCAGGGATAGTTGATAAAAGAGACAATCCTAAGGTTCGTCAGCAAAGCAACAATTATCAGTACAGACAAGAGAATACTTACAGAAATGAGAGGCCAAGGTTGCATGACATGCCTTATAATACAGACTGGAAGGACGAAAAACCTATAATAGCTAGGCCTGGAAACAAAGAAGCTCCTGATCCATTGAGCAAGAAGGGAACCTATATGGTAAGTAACAATTATTTTTGTGAAGTTTGTAATATGCCACATTCCCCAAATTATTGTGTTGTAGTCCAGAGAATGCACAAGAAGAGGGAATGTTGATGGAAAACAAAGGAGAAGATCACACAGTATATTTGACTTCAAATATTTTTTACCATGTTGAGGAGAGGTACTCATCTTCAGAGGATGAAGGTTATCAACATGATGTTTCAAATTAGAAATACAATGTCCACGTGGTTGAGCAGTAGGTATTTTCTGATTCTGAGGAAGATTATACAGAGCCACATTCTGTTGAAGTGCCTACTCAATGTAGTATGAGGAGACTTACTAAGGAAGAGATAGAAAGACTAACTGTTGTTGCAGTTGAAGAAGTAAAGAGTTGTGATAGGGAAACTAGTGCATGTTGTGAGGAATCCAGTGAATATTTAGATTCTGATGATGAACCAAAGGATTTTGATCTGCAATCAGGGGATTCTTCTACCTATTATGAAGATACAGTTGATGATGATGAGGTTTGTACATTTGAAAGTGATTTCCAAACTTTTTCAAACCATTGTATGATGAAGAGTTAAGTGAGGATCATATGATATTTTGTGGGGGTATCCCCATGAATGAACTTCAGGTATTTTCAAATCCACTTTATGAAAAAGAGGAGATAATTTCAAACAAGCAAAATAATGGAGTAAATGACTACACTGATAATGTTTCTGATTTCCCATTCTCTGATGGTCTTGGATTTCTTTTTGATGATGACAAAAGTGAAGAGTATAATTGTAGTGATGAAAATGTTGAGACTTGTTCACTTAGCTATGAACAGATTGCAGATTTGCTTACTCCTGAATGCCAAAGGTGTGCACATGAAGATGATCTTGAAGTTTTGTGTCCAACTTGCATTTGTTTTGATAGTGAGGGATCTTTGTGTAAAGATTCTTATGACTCCCTGTGCATTTCTTTGAATGATGGTGATACTATTGGTGTTGATAAAAAATTTATGTCCATTCAAGATGAGGTATGTGATTTTGAAGTTTCTAATTCATATGGAGAAGACTTTTATACCAAGGATGATAGATTTCCAGCTTTGTTTGGTTCACATATTCATGATATTGAAGACATAAGTCATGATCCAATTTTGTCTTCGAATAAAGATACTGAAGAGGTGAAAAAGGTTTTAGATTTGTTTGTTTTAGATAATGTTGGTCTAACATAATTTTTTGTTTCTCAAAGGAAGCACTTTGATTGTGAAGTTTTTATATAGCTGGGAGAGTGTTTCATAATACATAACAGTGAGAAAGATAATGAGGAATTTTGCATTGAATATATTTTCATTTTGTATGTTGAAAATAACAGGGG
This sequence comes from Sequoia sempervirens, assembly GCA_007258455.2. NCBI lineage: Eukaryota > Viridiplantae > Streptophyta > Pinopsida > Cupressales > Cupressaceae > Sequoia > Sequoia sempervirens. The sequence goes on along the minus strand of VDFB02281492.1, from coordinate 854,365,542 downwards.
TTTGTCCCATGGTCGAGAAGAATTCGAACTACATAAGGGTGTAGGGATTTTGGGCCAAACCGAACATGATGATACTCTAAGAACTTGCAATAACAATGACAGGAAATATTGCATGAGTATCTTCAAGAAGAGTCTGATGGACTCAAGAGAAAATTAGGTATTTGACAGGGGAAAGCTTGGTTTGAGTTTCAGACCGTAACAACTCAAGATAGGTGAAATTGGAAACACAGAGGATTAAGGGTTGCCAGTGCATGAACAACTCTTGATGGTCCTCTTTAAAATTATTTTCCATGCACAGTAGTTTAGGTTTTCATCCATCTCCATTTCACTTTCATTTTCCATTCATCTCCATCTTGCATTCACTTTCCATTCATTTCCATTGCCTTTCACTTCATTTCTGCTCACTGGTTCATCATTTTGTGCTTGGTCTGGTCTGCTCACCCAAAGATTCTGGATCCTTGCAATGATCTAACTATCTTTCATCCCCAGACAGAGCCACTGTTGGAACTGTAAAAATATGGTGATTTTACATATTGTCTACATTTATAATTTTCCAAGTGAGTCTCACCTTGAATACATTTCCCTTTCTTCATGCATTTTTTCTCCATATTTTCCCATGTTGCTCCATGTGTTTCATTGAATCTTGCATAATTCATATCTGGGTCTGTGTCGGCTTGACAATATCGGGGTCTCCCCGATCTATTTTCTGCTTGCAAACGTCTGTCTTGCCTATCGGCAAGATGTTTCTCCTATCATGGTGATTTGATTTTCATTCACAGGCGGCTTTCAACAAGACTTTCTCTCTGTCTCGATGACAAAGGATGATACACATATCGGCAAAGGTTTTTGTTCTCGGTGAAATGTCATAACGATATCTTCTTGTCTTGCCAACCCACGTTTAAAGGATTATATCGGCAGGAGTTAAAAGCTTTGGTAAAAGTCTTAGCAAACTCAATAGGTCTCACTGACAGTGTGCAAAAGGATTATATCAGTAGGAGTTGGTAATATTCAGGATTATGTCCTAACAATTTTAATAGGTCTTGCCGACTATGTGTTTCTTTCAAAAGGTATATCAGCATAAGTATTTTCACCGAGGTGAGGTCTCCCTGAATGGGTCAGGTCTCACCGACTTGCGCATATGAAGATTCATCGGTGAAGCTTGGAGTTATCAGCATGAGGTCTCGGCGAGTGACCTCCTGTCTCGCCGATGGAACATAAAGGGACTTTGTCGGTGAGAGTTTTCTCTTGTCTCAGTGACTTAGGAGATAGAGGAACTTTTGGTATGACATAAATAGTCTACAAGAGGTCCCCCTAAAGGTTGGAAGTTATAGCGACATGTATGAGACGTATGAACTCGTCAGTGAGAAAAACTTTAAGTCACAGTGACCAAAGTGTTTCGTGTGGAATTTTGGCGAAACAATGGGTATTCTCTATAGCATCTCCCCGATGGTTGAATGTCATGGCGACACTAAATCAAACAAGGAGCTCATCAGTGAGAGGGATTCTTGTGTCTCAGCGACTGAAACAGATGTAACAGTAGGGTGTTTTTGGTGAGACATAGTGAGGGATGTTTGATATCTCTACGATGCGGATGGTCACGGCAGAATAGGGGAACATGGGCAGACAATGATAAGCAATATTTTGCCTTCGACATACCTTCAAGACTATCTTGGCGAATGGTTGGCGAATAAAACAGAGATTCAAATGTTGTGGGACGACATATGTGAATTTCTAAATACTGTTGATGGCCGACATGATTTGGTCCCAATTTCCACGGTGTGCTGATGTGAATTCAAAACGATATGATTCCTAATGCTGGTGTATAAATATACACTCCCGATTGTAATTGAATCATCAGTTTTTAGATTAGATTAGGAATGAATACAATAGAATAAAGTTCTCATTCTAGAGACTATGTTGCATGTTTTCAAATGGCGATTTCAATAAAATTCAGCTGGTGTGGCAGTTTATTTTAGGTATCAATTGTATGTTGAGTTTATTGAAAAGCATTGCTAAGTTGTCTCCAAGTTGATTCTTTCTGGTTGTTTAAATTGAAGTAACAAGCTTATTTTTAGTTTATCAGTGCACATTTGCTGTATCTGTGTGATTAATTGATTGGTTCTCTCAAGTAGACATTAAATCCTTTTTGTTGATCACAGTAATCAGGAAGATTCATCTGGATTAATTAAAGTAGAGCTTAGTAGTCATAATCTTGCATGTTTATACAAGTTATAAACAGATCATATGCCATCAATTTGATTTTTTGCTAGAATAAGTTGCCCACTTTTGTTTCATCTAACTCCACATACCCAACAAGGCACTGGTCTCTGCATTTCATCATTTTAAATTCATTCAGTTTCTTTATATCTGTTAATTAAGCATTTTAGGATTTAGATTAGAAGATTTCTATCAAGTTTGATTTCATTTGTTCACTTCCATCTGCCATTGTGGACAAAGCATTTCAAGAAAGATAATCATAAGTCAAGTCTGCTTCATTCAGAAAGGTACACCCGCCTAGGTTTAGCAGCCCCTGAAGAGTAGAAGGTTGAATGCTTTTGACCTTGTCTATTACCCTAAAGCATATCAAGAGATTGGTAGCCTCTTGAGGCATTCAACCTGTGTTTTTGAGAGCTAACACTCCACATGACATCCACCCTACTATTCCTCTTGTTAGATAAATAATAATATGCAAAGGGCCCTTTTGGTTTTTGCACTAAACTTTGAATATTGTATGAACTTAAATTATTTTAATTGTTCCCGTGGAAGGTTATGAACGAATGGTCATGACTTATTGATTATTTGTAACTTATTATTGGAAGGAATCCATATTGATAAGACAACAACATCCTTAGAATAAGGTATAACATAAAAGATGTACAAGTCTAAATATGGGTTTTACGTTCTTAAATAATTTAAAATAATTTAATTGACACATAGTCTAAAGGAATTTATGATTGTACACACAATATTATTCCTAAGATTTCTTGGTTTCAAACTTGTGTTAGAGCATTTGAATTTGGCAATGTATGTTGAATGATGAGAGTTTAATGCTACTATAAATGATATTGGCATCTCATTTTTTCTTCTAAAATTACTTTAATTGTGTACTTTGCTATATTTTTATTAGAATTTGAGTTGCATGAATATATTCTTTTTAATTGGACTCTATCCATCACTACATCGATTAACATAAAATAGATAAATATTTTTCTCTCAACAAATCTTATAATTTATAAGATGACAAGAGGTGTAGGCCTTCAATTAAAGGTCTTCCTCCTAAATATAAAAAACATGTAGGTTTCACTTTTCATTTTTAATTTCTTTTTATGCAACTATAGATCCTTCAAATATGATCTTTCAATGTCATATGATTATATATTTTCTCTAAAGTAGGAACAAATTATATCTTTGAATGAATGGAAATATCATCAACTAGGTTGATTTCAACTTATATTCCTTCTCTTTTTTAAATCTTTGAACTTCTTGTTCATGAAGAACCCTTGGGGTGCAAGAAAATTAGTATCATCTCTATCACTTTAGATTCATATAAGACATTGGCTAGATTGAAACTGCACTTACCACCAAAAAATATAGACAATTGAGGATGATTAGAAAACACTATTGAATTTCATGACCAAACAAAATATAAAAATTTATTACAATAAGATTTATTTGTATCATAATATGCATTGATTGGTATATAGTAAAATATTTAACATGTGCATCTACTATAGATAAAATACTTATCAAACTATTGATCTTTATGTAATTAAGCCTTTCACCACATAAATTACTCAATATTGTAAGGTAAACCTCCTTAGTAAAGTAAAGAGTACATATGTATCACTTAAATCCAAGATGATCATTCTTTCCTTCTAATACTTAATCAAATTCATATGTAGTTGTACTACAATTCTTTAATGTGAGGAACAATTTTTTTCCAAAGATCAATAGACATAAAACATGTAAAATAATAGGATTCTCTTCATGATTTAATGAAAAAGATATAGCATCCATATGAACCCAACTAGCTATGTAGGAGCATTCATTTTTATCCTATTTTTCATAAGAGTTGAATAATTAAAAACAATTCAATATCTATAATTCAAGAGTTGGCAAGGAACCAAATACCACAAACACAAAGTTCTATAGGAAATCCATTTAAAGAAGAAAATGCCAAATTTTAATCAAAACAAAATCCAAATATTATAATGTAATTTTTTTGGCATAATTTTGACAAAATTACCTTTAAAAACATAAATTGACAAAAGAAAACCATAGAGGTAAAGTCTTCTAGTAACAATTTTTAGGATGCATTTCATATTTCTTATTGATTTATAGAGTGAATTTTTTTATTCTTAAAGTGGTACACACTTGATATGTATTTTTGATTTGTAGAGTAGGAATATTTTATGTAAGTGATTTGTAGAGGAGAAAAATTACACCTCAAGAACAAAAACTGAGTTTTCTATATTGTGACAAAAATTAGTCATGTGAATTTTCCCTATTATAAATTTATTAAACCTTTAAGTGGAAAATGGATTGTTAATTTTTTCAATTATTTTTTATTATTTCCTAAGTTCCTTATTTTATTGATTATCCTAAATCACAAAGATTTTCCACACTCATAGATTCTTTATAGAGGAGTGCACTAGGAAGTCAAATTTTTGTTACATCTTCATAAAACAATCACATAAGTTACTTAGAAGAAATATAAATACACTATGATTTCCTACATAGAATGATGGTAGATTTATTGAAAAATCCACTAACCCTCTATAATTTAAACCATATTTCCAAAGTTTCATGACAAAAATAGTATGTTAAAGGGAAAGAATATAAAACCAAGATCTAAAAAACTTCACAAAACTACAATTGCTCTCATCCATCTATTGTGTTAAATCAGTTGATTCTAAATAAATTACTTCCATGGATAAAGAACTATTGTATATTATTTAAAAGTAAAAACAATAAGTAGAACAAAGTAATATTCTAGAAAAAATGTTCAAATCATATGAAAGTTAAGTTCAAATATTAATATTATTGTGAGGTTCTAGTATCTAAAACTCATTTACATAAAAGTAGAGTTAGGTTATCCATTTTTATAAAAAAAAATGCATGTAGCCTAATGAAATATACATTAGCATTGCAATTATGGATTACATTCATTGTTTCATTTTAAGCCAATGATATTGATTCAAAAATTGCATTGAATAAAATTTGATGGAGTGTGTTAGTAATAAGTATATAAATACACCAGGCATAAGTCTAGAAAAGATGATATGAATTGAAAATTTTGAAAAAAGGGTAGTAAACATAAAATTTTGGTATCCCTTGCTATTGTTGCACTTATTCTCTCCCATTTCCTCCTTGGCTAGGGCAATAGTACCATACAATTTGAATAGAAATTAAATCCTTTGCTCATGTACAAATCAAACCATAACAACAAAAACATATAAAGTGATGATTTGCAACAACAAAGGGTTATTAATATATTATTAAATACTTCATATGTAACCTCTCCTAACAAACAATTAGTTTAACATGTAAGAATTGAGAGTGAACACTATGCAATATTTTAATCTTAAATCACACTATTCCTTAATAAAAAATCTATAACCATTTATTTTGATAGACTCCATATATTCCCCCCCAAAAAAGGCATAGTCCATATTTAATGATTATGATGAACAAATTTCACAAATAGAGGACCTTCCATGGCTATGGTGAAAATGAATTTGGTTCATTTTATATAAAATCATCAAGACAATGTTCAAGATAAGTTAATAGGAAACAAAATTATTAAATGTGCTATCACAAGCTTGAGCATAATAGTTTGAAAATATTAAAAACCTTAATAATAATTTGTAAATAAGAATGAAGACAATGTTGAGGATAGAAACCCATACTCCTTTTATTTCGATTTTATTTATGCTTCATAGCATATATAAATGAATAATTATATTTGCCATATAAATAACCAAAAATTACACGCCATTAGCTTGGCCAAATATTGTATATTTCCTCTTAGCTTGTTACAAGATAAGTCCACCTGCTCCAAAGTTTGCCATCTCCTTGAATTGAGAGGTATTTTCCTTGATAGTAGATTATGATCAAAAGCACTATGCCTTAGTTGTGGGACATCATCAAAACTATCTGGAAATCTTTGTTGACACAATTGGCATATAAGCTTATGTAGGCCACTCAATTGGTTACTAACTAAATTAAGCAATTTGACTTGAGTACAACTAGAGAGAGCTTGGGTTTCTCCAATGAGCTAGTTTCCCCTTAAATTCAATTTTTGTAACTAATGATGGTTTGGCAAACCTAAAATGGAATCACTCCTGTCAAGCTATTGTGTCTAAGATAAAGTTTTCTAAGTTGAGAAAGCATACCCAATTCAATAGGAATACTGCCATGGAGTTTGTTTTCATCCAAATACAATTCAGTTAGAGAGGACAAGTTTCCTAGGGAAGTTGGGATTGTCCCTGTGAGGTTGTTTTGCCCAAGATAAAGTTTACTGAGATGAGTAAGCACACCCAATTCAATAG